>CM031597.1:22475717-22493217 GCA_018398815.1 Conus ventricosus
AAGCAATAACATTTCAATGATAGATACATTTCGTAAGGTAGTCTGGTAACCATGGAAAAACGAAACACTAAATAAGCAATAACATTTCAATGATAGATACATTTCGTAAGGTAGTCTGGTAACCATGGAAAAACGAAACACTAAATAAGCAATAACATTTCAATGATATATACATTTCGTAAGGTAGTCTGGTAACCATGGAAAAACGAAACACTAAATAAGCAATAACATTTCAATGATAGATACATTTCGTAAGGTAGTCTGGTAACCATGGAAAAACGAAACACTAAATAAGCAATAACATTTCAATGATAGATACATTTCGTAAGGTAGTCTGGTAACCATGGAAAAACGAAACACTAAATAAGCAATAACATTTCAATGATAGATACATTTCGTAAGGTAGTCTGGTAACCATGGAAAAACGAAACACTAAATAAGCAATAACATTTCAATGATAGATACATTTCGTAAGGTAGTCTGGTAACCATGGAAAAACGAAACACTAAATAAGCAATAACATTTCAATGATAGATACATTTCGTAAGGTAGTCTGGTAACCATGGAAAAACGAAACACTAAATAAGCAATAACATTTCAATGATAGATACATTTCGTAAGGTAGTCTGGTAACCATGGAAAAACGAAACACTAAATAAGCAATAACATTTCAATGATAGATACATTTCGTAAGGTAGTCTGGTAACCATGGAAAAACGAAACACTAAATAAGCAATAACATTTCAATGATAGATAAATTTCGCAAGGTAGTCTGGTAACCATGATTGTAAAAGAAAAGATGCACATCTATCTCACAAAAGCAATGATGTATATGCAGTCCTAACTTTAACTAGCCTGGTGTCCTTCATTTGAATGCCAGCAACATAATGTCAATTTAGTATATCATTTTCAGAGAGCATGTAAACGCTCTTAAATGCTAGCAGTTCCTTTCCCAAGTTACATCGTAAATAGATGACTTGGCTAACATTGTGAACCAGTTGATAAACTCATTAGTTCTAACTATTTTTCCACAGCCCGGTATTATAAGATGTTAAGTGAAGCGGAAGGCATGAAACACACCTTGTACAACTTGTTATTCGCTAAAAGCAATGTAAGCAGGTAGTTGAGACTATGGAATCGTACTGCCAGCGCATGAAAAGCTGAGTCTGACAATAAAGTGTCACAGACAGCGCCAAGAAAATGGCTGCAGAAAAATCGTAAGCAACATTCACTCGCTAAAAAATTCTGTGATCAAAGGATAAAAATGTGAAGAGTATTGGTTGAAGAACTCTCTCAGTTTCTGACCCACAATCTCCACGTCCACCAGTGCACGGATTAGCCTGGCCAGGTAGCGGTCCGCGTGAAGGAAGGAGAAGCGAGACTCCAGGTAACGCTTCAGCAACACCATGTACTTGTCCTTCTGCTTGCTGACGAAGTCATAGTTCTGCAGACTGGGGTCCAGGGGGTTGAAGAGCACGAGGACGTACAGCAATACGTAGATGGTGGTGTCGCTCCCCATCACTGGCTTGGTCCCCTGGCAGAAGGTGATGATCAGCTGAAGTATGTCAGGTTCCCTGAACAGGTGAACCACGTCCTGTTCTGAGACTTCTCCCACCCCTGTTATCCACAGGCGGTGCTCACAGACGTACGCCTCTGCCAGGCGAACGCAATACAGACTTGAGCAGCGTGATCTGGTCAGCCTCCACCAGCTGCCGGAATTCCGGCACTCGTTTGGCAAGAGTAATTAACCTCCGAAACAGTTTGTCCACCGCAACCATGACCAGCTCCACAGGAATGTCCTTGATGGTGAAGGACGGGCCTTGTGCTGAGCTGACCTCAGACCCGAAAATCTCTTCATAAGATTTGTGGAGATGTTCCAGCAAGGACCGTTCATGTCTGGCCAGGGTGCAGTACAAATGGCCGCCGCTGGGCAGCTGATCAGGGTCTACCCGCTGAAAGTGGAACCCCAGGGCTGTGGTCTGCTGCGAACTACTACTGGAGGGAAGCTGGCCTGTCTCAGGGTGGCTGCTTTGTCCCGCAGTGGTCTCCCTTCTCTGGGCAAACGGATTCTCTGAGGCTTCGGAGCTGTCCATCACCTTGTGCTTCAGACTAAGGGAGGGCACTGTACAGGCAGTGAACACGGTGGAGTCGGCGTGCAGCGCAGTTTGTGACTGAGAGTGGCCCTGCCGCTTGGCTGCAACCGTTTCTACTTTTCTTCGTCTTTCTCTCAGCTCGTCTTCATCTGGAAACATCAATATTGTCGTACAAAATGTTTACTTCCATCTCTGGTTTCAGTCATTTATATGCAGACTGTTTTCTATGTATTTGCAGTCACACAACCATTTTTTTAAGCAAAACTGTTTTTGCCCATTTTTTACAACCATAACTCACTTCGTCTTAAAACTCGGTTAAGCGTGTCATCTACATGAAGATGTTTGCAGAACACCGTCAGTAGAATGACAGTTTGGAGCATCCGCGAGGCCATTCCTACGTTGTGTTCTCCATAAAGACACTCGCATTTGGAGTCCGTCGCGTACACATTCGCCGGCTTCGACACTCGCATTTGGAGTCCGTCGCGTACACATTCGCCGGCTTCACATAATGTGTCGATAGTAAATAGTCACATCTTTCGTAAATACAACCCGCTCATATTATCTACAAATACAACTGTTCCATATCATCTGCAAATAAAAACAGATCATATCATCTGCAAAGATGTCGGTTCATATCATCCACAGAAACAGCAAGATCATTTCGCCCTCACAACCAAGTTCATACCATTGGTAAAGACAACTGCTTCATATCATTGCAAGAATCAACTGTTCATGTCATCTGAAAGACAGCCCTGTTCATGTCATCTGCAAGACAGCCATGTTTATGCCAGATGCAAAGACAAGCAGATCATATTGTTTTGCAAAGACGACCTTGTTCATATCATCAACAGAGCCATCCAGGTCACATCATTTGCAAGCAAACAGTTCACATTATCTACAAAGGCAGCCAGTTAACGTCATGAGCACAGACAACCTGTTCATGCCGTCTGAAAACACAGCTGCTTCATATTATCAACAAAGACAGCCAGCTCCGATCATCTGCTAACACAGACGGTTCGTACAACCGACAAAGATAACTATTTCAGGTCATCTGCAAACACAGCTGGTTCATATCATCAAACAAAGACAACTGTTTCAGATCATCTGCACAGAGTGAAAACTCATATCATCCCCAAAGACAACTCTGTTCATATAACTGATAAACACAACCTTGTTTTTTACCGTCTACAAAGCCAAATTTGTTCACTTAATCCACAAAGAGAACCTTGTTTATATCACATGTAACAGTTCGTATTGTCTGCAAAGGATTCCGTAACACCGTCTATAGAAGTAACCGGTAACCGGAAATTTTAGTTCATGTGACCTATGAAGACAACATTGTTTATTAGTTCATGGGACCTATGAAGACAAAATTGTTTATTAGTTCATGGGACCTATGAAGACAACATTGTTTATTAGTTCATGTGACCTATGAAGACAACATTGTTTATATTATCTGTAGAGACAGCGAGTTCATCAAAGGAAAGGTTACATCGTCTGCAATAACAACCAATTTATATAATCAACGAAGGAACCTGCAAAGAAACCAGTTTACATCATCAACAAAGGAAAGTTTGCATGATCTGCAAAGACAGCCAACATACCATCCACAAAGACAGCCACTTCATGTTATTTGTAAATGTTTTACAAATCTGTAAAAAAAAAATTAAAAATAAAAATGACAAAAAAAGCTCATACCATACGCAAAAACATCCCTATCATTTCACCTGCAAATGCAACGGGGTTTACAATATCTACAAAAACGACCAGTCCATATGATCTGCAAAGACATTCAGTTCATGTCATCAAGAAAGAGAGAGACACTGACAGAGAGAGAGAGAGAGAGAGAGAGAGAGAGAGAGAGAGAGAGAGAGAGAGAGAGAGAGAGAGAGAGAGAGAGAGAGAGAGAGATTCCTTTCATTGAAACCAGACTCCCAGAGAGACCGGCAGGTGAAGGTTAAAAATACAACAGGCAGTGGCGGGGAGATGGTTATGTGACAATGGTGGTAAGGAGCAGAGGGCTAGCAATGGCAGTGAGATTTAAATCGAAGACGATACTGACAGATTTAGAGAGAAAGGAATGTACGGGTAGGGAAAGAGAAAACAGAAAATGACATGGGGGGATGGAGCATGGAAAGATGGACGATGAATGCGGGTGGGAGAGAGAGAGAGAGAGAGAGAGAGGAGAGAGAGAGAGAGAGAGAGAGAGAGAGAGAGACTTTGACACTTTGATATTTTATTGTCATTACCAAAGAGGTCTTTTGACAAGGGGGGAGAGGTAACAGAACAGTAGCATTTCCCTCTTCATTTCCTGCAAATAGTACACATTCATTCCTAGTGTGCCCCAAATTTCCTTTTGTCCTCACGCACAGGAGTAATACAATTTTAAAAAAAAGAAACTTAAGACTTGCTCGACCATCCACTCGATCAAATTATCACAATGTATCTTACTGATCTCTTCCACTTGCTATGAATGATAATATTCATTCAGATATCTCTTATAATGCATTATCTTAAATTCCACTATCCTTCATCTGTCTAATTTTCAATGCTTCTGCGATGAATTTCGCAACTGATTTAATTACAAGTTCATCATCTGATGATAACGCGACAGCAACATTTTGTCTATTCGCTATATCTAACTGGAAAAGTGAACAATTTGTCCGCACTTCATTATAAGCAGTACAGTGGAACAGAAAGTGTTCTTCGTCATCAATAATGTGTCTACATGCAGGACAAGGAGATTCTGTGGATGTTTCACATTCAAACCATCTTTTGTTTGCATTAAAACCTAAAGTTCTCAACCTAAATGACATTGAGAAACTATTCAGAATGAAACACATTCTTAAATGAGAAAACCCAGCAATATTTTTCTTTACTTTCCATATCTGAGTGCCACTTCTGTTTAAAAGAACAAATAAGCCTGTATTTAAATTCCGCAATAAACTGATGCTCATTCCCTACTTCCTGGGCCATCCACACTATTCCAAAACCCTGTTCTGAAAGGACTTTCTTTACTTTATGAGCCCAGTTTTCTTTACCTTTTTCCATTTCTAAAAGCATCATATCATAGGCTTGCCTGCTAAAACGGGACTGGGGTAGCTTCAAGATCTTCAACCAGTACTTAATACATTTCAAAAATGTACTTATGTACAAAGGGTATCTGCCCATCTCTCCATATAAAACGGTGTTGGATGAATGAATAGGTACTTGAAGGAAACGCTTCAAAGCATACGTATGTACTTTTTCCATCATCGAATTTTCATGTAAGCCCCAAATTTCAGCTGCATATGTAAAAAGAGGTTTTATCTGTGTATCAAACATTTTCCAAAATATACTACAGTCTGTAAAATTAAGTTTTCTCAGGGATTTCAGAATTTCAATGGTACCTTTCTTCCCCTTTCTCATAGATTCTTCCCATGCGTAACGGAAAGTTAATTTTGTTGAAAATATCATTCCAAGATATTTATATGCGTTAACTACTTGAACGTCTGCATTTCCATAAGACCATTTTTCACACAGTGATAGGTGGCCACCCATTCTAAAGACCACTATATTTGTCTTATCCAAGTTAACTGATAAACTTAGGAGAGAGAGAGAGAGAGAGAGAGAGAGAGAGGAGAGAGAGAGAGAGAGAGAGACAGAGACAGAGACAGAGACAGAGAGACAGATAGACACAGAGAGAGAGAGAGAGAGAGAGAGAGAGGAGAGAGAGAGAGAGAGAGAGAGAGAGAGAGGAGAGAGAGAGAGGTAATACAGAAGATTTGAGGGACAACAAGGGGGAAGGAAAGGAGGAAAGGGGAAGGAGAGACAGAGAAAAAAAAAATAGATTAACATTCTTCCGCGAGGTCGGACATTGAAATCCTCACCAGCTATAAGCTTTTCGATCAAACATTTCATGAACCTGTTCAGACTATACAATAAAAGAGAAACGAAAGCAGAATGATTTGGAACTCTTTTGTTTTACTTTTTGAACAAGGAAAAGGAAATACTGTGAAATAAATCAACACTACTATGGAGCGTTCTGCTTCGTTTTCTGTCCTTCACAAAGAAGGGTACAATGTGTGGTGGCATCACACAGAGATATAGAAGGGGAAACCTTCGCCTTTCACTATTCACAGTTGTATTGCGCATATTAAAGCTGTTCCCACTTCCGGTTAATCTGATTGGTTGTTTGTCTGCCACTTGCTATATGGATTGGCTGTCTTTATTTTGTTCGCCTCAAATCGACGCTGATTGTATCTGTCAACTGTGACTGAAATTGTGATCTGTCAACTGTGACTGAAATTGTGATTCAACCAACTGTCAACTTCAAAGCACACCCACGCTGGTTCGCACGCAAAAGCTGAATGCAATGGGCCGACTCTTTAACTCTAACTGACCCAGCTGGCACTTAGTGAAATCAGTCCCAAATCCATGTTGAGCTGGTTTCCAATAATCTTTGATGTTATGAGCATCTACTTTTATGCTGATGCTTATTTTGTTAAAACGAAACGAAAAGAAATAAGCAGTATATCTTTTTTACATTTCAAACATCACATTGAGCGCGCGCTTGCACACTCTCCAAAAGTGACAGATTCCTATCATTTTCATCCAGCGTTTCAAATTCCTTTCACTGCATACATATATCATGGCAAAACCTTCAATGTGCTTGCGTGTTCCTGAGCATTACTTGCTACATGCATGGGACTAATCATCAAAACGAATTTGATTTACTAGTTCAAGGCTGTCAGGGAGTCGCTAAGATTTTTATTAATTTTCTTCCTGTCCACCAAGTACCAGGGCCCAGATAGTGCCACAACACCTAACCTACAGTGGACAACAACGGGCTAGTATACATTGTTTCATAAGAACTCTGTCCAGTTGAACGATTCTGTCGTGGCATGCGGTGGCTGTGGTCCCAGGAGGCCGCGAGTGACCTGCCCAAGTGAAGGGGACTCCAGCAAAGGCAACCAGTGGGGAAAGCGAGGCGATATGCTTGTCCTGTCCCTTCTACATCTTTGAACCTGAGCAAGTCCAGGCCGTTTTGGCCAGGGAGGATTCTTCACTCCTGCTTATCGTGGGTGTCTGCTATACAGAGAAACTCTGCAGAAGAAGCAGTTCACCAACACTGGCAAATTGACCAACTGTGCTGAAAGAAATCCACCACCAACCCCTCCTCCCAAACAAAATCTACGTGATTAATAAGGGCCAGAGGGGGTCGGTGTGAAATTGATTTTATATTGGCAAATGGTAAGAACTACCTTTGCCTTTTCATATCATATCGACTGATTTTTTTTAGAAGGAGATGCAAATTAAACAGCATTTACAACAACGAACAAGAGAGACAGACAGACAAATAGACGGACAGACAGAAGAACAGAGAGAGAGAGAGAGAGAGAGAGAGAGAGAGAGAGAGAGAGAGAGAGAGAGAGAGAGAGAGAGACAGAGAGAGAGAGAGAGATTCAATAAAACCCCGACACACACAAAGACTGATAGGTGAAGGCTGAAAATGATGACCGCAGGAAGGGGGGAACTGCAGGTAAAGGGAAAGACATGGAGAAGTGAGAAGGCAGGGGGTCGGAGGAGGGGGAGAGAGAGAGAGAGAGAGAGAGAGAGAGAGAGAGAGAGAGAGAGAGAGAGAGAGACAGAGAGAGACGAGAGAGAGAGAGAGAGAGAGAGAGAGAGAGAGAGAGACAGAGAGAGACAGAGAGAGAGAGAGAGAGATGCTAAAAAAACGAAATAGAGGAAGTGCTGGCAAACAATGTCTCCGTCATTTTGACAATGACTTGGCAAAGATATGCGGGGAAAAAGTGAAGTGTGGGGTGGAGATAGATGTGGGAGAGTAGAAAAACACATGGGGGATGAAAATGAGAGTGTAAAGGTGAAGATGTTAGCAGCAAGAAACTCTAGGGAGAGCTTGACAGCAAAAGGTCCTCGGAGAAGAAACCCCCCTCAGACAAGTGTTTCGGCCCTGAACTTCTTACACTCTAAGGGGACCAGGTCGCATCCAGGTCATGACTCCCAGATGCCCTTCTACTGCCAATTTTTGTTCTGGCGCTGCCGGGATTCGAACCCGCAACTTTGGGGTGGGCGTCTCAAGGCGTGCCTTTTTAGACGAATGTCTTACCCCACTGCTACCGGACACATGTTCTAAGTTGGGAAATTTAAGCCTTATGAAGTTCACTTTTGTTCCTTCTCGACCAGATCCAGCTGCAACTCTTTTCGGCTGCCATTGCCTTAAGGGTTCTGGTCCTCTTCTTACTTGAAATGCTAAGCTGTTTCATGAGATCACAGGCCGATTAGCCTACAGATCACCTTCCTTCAACCTCTATGGCGAGGAGCTGGACCTTGAAGCCGTATTCCCTCAAGCTGCTAGCTATACTGCCATACTTGTCAGTCTCACAGATGTGCGCTTGCTCCATTCTGCTTTCGTATGACACAGTGAGCTCGGTTTGCAGCATTTTTGTTTTGATGAACCTGAGTGGAAAACAAATTCCGGTCTCACGCCACTCTTCCTGGAGATCAAAGGATGGTTCTCCCATTCTGGAAGGTATACTGTACATCCCCAGTCATCTGCTCCATCCAGTGAAAACTCTGCTTCCATGCTCTTGATATCACAGCCGTTACAGACCATGATTTCTACCTCCTGCCATGTTGAACGTCGTTGCTGGAGCTTCTGGCAGCATAGTCCTTGGTCAGGCAATGCTAACCGCGTGT
Organism: Conus ventricosus; assembly: GCA_018398815.1. NCBI lineage: Eukaryota > Metazoa > Mollusca > Gastropoda > Neogastropoda > Conidae > Conus > Conus ventricosus. The sequence goes on from CM031597.1 coordinate 22,484,510, forward strand.
GCGATCTCCCTGAGCACTTGAAAGCGCCTCCCTGTGTACCTTCCCTGGGTTAGCGTTGCTTTGCATGAGCTCAGGACATGTTCTGCTATTTGTTTGCCGTGACGGAGTGGACACGTACGTAGGGTCATCCGATTTCCCCCGTTTGACTAGGTTTGGATTTGAGGGCAGGAGATCATATACATATCTGAGGATGACGCTGACTCTGAGAGGTGTCATATGCCATATGTCATTCCAGGTGAGATTTCTTTGGAGTGCGTTTTCCCACGTAGTCCACTGTCCACTTACTGTCGTTCTGTTACTATTTCTCTTTGCTTCCCCTTCAGCTTTTGAAAAACGCGTCGGGGATGACGATGACAGCGTCAAAGTGGAAATACTAAACCGTTTAACCAGCGGCCTATGTGGACCATCAAAACCTCTCATGGAAAAGTGTCGACTTTCGAGCCCTGGATGGGACTTATCCGTGGAACTCGGCTGCCTGTGTTGGTCCATCCTTGGTATCAAATGAAGATAAACCGCTTTTTTCTGTCCCGTCTTCTGTACCACCTCAGAGGCAGTGCACTCACGCCGCTCATTCCGACACCCCGTCCAGATCCACAGCCCGGCCCGGCCCGCCGAAGCCCCGGCACCGACAATCCACAGGGAGCATTCAATGTCAAGTCGTCAAGACGCAAACCATCAGAGGACACACTGCAAAGCGGTGGTGTTCAGTGGCGCCCGTTCTGATCCAGCATACGCAGGACACCACCTACTAACCCCCCTACTGATGACAAAAATTGCTTAGTCAAGGAGCCGGCGTGAGTAAGCTCTCCCTCTGTAGGGCGCCACCACGTCCGTCCAACGACAGCCTTCATGAATTTGCCCATACCGGTGATCCCAACAGAATCAAAGCAAGGCCATAGATGTGGAGAGGACATCAACACTGAAGTCATCATGAGAGCAGGGCATGAAGGGCCATAGAATTTGGAGAAACCCTTCTTAATTCTAAGGCATTTGCTCTACCCACGACTCGACATTGACTGTTCCCTGGGATTTGTCTATGATAGGACTGCCACGACGCAAACAAACCTGCATGTGGTTGTGCAAGGGGAAAGGGGCAAGGGGGAGGGTGGGGGGGGGTGATGAGCGGCTTGATGATTATGAAACAGGAAGTCACGAAGGATGAGACAGGAAGTCACGAAGGATGGAACAGGAAGTCACGAAGGATGAGACAGGAAGTCACGAAGGATGAGACAGGAAGTCACGAAGGATGGGACAGGAAGTCACGAAGGATGAGACAGGAAGTCACGAAGGATGGGACAGGAAGTCACGAAGGATGAGACAGGAAGTCACGAAGGATGGGACAGGAAGTCACGAAGGATGGGACAGGAAGTCACGAAGGATGAGACAGGAAGTCACGAAGGATGGGACAGGAAGTCGCGAAGGATGAGACAGGAAGTCACGAAGGATGAGACAGGAAGTCACGAAGGATGGGACAGGAAGTCACGAAGGATGGGACAGGAAGTCACGAAGGATGGGACAGGAAGTCACGAAGGATGGGACAGGAAGGCAGCAAAACAAACCATTAAACAATCAGGCAAACGAAAGCAAAGGACGTACATAAAAAGGACGCATCATTCTCCCCCCAACCCCTCCATTTCCCTTCTAAACGCCCCCCCCCCCCCCCCCTCCCCCTCACCTTCCCCATAGCCCACCCTCCACTTTCTTTCTTTCTTTTTTTCTTTCTGGCATTACTTAGAATCAGACTGGAGTCCATCCCGATGGCACAGCATTTTCTCAGCCGACAGGAGGCGCAGTGTCGCCGTGTTGCCTTGGTGATGATACACTGCCCGTTGAATGCGCACTTCTGTAGTTCCTGCACACAGGCATAGGACATTGAGGACAAGGACTGTGTGTTTGAGAATAATTAAGCCTGGGCATCTCTCTCTCTCTCTCTCTCTCTCTCTCTTCTGCATGTATGTATAGATTTATACATCATCTAGACAGACAGACAAACAGAAAGATAGATATAACGACAGACAGACAGATAGATAGATAGATCAATAGACAGATAGATAGATATGTAGATAGATCGATCGATCGATGGATGTATAGATTGATAGATAGACAAACAGACAGATATTTGGGTGGGTACGCGTGTGTTTCAGAGAGAGACAGGCAAACAGACAGAAATACCGACGACAAGGACGAGAGAGAGCGAGAGAGAGAGAGAGAGAGAGAGAGAGAGAGAGAGAGAGATTATATACGATCATATACGAATACACGAATATTGAGGGTAAAAGGGATAAGCTAAACAGCTTTTTACGCCATGCCCCGCACAGGCGGGGAAAAAAATTACTTGGAAGAAGCCCCTCACTCTTTTATAATCGCCTCCACCGTTGGTGCGCTTTGAGAGATTTATATGTTTGAAAGCAAGTACGGAATTTTTGTTTTATTGCCAAGGCAGTTTTCGTCGTCAGAACCGGTAAAAACAGACCGATACCAACGAACACAGAGATATTTATGATAAGTCACTTCTCAGCATTATACGAAAAATGTTACACGTTGGTCTGTTAGAATGTGTTACAGTCGCATTATTTCCATAAACCATGTCGAAAGGAAGTACGGAAGGAGTGCAGATGAGGGTGTGCAGATGCTATGTTTCTCCAATGTTGCCCTGTATCTCGCTTAATTTATGAATTAGGTCAGAACTGCACGCCACATAATAATAAACCAATTGGTCACAACGCGGTGGCTGCCCCCTTTACACCGTGGCCACATTGGGTCATCATGCTGGGACCGTCTCCACATTATGAGTTTGGTCACAGTGTGCGTTGCGTCTCCGTGCGCTGGAAGAAGGAATTCATTAACTGCCTAACAGGACTACTCGACGCACTCTACCGAAGATTTTACACGAACTCGTCGATTTGGCTTTTGCTTTAGAGGATGCAGTACACAATGGGGTTTTCTGGGCGTGTTAAGATAGCTAAAAATGATAACAGCAGCAACAATAACAACATCTAGAACTAACACACAACAAACCATCCTGTGTTCATACTAGCGGACTGATATTACCATGTAAAGGAAAAAAGTTATTTAAAAAAAACACACATCGGAAAGAAACATGCAACAAAACGATGGAAGGTATATTGTGACGTGCAAAAGCGAAATGACTTGGGGATAAAGACACACTCTCAACTATTTCTGCAAGAAACAGAAAAGGCACAAGCAAACAAATGATTGGACAGTTAAAGATCAGATGAAGTTAAGGTGAAGAAAACATCGTAGATGAAAACAAGACAGACATTCACTGCAAACTATGAACTTTTCCGCACAAAGTGACAGATAAATGTGAAAACAAAATTCACATAAGAATTATACATAAAATGATTGTGCGAGGAAAGTGAATCAGGTAACTGGTAAAATCACGACACTCCAAACAAGTGGTGTACAAGGAGATACTACAAATTTTTAGAAAAGCAAAAAACCAAAAAAAAACGAGATGGATTACCAGCAGTATGTTTTCTTTTGTTGTTTTGAAAGAATTGAGGTGCGTCGTTGAAAGATCTGTCAATAACACAAGAAGAAGTCCTAATCATTTTTCTGCCGAAATAATGCATAAGGAGGCAGCAATCAATAGCATGTTTAGCTTTAGAATATGATATCCTCTCCCTTCATTTCAAAAATAAGTTTTAAAGTATAGCTACATTTATCACTAAGGACCAGACAGAGTCACGGTCAGGAAGAATAAGGGAGACGACACCAGTTTAATCAACAATTTTATAAATTATTTAGATGTAGAAGGATGACATGGCATAAATCATTACTCAGTAAAGATTTTTTTAATTAAAATGAAAGCATTTGATTCTCTTGGTTAAAGTCCAACTAGTACTACCCAGTTGTTTAGGGCAGATACAGGCAAGGAGACCCTGTATCGCCCCATCTGTTTATTTTCGGTGTGGTACTTCGGCTATAATGATAAAAGAAGATACATCAATAAACGAAAGGCATTCATATTGGAAACAGAACACACAATCTCCCAACCTGATAATGACACTCACTTTATTCACGTTGGAGACAGGACAGCTTTCAAACGAACAAAACACATTCTTGATAAGTTAGAAAAGCTTTGCGTTTTCTAGCGAACCATAACAACATTCAAGCAATGTAACTAGGCAGTAAGAAATGTGCCAACGAGTGTTTATGTCCTCATTTAGCACTGCGATATGGAAATCTAAACCCAGAGCACTCTCGGAATGCAGTTTGACCAGTATGTGAACGACTTCAAATCTGTTTTGACACTTTCTGGGGTCATATTATTGTATAAAAGTAGGTCAAAAGCCTTTTCATGCTACATAGCAGAGTCGCTGTCATGAAGTCACTTGTTCAGTCCTCTGGATCCTACCATCTGACCTCCCCCCCCCCCCCCCCCACACCTTTACCTCCGCCTCCTACCGCCACCAGCCTTCTGTCCTGCGCCATCATCTACAAACACAGCAAAACTATTTTTTATTTGTATGGAATGGAAAATTAATCGGTAGGATAGCGCCCCCACCCCCTTAAAAAAAAGGATGAAACAAGGTGGCTTAAATGTCCTTACAGGAGGTACATGTATGTCCTTTCTTATCGCCGATTTGAAAAATGTAAAGAGCAAAAGACATATACATACATATATATATATATATATATATATATATATATGCTGAACAATCAAACAGTGGGAGAAAACAAGTGCAGGTTAACAATTCCTCAGTCATTATAGTAATGACTTGGCAAAGATTTGAATTTTAAAAAAAAATGAAAAAATGGGGGGAATATATTATAAATATGAGAAACCCTTCACTAGCTGCCTGAGGGAACCATTGTACTCCCCTTCGAAGGCACATCTATTTGTATTGCCTGCTCCTAGGCCTTTCGTCCGCTGGATCGGACTCATCAGGGAGACACGGCTGATTGTGTCTGTGCTCTTGGTGTCAAATAGAGACACACCAAAGTCCATAATTCTGTGGTGTTCTCATCACCAAGGGTTCAAAAAAGAATCCAACAGCACCCCCAAAGCAGCCAGCGAAGGGTAGTAAAATGGAACAAAAGGAAAGTGTGGAGAGGAAAAAAGTGCTTAATAACTAAAAGCATTATGCAAACAGTATAAAATGTAGGGGACAATCTTTGAGCCTATGCTTGAGGATCCATTCAAGGATACAAGGGAGGTCACAAGATATGGAACAGTGTGAGTGGTCAGCTCTGCTGTTCAATAACCCAAGCATTGCGAGTGGCTAAGAATTGTACAGAACAACCTTTACTTGGATCTCCTAAGAGATGCAATCTCCCACCGATTGACCAAACATTATACTGCTGAACAATCAAACAGTGGGAGAAAACAAGTGCAGGTTAACAATTCCTCAGTCATTATAGTAATGACTTGGCAAAGATTTGAATTTTTAAAAAAAATGAAAAAATGGGGGGAATATATTATAAATATGAGAAACCCTTCACTAGCTGCCTGAGGGAACCATTGTACTCCCCTTCGAAGGCACATCTATTTGTATATATATATAATTTATATATATTTATATATATACAACAAACTAATAAATTCCAAGGATAAGTACCGCACCGTTCCAGCAACTTACAGAGCAGCTTGGTGTTGCAATGACTGCAAGAAATATTGAATTATAAACAAAGCTTGCTCTTATGTCTTAGATTTTCTTTTGCTTCTTAGATGGCACCTTTGGTTGGTTTTTTGAAAACTCAACAAACATACTACGGTATTGCACACCAACCTTTTCTGGGATTGCATTCTTCTTAAAACTGAAAAGGCAGAGGAGTCAAATTACCACTTTCCGCGGTCACTGAGGAGAAACCACCAAGTTTCGAAATATCGGTATATGACCAGGAGTTATATGTTAGTGAGTTTCCCTCCCTGTTGGAGGATGTCTCCCCCTTGGAGAATATAAGCTTGCTGAAGGCTCATTTTGAGAAGCATTTATTTTATTTTTCCCCATTCACCCACTCAAGCACATACTGTTATTTAGGCAGAATCATCTACCACTGCAGATATGAATGCTTATCTCCCCCTATTTCTTCAATCTAAGACATAAGAGCAAGCTTTGTTTATAATTCAATATTTCTTGCAGTCATTGCAACACCAAGCTGCTCTGTAAGTTGCTGGAACGGTGCGGTACTTATCCTTGGAATTTATTAGTTTGTTGTATTTTAGTCCCTTGCGGATTCATTCCAAGAACTGGCCCTCAGCACTTGTGTCTTAGAGGATATCTTTTTATATTTTCTACTTTTCACAAGAAAATGTAGCTTGTTTTGCTCTTTTATGATTTTCTTTTGCTTCTTAGATGGCACCTTTGGTTGGTTTTTTGAAAACTCAACAAACATACTACGGTATTGCACACCAACCTTTTCTGGGATTGCATTCTTCTTAAAACTGAAAAGGCAGAGGAGTCAAATTACCACTTTCCGCGGTCACTGAGGAAAAACCACCAAGTTTCGAAATATCGGTATATGACCAGGAGTTATATGTTAGTGAGTTTCCCTCCGTGTTGGAGGATGTCTCCACCTTGGAGATAAGCTTACTGAAGGCTATTTTGAGAAGCATTTATTTTATTTTTCCCATTCACCCACTCAAGCACATACTGTTATTTAGGCAGAATCATCTACCACTGCAGATATGAATGCTTATCTCCCCCTATTTCTTCAATCTAAGACATAAGAGCAAGCTTTGTTTATAATTCAATATATATATGTGTGTGTGTGTGTGTGAGTACTACAAAATGTAACGTGTCCGTTTTGAAAAACAACTAAGCCATCATAGGCGGGAGATTGTGTTTGGATAGCTAAATTTTTATTTGCCCCAGCTTGTAAAGGATTCTATGTTTTATTTTCAATTTAGATTTCAAGAATCTGATCAGCCTACCAGTTTTCTATCATGAAAATATCGAAGATGATATAACTACAATTTAGCTCACAAAAAGGATGGAAAAGATTAAACTGTACCACACAGTTTCTTTACGATTCATGACGTGTGAACATTTTATTGATGATCTTGATTTTGGATCAGTGCTTAACCTTTCAATGTATAGATCGGGATCTCACAGATCGAATGATTTGTGAGACCAGTTGGCAAAAAGCAAGTCTTAATATAATGTATGATCAAAATGAATCAAGGAAAAGTGCACAGAAAAGTTAAAAAAACATGGATTTTGGTAACTGAGGAAAGGTCGGCGGCTGTTCATGATGGACGAAGGCAATTAATAAAGAGACTGTTTGGGTTAAGGTATTAAGAAAATTGACAGAGTCAAGGGCATCGAATTAAAATAGTAACAAATGAAAGTTATTGACACAATCATTGCTAGGAACATAGTACTGACGTCCAAGGTATTTCTAACACAGTGAATCATAGACTCCGTATGGATGCAAGAGTTCCCATAGCTCACTTCAAGAGGGACTGTGAAAACATATGGAGCTTCACGGTCTTTTAAAGCAAGACTGAAAATAGATCATGTTTGTGGTTTTTATTACTGACACTAAACTGTCCATTTTAGAGATATAATACAGAAGAATAACCATCCAAAAAAAACTTACTTTGAAACATCTTTCATTCTGAACACTACAATACACAAATTGGATGAACCTGGCGAAAATTTGATGCAGGCTGGAAACAAAACCAACCAAAGTTTATAAACATCTAGGTGAGAGACGCTTCCAGAAAGTATTTTGTGATTTTCTACACAGCTATTTTGGTAGTTAAAAAGTAACAAGAGTTTCCGTCTAAGTTCCCGGTACGCTTTTAAGGTCGCATGCTTATTGCTATGCTGAACAATGCCGTACATGACAATGTTATTGGATGGTGTTGTGAGATGATGTATATACATTGTTGGTTTGTGTTGTCAAAAACGACTAAACCTGTCATTCATAACAGAAAGAAAGAAAGAAAGAAAGATGGAAAGAAAGAAAGAAAGAAATACAATTCTGTCAACAGAACTGCAATGACAGACTTCACTACCGCCTGTTTGCCGGCATTTCGTCTAAAGAACGCTTTGCACGTTTCGCAGCTCAGCACACCAAAATTATGAGAGAGAGCCAAATCACCACACACGCAGCATATCTTCTGTCCTCTTACTCGCCGTTTTCGGCGACTCCCTTGCTCTGCCTCCCCTGGCTGGGGCTCTTCGCCGCATGTCCGTATTCGACAGCTGGCTTTTGATGACATGGGAGTGGTGTCCCTTACTGTAGAGGCACTGCCGTCTGGATGATAGGGTGGAGCTGTGCCGTGTTCTAGGTGTCGGCTTCTGCTGATCTTTTCCGACATACTGGACAACTTATGGTCGACGTCCTTGCTTTCTTACAGGCAAGGAAGGAGGAGGAGGAGGAGAAGAAGGAGGAGGTGATGACGAAAGAAGAGAAGGAAGAGGAAGGGTGCGGATGACAAGGCGAGGATATTGATTTTTTTTTTTTAGCCAGCTGGTTACCAGGGTGATGTGGCTGAACTGGAAGCGAAGCGGAATCAAACTCTTGGTTTACCTAACTTGTGTCGGGGAAATGCGTGCGCGTTTACGGTTGCTTTCGTCCACGCACGCACTCACGACGCACGCACGCGTACAGAGAGGGGGAGAGAGAGCGAGCGAGCGAGAGAGAGAGAGAGAGAGAGAGGAGAGAGGAGAGAGAGAGAGAGAGAGAGAGACAAACAGACAGACAGAGACAGACAGATAGAGACAGAGGGA
>CM031597.1:22515717-22518217 GCA_018398815.1 Conus ventricosus
ATCTGAGGATGTTAATCAGATTTCCTGACTAACACTGCAGGAGTCTGTATCTCTCGGAACTGGCTGACACCAGCATAACATAGAAAAAAAAAAAGCTTAGAGTAAAACCCTTTCATACAATCTATGACCAGAATGGAAATCCAAAGCATCATTTTCATTCACTTTAATGCCGTTGATTTCCTTTCCCTATGTATATAAGAAGTCTTAAGACATGTTGCTGTTCAGACCCTTCTCTCGAGGTAACATCTCCGCGTCCATGCCCTCGTTGACTTCATATCAAAATCCTCAGCATCGGCGACTTCATCAGCAGTGTCGTTTGATGGACGTGGTGGTGCCCTTCGATTGGAGAATTTCTGAGATTCGTTCCGTGACTACCCAGCTGTAATTGTGGTCAGTAAGCAGCTGTTGTGGTCAATGAGTAGTGTCCTTCTTTTGTTGGACAAAAACAGACGATACCGAACACCATTCGAGTGACTGTGAATCAGTGCATTGTCTTCTCGACCTGGTTGCCTCACGATGACTTAATAGTGACCTTTCTCTGAGTACTGATGCTAGTGATGATGAGAATTTCCCAGGACGAAGCTTGAGGGTGGACATCTATGGGGGATTCGGAGTGAGCAGCGTGGGAAAATGACACTGAAGAGTCACGACAGATGAGACAGCCCCAAGAAAAACTGTTTTGTCACGAATTTTTAAAAGAAATGGTATAACTTCCGTCAGACAATACGGACACACATTACAGGACGAAACACAATGCATTTCCACCTCTTGGGTTTTCTTCAGGCATAAACAAATAACATATAGGACAATGACAACGAAGAACGAGAAACCACACATCTTCTCATATTCGGCGCAAATTGAGTGTTGGATGAAAACGAGGCCATCGAGAAGGGGATCATGGGAGTTGAAATGATAATGATGACAATGATAATAATAATGATAATGGGAATGATAATAACAGTAATAATAATGATAATGATAATAACAATAGTAATAATAATAATGGTAATAATAATAACAATAATGATACCAATTATAATGGTGTCAATATCGATGAAAACATGTAAATAATAAAAGGAGGAATACTGTTAAATTTTGGGGATGGTATGACGGTAATTGTTATAGTGTTAACAGTGGCTAAACATTGAAGGGAGGGAAGAAACGGGGTTGGAGGATAGTAAAGGGTAGGGTGTGTTTGTTTTGTAATTATTGTATTATTGTTTTGTAATCATTGTATTATTGTTTTTTGACAATTAGACACAAACCACTCCATGTCCACACTCCCGTGTCATTGAAAAGATGAGAAGGCTAAATGGTGTCCGGCGTATGATGAAGTATTCACCGTGAAACATGTGATTTTCGAATGCTGGGAGCATCCATAATTATTTACAGCAAACTCTATGAAAACATTGTCCGAAAATATTCCGTCAAATATATGACTTTCAACTTTCTAAAAGAAGTAAACAATATTCAATATTCGAAAAGTTTTTTTGCGGATCCGGTCTTAAGCCAATTTCAGCATGTGAGGAAGGAAGTGGATTTTTTCAGCATGTGAGGAAGGAAGTGGATTTTTTTAACATGATAAATGTTCCGATATAGCCTCCTATGATCGACCGGACAAGTAAAATGAAATGAAAAATGAAACTAAATAAACTTCATTTTAATCATAATGATGACAAAGATTCCTGGCAATAACTTCTTCTTCCCATTCCGAAAGCCGCCCTTCCCCGCAGATAGATAGACAGACAGACAGACAGACAGACAGACAGACAGACAGACAGACAGACAGACAGCCAGCCAGCCAGACAGACAGACAGACAGACAGACAGACAAATAAATAGAAAGAAAGATAGATAGATAGATAGATAGATAGATAGATAGAGATAGATAGATAGATACTCAGACAGATCGATAATCTGATTGATAGATAGAAGATAGAGAGAGATAAGTACATAGATACTAGATAGATCAATAGTTAGATAGATTGACGGACACACACACGGACGAACGGACGGACGGACAGACAAACAGACAGAGAAATAGAGAGAGGGAGAGATAGATAGATGGATGGATAGATAAATAGATAGATAGACAGACTGACAGACAGACGGATAGATAGAAAGACAGATAGATAGAAAGACAGACGACAGACAGATAGCTAGACAGATAGCTAGACAGAGACAGGCAGGCAGGCAGACAGACAGACAGACAGACAGACAGACAGACAGCCAGCCAGCCAGCCAGCCAGCCAGCCAGACAGCCAGCCTTTGTGCTCACTGAAAATGCAAACTGAAAATGAATGATTTCATTGGTCAGATAATTTTATGGACAAAAACAAAAGACTAAATTACACAAACTGGAATGAATTACTGGAATAGAAAACTAATTTACAAACACGTAATAAAACATCTTGCAAAGAAGCTAGACTTAACTAATTAACAGATGTACAATCAGAGTTCAGACACAACAAGAGTCCGTGTTCTTTTTACTTAGACTACAC
>CM031597.1:22523217-22533217 GCA_018398815.1 Conus ventricosus
ACTGCTGGTTCTCCGGGTTTGCTCGCTGTCCGGCAGCGCCGTCCATTGGAAGGTCAGATCCTTCCAGCGGTAGATGCCATGACTGTCCACGTTCCTGTTCTCCGCCACGGCCAGGGTGACGTCACTGATCACCTCCACACTGGGGAAAACCGTCACCTGCGGGTTTTGCTGAATTCGGTGGGCCATCGGCTCTAGCCAGCCTTCCATGGCCAGGGTTCAGGGAGGGGTGGTGGTGGTGGTGGTGTGGTGGTGGTGGTGGGGGGGGAGCAGTTAGAAGGAGGAGGGAGGGGGGGTAGAATGGGGAGTGTAGGAGCGAAGGGGGGAAAGGGAAGGGAAGAGAACATAGTCAGTCAGCGACAGGCAAAAAAAAGAAAAATAAATTAAAAAAAAATTTTTTTAATCGTTTGTTTGTTTCTTTTGTTGTGTTTTGTTTATTAGTTTGTTTGTTAGTGTTTATGCATTCATTTCCGTGCTGTCTTATGAATTTTCTGTTTTGTTTATTAGTTTGTTTGTTTGTGTTTATGCATTCATTTCCGTGCTGTCTTATGAATTTTCTGTTTTGTTTATTAGTCATCCTTTACATTCTTATTGGTGTGCGTGTGTGTATGTATGTGTGTGTGTTGGGGGGGGGGGGGGGTTTCGTGTCGTGCGGTGTAGTGTGTGTGTGTGTGTGTGTGTGTGTGTGTGTGTGTGTGTGTGTGTGTGTGTGTGTGTGTTGTGTGTGTGTGTGTGTGTGTGTCTTTTACGTGTGTATGCGTGTGTGTGTGTGTGTGTGTGTGTGTGTGTGTGTGTGTGTGTGTGTGTGTGTGCGAGCATTTGTGTGTGTCTTTGTGTGTATATATGCATGTTTATAGTATGTTGGTATGTATGTATGTATGTATGTATGTATGTATGTATGTATGTATGTATGTATGTATGTATGTATAATTATATGTATGTATGTATGTGTGTGCGTGTATGTGTTTATGTGTGTATGTATGAAAGTATGTTTGTATGTATGTACGTACGTACGTACGTATGTATGTATGTATAAATTTGTGTATGTATATTTATGTACATATTTGTGTAAAATGTGCATACGCGTATACGTATGCATCTACGCATGCATGCATGTATGTATTTTATGACACTTATCTGTTGTATAGTATCACGTGCATCGAATTATACACTACTGCCATATTTAGTTCAGTATAGTGTTGTATTACCTTCCTTTGCATTGTATTTCAGAGGAATCGATCCCATTATATTGTCCTGTATTGTAGTGCATTGTCTTTCGTTGCATTGTGTTTGTATAGCGTTGTGTGAGGTTGTGCTGCGTTGTGTTGTATTTTATAGTGTGACGTTGTATTGGGTTACATTGTACTACGTCATATTGTGTTTCTTTCCATTGTACACCAATGTATCATGTTGCATTGCATTGGGATTGTATTGCATTGTATCATATTGCATTGCATTGGGATTGTATTGCATTGTATCATATTGCATTGCATTGGGATTGTATTGCCTTCTATCATATTGCATTGCATTGGGATTGTATTGCATTGTATCATATTGCATTGCATTGGGATTGTATTGCATTGTATCATATTGCATTGCATTGGGATTGTATTGCGTTGTATCATATTGCATTGCATTGGGATTGTATTGCATTGTATCATATTGCATTGCATTGGGACTGTATTGCATTGTATCATATTGCATTGCATTGGGATTGTATTGCATTGTATCATATTGCATTGCATTGGGATTGTATTGCCTTGTATCATATTGCATTGCATTGGGATTGTATTGCCTTGTATCATATTGCATTGCATTGGGATTGTATTGCATTGTATCATATTGCATTGCATTGGGATTGTATTGCCTTGTATCATATTGCATTGCATTGGGATTGTATTGCATTGTATCATATTGCATTGCATTGGGATTGTATTGCATTGTATCATATTGCATTGCATTGGGATTGTATTGCATTGCATTGGGATTGTATTGCATTGTATCATATTGCATTGCATTGGGATTGTATTGCATTGTATCATATTGCATTGCATTGGGATTGTATTGCATTGTATCATATTGCATTGCATTGGGATTGTATTGCATTGTATCATATTGCATTGCATTGGGATTGTATTGCATTGTATCATATTGCATTGCATTGGGATTGTATTGCATTGTATCATATTGCATTGCATTGGGATTGTATTGCATTGTATCATATTGCATTGCATTGGGATTGTATTGCATTGTATCATATTGCATTGCATTGGGATTGTATTGCCTTGTATCATATTGCATTGCATTGGGATTGTATTGCCTTGCATCATATTGCATTGCATTGGGATTGTATTGCCTTGTATCATATTGCATTGCATTGGGATTGTATTGCCTTCTATCATATTGCAATGCATTGGGATTGTATTGCATTGTATCATATTGCATTGCATTGGGATTGCATTGCATTGTATCATATTGCATTGCATTGGGATTGTATTGCATTGTATCATATTGCATTGCATTGGGATTGTATTGCATTGTATCATATTGCATTGCATTGGGATTGTATTGCATTGTATCATATTGCATTGCATTGGGATTGTATTGCATTGTATCATATTGCATTGCATTGGGATTGTATTGCATTGTATCATTTTGATTTGTATTGGGATTGTATTGCATGTATTGTGTCGACTTGAATTGTATGGTGTTGCATCGGGCTGGATTGGATTGCGTCGCATTGCATGGGTTGGATTGGATTGGATTGCGTCGCATTGCATGGGGTTGGATTGGATTGCGTCGCATTGCATGGGGTTGGATTGGATTGGATTGCGTCGCATTGCATGGGGTTGGATTGGATTGGATTGCGTCGCATTGCATGGGGTTGGATTGGATTGGATTGCGTCGCATTGCATGGGGTTGGATTGGATTGGATTGCGTCGCATTGCATCGGGTTGGATTGGATTGGATTGCGTCGCATTGCATGGGGTTGGATTGGATTGGATTGCGTCGCATTGCATCGGGTTGGATTGGATTGCGTTGCATTGCATGGGGTTGGGTTGGACTTGACTGGATTGCATTGCGTCGCATTGCATGGGGTTGGATTGGACTGGGCTGGATTGGAGTATTCATCTCTTGTTTCTGTGTGAGCTTGCGAATGTGTGCACGTCTTCGTGTGTGTGTGTGTGTGTGTGTGTGTGTGTGTGTGTGTGTGTGTGTGTGTGTGTGTGTGTGTGTGTGTGTGTGTGTGTGTGTGTGTGTGTGTGTGTGTGTGTGTGTGTGTATGCGTGCGTGCGTGCGTGCGTGCGTGCGTGCGTGCGTGCGTGCGTGCGTGCGTGCGTGCGTGCGAGCGTATGTGTGTGTGTGTGTGTGTGTGGTGTGTGTGTGTGTGTGTGTGTGTGTGTGTGTGTGTGTGTGTGTGTGTGTGTGTGTGTGTGTGTGTTTTGTGTGTGTACGTGCGTGCGTGCGTGCGTGCGTGCGTGTGTGTGTGTGTGTCACGAGGCCCATGACGATTGGCCCATCTTGGCTGGTAGAATTATTCATTTATTTATTGTCGTTGTTGTTGTCGTGTATCAGTCCCCTAATGTGGCTTGTGGTGTGTTTGCACCTTAATGTCGTTCAGCTCAGGTTAGGTTTACTTTCTCTCTCTCTCTCTCTCTCTCTCTCTCTCTCTCTCTCTCTCTCTCTCTCTCTCTCTCTCTCTCTCTCTCTCTCTCTCTCTCTCTCTCTAATTTCACTGTCCGTGCAGTTCATCCTGCAGGTTCACGGGTGGCTGGTACCTTTCTCTTTAACTGGCTGTCTCTATCGGCCTCTCACCTGTCTTTTTACCTGCCGCACGTGCAGCATTCCTCTTGGCTTGAGGTATTCTCACTCTGTGACGTAGGGTGGCATGTTGGCCGCCATCGGTTAGGCGGGTTTTCTCTTCACTCGAGTGGAAGATGTCCCTGGGAGCGCCTGCTCCGGTTCTGGTTCTCTACCACTTCGTCGAAGGTACGGTCGGTACCTTCATTCCTACAGTCGGCCTGTAGGGGAGGGACATCACGTCATCTCTTTTCCGCATCTGCTCTGCTGGTCCTCTCGACTGGACAGAGGGCAGAGAGTCGCTTGACCCGACACTTTTGGGTCACCCACGGGTAGCTGGTAAGCATCAGTTTCGTGGTTTGTTTGTTGTTGTTTTTTTTTGTTGTTAGCCAGCTAATTCTTCTCTTTTGCGCAATTTCTTTTGGTTTTCAAAATTATAAAAGAAATATTGTTTGAGACCACTTTTTCTGGTTAATTCAATCTTTAACCTGGCCAGTCAAAATTATATCCAAAAGTCTTTCTCCATTTTATGCATCTGGTGATGCGGTAGTCAGTGGGGATGGGGGAGAACCTGGTGATTCAGGGTTGGTACTTGCTTGGTCTCGCTCGTTCGCCCCTGTCACAATCGCCGGTCTCTTATTCTTCGGCCACCGTCTGTTTGTGTTTACAAGGGGAATGAGTGTTTTGTGTTTGCGAGCGTGCGTACGCGTGATTAGTCATTTGGATGCGTGGTTGGAGAATTGTTATTTTTGAAATGTTACTATAAAATGTGGGGATAATCGTGCCATTGAATTATGATTATTTGCAATTGTGGTGGCAGTTATAAAGCAATGGTTGCTGTATTAGTTCAGTTCCTAAGAAAGGAAAATGTTGAACGTGAGTGAGGGAAGGATGAAGATATAAATTGCTATTCGTTTGTTTAGCCTGTTAATGTAATCTCTTACCTGCTTCGTGTGAGGAGACCTTTAGTGAACATTCCTCATTTGGTTTGTTTACTGTGTTATGCTCAGGTCTGTGTTGAGCTGGTGTTACTAATGTATTCAGCAAACACCTCCCCTCGCCCACCATGCGAGTGGCTGTTAGAATTAAGCAGCAAATTTCAGACCGTACTGACTGCGGGGTTCCAGTACCCTTTCTTCTTTCCTTCCAGTTCCTTCCGTGTTCTCTCCTCCCGGGGGTTTCACCCGAAGCTTGCGCTGTTGGGGCCGCGCAGTGTGAGGAGCGCGTGGACCTCGCTGGATGGTCCTAACCCCTGTCCGGGACCTTCAGCGACAACGCCTCGTCCCACGGGACGCGTTCTCCACGGTCCTCGGACTTCCTACAGCCCATGTCACCAGTGTGGTTCGCTCTGTGTCGTGCAATTTGGGTGTGTGTGTGTGTCGAGGGTGTCGGCATTGAAAGACTCTATTCGGGAACAGACCCGGTTTGGGGCACCTGAGTCGACACGGTATTCTCAGAGGACTTTGGAGAGACAGAGGTGTGGGGGAACCACATGAAGCACGGAAAGGAATGTGTTGGACATGATTATTTATGATTATGGTTATGTTGTGTGTGGTGAAATGCTTGTTTGTGACTATGTGTATGTTTGTGTGTGTTGAAATGCTTAATTGTGATTGTGCATGTTGTGTGTGTTGGAATGCTTATTTGTGACTATGTGTGTGCTGGTGTGAATAAATGGTGTATTGTATTGTAATCTTTCTTGTGTGGTCTCTTGCGGGGCATGTGAGGACAGTCACTCCCTTCACTCCCATCTAGACCGATCCTGTCAGGGCAGACCTCCAGAGGTCGGTCGTGACAGTGTGTTTGTAAGGGGTGGGGGCTTTCCATGAGTGTTTGTGCAGATAAGGGTTTCTGAGTACTTGTGTAATCTCTTACCTGCTTCGTGTGAGGAGACCTTTAGTGAACATTCCTCATTTGGTTTGTTTACTGTGTTATGCTCAGGTCTGTGTTGAGCTGGTGTTACTAATGTATTCAGCAAACACCTCCCCTCGCCCACCATGCGAGTGGCTGTTAGAATTAAGCAGCAGAGTGAGTGTTCACGCTGAAGTCAGCAAGACGTGTTTTGGAGGAGCTCTCGATTTGCGTGTGCTTTTTCTTTTTTCTACATAGTGTATTTGCTCTGTGTGGAAACTTTTTGTCGTTTTCCTTACAGTGTGGTTTTCTTTTCAATGATAATAGTTTATTTTGTGACTTTCTCCTTATAGTCTTTTTGTTTTCATGGTGATTATTAAAACCGGACCCTAAGCAGTGTGACGGGCTGAGTGGATACTTTAAGAAATGGCTACAAGATCAGAAGGTGAGCGTGTTTTGCCTGTATTTGTTATTAACAATCAACTACCGGCTTTTGATCAAAAACCGTTTACTACATCGGAAATCTGTGCTGCCGCGGAAAAGACCTGCGGATACAACTCCATGGAAGGGGCTCAAAGAATCGGCTCCTGTGGAGAATTTATCCCCGGAGGGCCGACAGCCGTCAGAAACTTCTTGTCCAGGGTTTTACACTGAGGGATTCTAGTGCAGGTGAAAAGCCAAAATCCGTTCGTGGTTCGCGACCCCGCCAGTGGAGTTACGGACCAAAGTGAAAATCCTGTACAAACAACAAAACTATTCATTAGCAACATTCCTCTGTCCTTTTCAGATGATGAATTGTTGGAAGCAGTGAAACAGCTTGGTGGGAGATTCACTCCAAGTTAATTGCAGAACGGGACAGAGACCAAAATGGCAAATTAACTCACTGGAAAACGGGCCGACGATTCATTTTCATAAAAGTACCAACTGTTCCCCTACAAAAACTAGTACAAATTGGCCCCTTCCGCGCTGCTCTTTACCATAAAGAACAAAAACTTGCCAGACAACAGCAAGAATCGGAGTGTCGGCGATGTCTTACTAAAGGGCATCGCGTATCTGATTGTGTCAGCCCAGTTAAATGTAAACAATGTTTTAAGGACGGACACAAAGCAGGAGACCCTGAGTGCAATATGCAGGAGAATGCCCACAAACTGCACAAACTGTCCAACAGAGTTCTGATCGGAACTCTGGACAGACAGATGACAGTAATGTGGAAGAAGAGAGCAGACAAAATGACAAGACAACGGAAAAGACAACTGACAACACTACACATCCTGATAAGAACAAGGATAAACATAACCATGACAATACTGACAGAGATAAGAGTCTCAACCGATCGCGACCAAAACACAGACAAACTACCATCAGTTCCTACAGAAGAGACAACTCTGGGTCTGTAAAGCGCACACGTTCGCGCGAATCAGTTTCGTCCCAGACAGAGAAACAGCCCAGACTGATGGAACGTGTGAGAGCAGCGACAAACATGAGGAAGCGTGTGAGAGCTGAGAACGATTCTCGTATGCCACCCTCCTCACGTTTCCGTGGATAAAAACGGATCTGGCTAGGTTAACGGACTGTGAATGATGAACTGCGATTTATAACTTTGGAAGAAAGCGACAAGATATTATATAAAAAAAAAAAGATCATCACTAACTCTTTCTATGGATTCATTACGAATTATGACACTGAATGCCAAGGGCTAAACAACAAAATGAAAAGGAAAGCCATGTTTGATTATTTTAAAAAACATAATATTGACATCGTGTGCCTACAAGAATCGCATATTACAAGTAAAGATATTCATATTTGGGAAAGACAGTGGGGAGGAAAATTGTTTATAATGAAGGAACAGCACGTAGTAAAGGGGAAATGATTCTGTTTTCAAAACGCTTCACCGGACAAGCTAGACTTGAAGAGCGACACGATAGAATACTTGTCGTCACTGTGCAAAACGAAGACACAGACTTTGTCTTAGTAAATATATATGCCCCAAACGAGGGTAACGAAAAAATATCTTTCCTCTCAAGGCTCAAGGACATAGTACATAAATATTCAGACAAAAAACTTATTGTTCTGGGTGATTTCAACTGTGTTATAAATAACAATGAAGACATCATATCAGGTCGTCCACACTCCAAGAGAGAAGTAGAGTGCTTTAACACACAATTCAGGCTCTCGGTATTACAGATATCTGGAGAATTTTTCACGACACAGAAAAAGAATACACTTGGTGTCGTCATAGTCCATTTATAGCCCGCAGAATAGACTACATTTTCGCAAATGAAGATATTTTACAATACTTTGTCACGTGTGATATTTTTTCTGTCCCACATACTGATCACAAAGCAGTCGCAGTCGACCTTCATAATGCTGGTTTTGTACGTGGACCAGGATACTGGCGGTTCAACAATTCACATCTAAAAGATGATTTATTCGTTAAACAATGAATGAGTTCCTTGATCGAAACATATGCAACAATGCAGCTAACAGACATGTTAGTTCTACAGCAGAATGGGAAATGTGCAAGATTAAAATAAAAGAATTCTGTTTAGAATATGGGAAACAAAAGCACATAAGAAGAGGAATGATCAACTGGACATTAAGATACGATTTAAAAAAGTAGAAAAAGAAATAATTAAAGATCCAGAGAATGATGATCTACAGCGTGAACTGCTTAATTTAAAACAGCAGTTAGAAATAATCAGCATGGAAAATGCAAGAGGTGCACAAACAAGAGCACGAGAAAAATGGATAGAAGAAGGCGAAAAAAACACCAAGTAACTTCCTTAATTTGGAAAAAACAAAAGCAAAGAAAAAAGTTATGACAAAGTTAATAAACAACAAAGGAGACATCATAACAGATCAGGAAGGTATACTGAAAGAACAGGTTGACTATTATTCAAAACTTTACAATCAAACCATAGACACAGAAAACATGGAACAAGCAGTTAAAGATTTTATTGGAAATGAATCATTTTCTAAACTGTCTGAAGAAGAATCAAAACTATGCGAAGGTCTCATCACAAAAGAAGAGGCAGGAAACGCACTGATAAAGATGAAAAATGGATCGTCTCCAGGAAGCGATGGCATGACTGTCGAGTTTTATAAATTTTTTTGGAGCAAAGTCAAAACACTACTAACCAATTCTTTCAACGAATCATATGAAAAAGAAGAATTACCATATTCTCAGAGGCAAGGGATAATTATATTGCTGCACAAAGGCAAAGAATTAACACGGGACAGACTCAATAACTGGAGGCCAATTACGTTATCTAACACAGATTATAAGATCTTAGCTAAAGTGCTTGCAGAAAGACTCAGCAAGGTTATATCCAAATTAATTAATGAAGACCAAGTAGGGTATTTAAAAGGTAGAAATATCTCAACCATTATCCGAACAATCGAAGATGTCATAGATTATCTCCATAATACAGACCAAGCGGGGTATCTCCTTGCCCTCGATTATTGTAAAGCATTTGATAACATATCCAGAGACTTTTTATCACATACTTTCACTTTCTTGGCTTTGGAGAACAGTTCAGGAAATGGACCAGGACTATAGGTAATAATACATTTAGTAGCATTAATCATGGAGGATGGTTATCTGAATCCTTTTCATTAACGTGTGGCATCAGACAAGGATGTCCTTTTTCTCCTCTAGCATTATTTTGGCAGTTGAAATATTGGCGATTAAAATAAGAAGCAGTAATATTGAAGGCATTAGGGTGCCTAAAAATGACCAAGATACTGAAAAAATAAAGATAAAACAGCTGGCAGACGATACGACACTATTCTTAAAAATGCTAACGATATGGCACATGTTGCAGGAATCATATCAGATTTTGCAAAATTTTCAGGCCTCGCACTAAACCAAGAAAAAACAAAAGCAATGAAAATCGGAAGGCTTGCAGGCGATGATATTCTGCCATATACATTGACAGATAAAATAAAAATACTCGGCGTATATTTCACAAATGACATAAGAGCACAAAATTTGGAAGAAAATTGGATAGGAAGGATAGACAAAATGCAAAATCTCATAAATCCTGGAGTAGAAGGGACCTCAGTATTCATGGGAAAATAGTGATAGTAAAAACGTTATTAATTAGCCAGTTCACATTTGTAATGCAATCAGTTGGATTACCTGATCAGATTCTTAAAAAATAAATCGTGAATTGTATAAGTTCATTTGGCAAAGGAAATACTCAAACAGAAATGCTTTTGAAAAAATAAAGCGGAAAATAATGGAAGGAAATCGAAAAGAAGGAGGACTAAATATGACAAACATAAACGATTTACAAAAATGCTTTTATCTGCAATGGTTAGGAAAGCTCTACATATCAGAAAATGAAAG
>CM031597.1:22538217-22540717 GCA_018398815.1 Conus ventricosus
TAACACAGTATAGGCTTTCTCTCTTGTTGTGGGCGGACCAAAAGTAGGCAAACACGCATTTTGAAATTCTTTCGATCTATTTCAGTTTGTTTTAAACCGTTATAAACGGTGAAGTTTACGTAGCCTATCGGCCTTTTGGGCAGTCAACTATGAGCGGTTACCCGGGTCTCGGGCACGCCCCGATGGCAGACAGAATCCATCCCTACTCCTTCCGCCGCATTGATCTACACTGAACAGAATCAGGTACCCATTTTACTGCCGGCTGGACAGAGAGGCTTTGGAAGCTGAAACACTCCGATCCTACAAGTGGTTCGATCTCACGACCGCCAGTTTCACAGGCAAACGCTCAAACCCTTTGACTACGGGTGTCTCTATTTCAGTTTGTTTAATTAAACAGTACTCAGGTTGCAAGTCAGAGTGTTGTCCTTTCTGTTTCAAACTTGCATCCGAGCTGGCTGAAGAGACATCAGGATGGGTATGATAGATAGCGAACATCGTGATATCAGACTCCCCGGAAAGGCGATTTCTTCGGTCCATCAAAGCCAGTCGTTGGTCACCGGTGCCGGAGCTGACCAGACCTTTTGGTCACGACAGTGATGACCGCTGCATCCACATTCTCCATCTCTGACGTGTGTGCATCACGAAAGAACTGGGTCACGAAGACAAAAGAACATGACGAAAGAATTGGTTGACAAGAGCGATGTAGAATGAAGACAGATTCAGGTCACCAGAGCTACAGAGCTTGAAGAAAGGCCTGGGTCACCATGGCGATAGAACTCGACGAAAGATCTGAGTTACCAGAAACACAGAGCATGCATTAAGAACGGGGTCACCGGAATGATAAACATGAAGACATAATGGGATCCCTGAAGCAAGCGACTGAACTCAGTCACCAAATACATAGATTATGAAGAAAGAATTAGGTCGCCAGAATAATACAGAATGCAGATGAAATTCAGGTCATCACAACCATAATAAATGAAGAAAAGAATTGGTTTACCAGAACATCCGAGCATGAGAAAAGAATTAGGTCACATGAATAATAAAGCAAGAAAAACCATTAGGGCCCCGGAACAATAGATCACTTGGAAAGAATTGGGTCATAAGGGCAGTAGACGTTAAGAAAAGTTCGAATCACGAGAACCATAGAGCTTGAAGAAAGAATCGGATTATCAGGACACTACAGCACGAATAAAGAACAGTGCCAACAGAACATTACATCATTTCCACAACACTGGATTGCTGGGGACAGCCAGTGTGAAAAAAGAAACTGTGTCATCAGAATCGTAGATTACAAAGAAACGACTTGGTCGCCAGAATAACATAGCATAGATAAAGAATTCGGTCCCAAGAACAACAGAACAAGAGGAAAGAATTGGGTCACTAGAACAACACAGCATAAATGAAGAATTCAGTCCCAAAAACAATAGAAGAGGAACAAAGAAGTGAGTCACCAGAAAAATAAGAGCACGAAGAAAGAGCTAAGTAAGCACGACAGTAGCGCATGGTGACAAAATGCCTCAGTCTGGCAATAGAGCAGGAAGGACAAGATCATCATAATGGTAAGGTAAAGATCATCATGATGGTAAGGTAAAGATCATCATGATGGTAAGGCAGAGATCATCATGATGGTAAAGCTAAAGATCATCATGATGGTAAGGCATGGTGACAAAATGCCAGTCTGGCAATAGAGCAGGATGGAAAAGATCGTCATGATGGTATGGTAAAGATCATCATGATGGTAAGGCAAAGATCATCGTGATGGTAAGGTAAAGATCATCATGATGGTAAGGCATGGTGACAAAATGCCTGTCTGGCAATAGAGCAGGATGGAAAAGATCATCATGATGGTAAGGCAAAGATCATCATGATGGTAAGGCAAAGATCATCATGATGGTAAGGCAAAAGATCATCATGATGGTAAGGCAAACGATCATCATGATGGTAAGGCAAAGATCATCATGATGGTAAGGCAAAGATCATCATGATGGTAAGGCAAAGATCATCATGATGGTAAGGCAAAGATCATCATGATGGTAAGGTAAAGATCATCATGATGGTAAGGCAAAAGATCGTGATGATGGTAAGGTAAAGATCATCATGATGGTAAGGCAAAAGATCGTGATGATGGTAAGGCAAAGGTCATCATGATGGTAAGGTAAAGGTCATCATGATGGTAAGGCAAAGGTCATCATGATGGTAAGGCAAAAGATCGTCATGATGGTAAGGTAAAGATCATCATGATGGTAAGGCAAAAGATCGTGATGATGGTAAGGCAAAGGTCATCATGATGGTAAGGCAAAGGTCATCATGATGGTAAGGTAAAGGTCATCATGATGGTAAGGCAAAGGTCATCATGATGGTAAGGTAAAGGTCATCATGATGGTAAGGCAAAGGTCATCATGATGGTAAGGCAAAGGTCATCATGATGGTAAGACAAAAGATCATCATGATGGTAAGGCAAAGATCATCATGATGGTAAGGTAAAGGTCATCATGAT
>CM031597.1:22545717-22556895 GCA_018398815.1 Conus ventricosus
CTCTCGAACTTTCTGTCTATCGGCCTCTCGCCTGTCTTTTTACCTGTCGCACGTGCTTCATTTCTTTTAGTTTGAAGTATGCTCACTCTGTGACGCAGCATGGCATGTTGGCCGCCATTGCTGAGGGAGGTTAGCTCTTCACTCGAGCGAAGATGTCTCTGGGAGCGCCTGCTCCGGTTTTGGTTCTTCACCGTATCATCGAAAGTACAGTCGGTACTTTCAATTCCTGCAGTCGGCCTGTAGGAGAGGGACATCACTTCTTCTGTTTCCGCATCTTCGCCTCTGTCCTCTCGACTGGACAGAAGAGAACGGGAAAAGGGCCGACTCTAAGCCACTTTCACCCTCCACCGAGTTTTTGGGCGAAAGTGGCCTAAAAGCCGCCTTTTCCCTGTTCTCTGACAAGTAAGACGTTAATAACCAAAAAATAACGATTATCTAAAAACAAACATACTGTGCAGGTTATCCGTTTTTAATACTAATTTACTAAACTTTTCAGATTTCAGTTTTTGTTTAATCCTATGTTTTTCTTGATCGTTTTCAATAACATCATTTTCGCGCAAACATTCTTCAAATGATTTCTCTGTCTTTCATGTGAAATAAAACTACAGTTTTTAACTGTTCTCTAAAGTCTTTTAAAACCGAGTTATATTTCTGACATAAAATCCACACACTTATCCCAGCATGTCTTCCACTGAAAGCAAGTTTGATAAAGTGTTTCTCTTTTTAACTATGTCTTTTTCTGCCGAACAGTCATCTATAATAAATAGTGTCTGCGTTCCTTCAAACAGTTTATAAAACTGTTCTAAACACTCACTCAGTTTATTGCTAGGATTAACTAAAAATATGTCATCATCTGTCCATATAAACCTTCTATCATGATATGCTTTGTTCCATTTAAGTGTTGGGCAGAAAATCACAATAGATCAAAATTATAACGATAAACTGTTTGTAACAGGTTGAGGATAATATTGTTTTTTTTCCACAACCATTTGCCCACAAATTAATGAACAATGAGGGGTTTTTGTCATAAAGTTTAACTGCTCCATAGTTTTATAACAGAATTTAATCTAATCCAGTTATTGTTTTTATCATACTCTCTGTCAAAACTTGTTCAGTGTAATAAAACCCTATGAGGCCAAAATGCGGAAGATAATCCAATTCGTTCTGTAAGATTGTTTCTTTTCTAGAATAATAGTGATTTGTTGATGTTGTTATGACCTTAATATCCTCGCCATGTGGGGGGGGGGCCGCGCAAGAATGACGACGGTAACTTTAGTTTTTCAACGTCTAGTTTTGCCAAGTCTAATTAGAATTCCTTTTAGAAGGACGTCACTACGACCACAACCCCATCACTACCCTTATCTTTTATGACAGAAATTTCAACTATCTTTGTGAACGCATATCCTAATTTCATTTGCGGGGAATGAACTGTAATTGTTGAGCATCCTTTAAATCCGTTTTCTCTTCTGTGGAGGATGTTAATGTTTATTCCCATTCGGATTATTTCATTCTCTTTTCAGTCTATTGTCGTCTGGCATATGACTTACATGTAAAGGGCCAGAGTTGATTGACCTTTTCTGAAACTTTTTTGATGGCTAAAATATGTAAATGGGCTTATCTGATTCAAATTTTATGTCCCATTCTAAATATGGTTCTAAGTGCCATTTGAGGTCAGGCTTTTCCGTAACTATTTATATTCAGACTGGCCAACATTATTTGCTTCTAGGATTGCCGCAGCTGTTCTAGTTTAGGAAAATTTTTGCTGTCGCCAACCTCTTTGCGTTTATAATCAACATCTTTTGTGTATCAAAACCATACAAAGTGCCTATTTCACCATTGTTCTAATACGGCAACGTCTGCATGGTCTTTTAATTTCTAAGGTTATTACACCTCAAGGCGCTATGTAACTACACGGTTTTCTGGCCCAAGCGAATCTTTTTAGTACAGTTTATTTATTTTATTTCCCAAAACAATGTGTAGGTTATTGCATTCACAACTTTCCCTGCTTTGTCTGCAACTTTTTATATTAAATTGATCCAACCTCCACAAAACTATATCTTAAACTGTAAATTAGGGTATTGTATAATGTAATATCGCTATATGCAGCTTTCCACGCGGTAAGCTCTTAAAAATTTGAGGGCCTTCAATCATATAAGTTTTCATCAGTGCTCAGCTCATCCAAAAGAACATAAAGTAATGAATGTAATGCAAGATCGAGCGGATTTTTCCCCCTTCAAAAGTAGTTTTGTTGGCGCAACAACAAATATTTTTTTAAGGGGTGGGGGGGGGGGGGGGGGGGGGGTGGGGGTGCGGGGGGATAACCTGAGTGTCAACTTTAAAGGCCTAACATTTTAGCTAGTCTTTATCAAATAAGTATCTGCTTTTTCAGGTTCGAATGTTATTATTGTTTTTAGATTTGACATTGTTAAGTTGAGAGTAATGCTGATTAATCATGCTTCTTTTTAGTGAGCAAAACCCGTAATAACATCAGGTATTGTTAAACTGGTTAGCTTTGAGCCCCACAACTTTTTTAATCTTATTATTCCCCTTGGTTTTCGGCTTATTTAAACCTTCGACTTTGTAAAAATATTTCTTGGAAGCGGCGACCGTTTTGGCCCCGCATTTGTTAATCAATAGCTGTTCTTATATACGAAGGACTGTTTGAGTTGTTATTGTTACAAAACATTTTTTAATACAAATAAAAATGAGTGCATTCATAATATACTGGCGCATAAAAAAATATTTTTTCTGTTGAGGCCGCACTACAATCTTATAAAATATTTAGCAACTGACACCTCGACATTGCTGTGACCCAGACTGACTCTTTTCATTAAACAGGTGAGTACTCCATTGAAGAGCTATTATTAAACCCCTATTGAAACGAGCACATCAGAATGGCGTGGTTTAGTAATCCGATGCAGTTTTATCAAGAACAGTATAAACTTTGCTGGTCTTGATGCATCAACTGGGTGTGGAGTGTCGTTGCTGATCATTTAAAATCACCATGATCCTTTGGTGAGGTTAGTGTACAGATTTCATTTTTATTACACCTTCAGACGTATTTTGTATGGAACTGCAAAGCGCCATTACAAATGACAAACCATTTAATCACAATCCGCAACAGATAGACATGAAGGCTATTGAAAGGATCTGTAACGAATTCAATATTAACATCAAGCCTCAAACTCCCAGTTGGATCTTAATCATGGCCTAGGCGTCATTTATTTTCGGGGCACGCACAGAAAGTATAAAATACCTTTGAATGGAGTTCTACCTTTCAAGATTGTTCAGGCCCTGGTCCATAGAGCATGAGCATAATACAGCATGGTAAACATGTATCTTAGACGCTTCTAAGGGACTAACTAGAGCGGGAATAGAAGAATAACGACTCTTATTGTACTTTCGTTTGGTGTTTGCTAGGCTCGCAAGCAAAGGCATGATCGCGCATTTACTGTTATTCTACTGGCTTGACGCACTAAACAAATTTTAGCAATTTAGAGGAAGCCATTAATTCTACAGTTGATTTACCTTCTAGTATTTCAAAGGTAAAAACATGTTTTACAATACGACAATGTCGAAAGTAGCTTGCTGTTGCACTGGTTTATACATGCTGCCTCTGAACTCAAGAATCCAGGTTGGAATTTAATAATCTATAATAATGAAATTCTTATAGCAGGCAAGAACAGAAGGTTTGGGAAAAACGACTAAATTCTGGACGCCAAGTAATATTACTACAATAAAAGAACACCCAAGTTTAAGTCATCTTTTTTCCTGAGTCCAACCCCCATAGTTCATTGAAGACTCAGCAATGTAGCGGACTCTGTTGCGATGACATGAAATGAAAAGACAGCGTTGTTCTTGGATTAACTGGCATAGGATTACTGGGTCTTTATCGTTCTTTTTTTATTCTTTACTAAAATTGTGACCAACTATTACAAGAACTAATGCCATACGTGCTCAGGCCATAAAGCAAATACTTTGCTTGCGTAGACAAAAGCCAGCTGACAATGCACCCCTAATATACCAGAGTAAAGAGTCTATAGCTTTACTGGGCTAATTTTTTTAATAAATTCGCTAGTGTTCAGCTGTTTTTTAACCATGATTTATTAGGCGGAGGCGATGGCGCGGAGGTAATGAACTTGACCACCGCGCCGCCATGTAATAGCCATCTCCATGTACTTATTGCAAATCCTAAGGCAGTTAATAACGATTGCTAATGTGACTCCCTTCGATCTCTAAACACTGTTTTTTTCGTTCTGTTGTGTCGTGTCTTCATAATAAAATTTTTTCGATAGTTTATCTTATTCTATTCACTTGAGTTCGTTAATTGGTCTCGGTTAAACAGTTCGTCACTTCTAGGGTATTGCTGATCTATCTTGTTAAAGATCTTTTAGTCATTTGGGTTATTCTTACTTTAATATCAGGACTATGTTGGGCGTCATCAGCCTCAAGAGTTTTTCTTTTTCTCTTTTTATATGCCCAATCTAGTTTCCACCTAGTTTTGCTAATTTGTTTGTTAATTCGGCCTCTGATGGTTCTTTAAAGTACGTTCAAGGGCTAATAATCTCGAATAGGCATGGGGAATAATCATTAATTGTTTTTAACGCTGTATCTTCTGTAAAATGGTTTCTTGCTTTCTATTGTATTTATTATTAGCCTGCTGATTGATTTAATTCTTTAAGTTCCATCGTTTTGCATTTGGTTATCTGACGGAGTCTTGCAGTGTGTTTTGAAGTTTAGAAAATTCTGCCTCCGCCCTTAATTTTGGCCTAACAAAGAACTATGGCGATTTTGATATTTCACACTGTAAGTCTATTTTCTATAGAACCCACGGCTAAAAAACTTTGATGGGTCTTTTTTTAGTTTGTAGCTGAACAAGTTCTCCTTGTCGTTTTTTCACAACAAATGATCCATCTTTTAATTCAAAATCATTGGGGTCTATAACTTCGGGAGTTTCTTGACCTAAACTTTGGCTACAATGATTTATCCTTACTTTCTGTTAATTCATGCCGCATTGAGACATTGAGCGATGCTGTGTCAAAGGGATCATTTTCATCATCGCGTCACCCTCTCCAAAACATCATAATCTTCTTCAGCTTCAAATCCTGCCATGTTTTAAATAATTAACTTTTTATTTTTGCTTCATAAAAATGCCACACAAAACATATGGCTCGATTCTGACCCGACATAGAAAACAGAAAGAGCCCCATGGGCGTGAAGGGAAAATAAACGGAATATTATTGTTCCAAATAATCCATTCTACTATTGATGCTGATCAAATTTTACTTTCAAATTTCCAGGACCTAGGATCATATTAATTTCAATATCTTAATTTTCTTACTTCAAAAATAGCGCTTGATTCAACAACAGGACCAAACTGGACAGTTGTACAGAATCTGGGACGGGCAATCGTTAAGAAATTTATCAATAACACCCCATAGGGCAAGAAAATATTTTCTTTACATAAATGCAGACTATTTAACCTATTCTGATCTATGGCTAACCTCCATAAATTTCATATCAATTAAACCTTCCACTCAAAATCTAATCACACAAACAAATACAATCTCTTTATAATCTAAATACTCAACATTCATAATACATCCAAAAAATCTAAATTCCCAACTCAAAACCAAACCAAATAAAAATATAATAAAATCTCTAATCACCAAACTTTCAATTATTCATTAAAATACATATATACAAATAAAAACAAAATAAATACAACAATTTAAAACCTCACAAAAAACCCCCCCCCCCCCCCCCCCCCCCCCCCCCCCCCCCCCCCCCCCCCCCCCCCCCCCCCCCCCCCCCCCCCCCCCCCCCCCCCCCCCCCCCCCCCCCCCCCCCCCCCCCCCCCCCCCCCCCCCCCCCCCCCCCCCCCCCCCCCCCCCCCCCCCCCCCCCCCCCCCCCCCCCCCCCTCCCCCCCCCCCCCCCCCCCCCCCCCCCCCCCCCCCCCCCCCCCCCCCCCCCCCCCCCCCCCCCCCTGACATCGAAGCAAAGTACAGCATTTCTGACATCTCGTTAGAGTTTGACGTTGTTAGCAACCCCTAAATTAGCAGAGTGATTGCGCACCAATATGAGTCACATTTCCAATATATTACGAAAGAGTGATTCTTCATTACAAAAATATACCGATGCAGGGAGACACTATATGAGAATTGTAGTTTTAGTGTTGCAGCAAGATCGCTTAAAGGATATTTTATTGCTGTGTGAAGATGAGAACCATTCAAAAGAGAAGTGAAAAGTTTTTAATCCAAAAATAACGAAGTACTATGTTCGAATGGAGGGCAGTCCAACCAATCTACGCTGCGGGCCTTCCACCCTTCAGCATTTGTTGAAATAAGAAAACTGTTTGGAGGCGGGAGGTGGAGACAATCACAACAGTTGACCTTGTGTATAAAGATTTACATCTCACATATGTTTGGATTGTTGATTAATATAACCACCTCCACCGGTTTATGGATTGACCTAAGGTCAACAGAGGATAATCGTTGCATGGAAGCGGCGAGAGCTGTGTGAGACGTAATAAACATTCAAATTGATAAAGAAGAAGAAGCAAGATAAACCGTTAATGTACATTTGTTTTTAATATTGAGGCGCAGTTGCCATTAGTGTAAAAGAACAGATTAAAAGATGTAGTATACTATTTTATTTTTTATTTTAAAAAAAGCATGTCTGTTCAGGTTTATCCCAAATGTGCCCACAGCGCCGCCAAAGAAGAGAAGTAGAAACCCCTACATAAAAACTTCTGATTAACCAACATTACAACAACACTGGCAGCATGTACTAGAGCATGACCTTTCAAATACAGCAAAACCATCGAAGGTATTCTGCTGCTTTAATGACTGTTACTTATGTTTAATACTGGGCATCGACTATAAGTGCTCTATCAGCAGGAAAGTGTGTTGGTCTCTTAGCAACGGCATAGGCGCACCCGCAGATTTACCTCTTGGTGGTTTGTCTTTAGCTCTCGGTCTGTATGTTTCATTAGCTGTAAGTGCGGCTGGCTACAAAATTAAAAAACTAAACTCCAAAAGCACACAGCTATGGTTCAACTAATAAAGGCTAAACTTAGTTCGTTTAAACATGAAATAAATAAAGCGCTTGTTGACTCAAACATCACGGATGAAGAATTTAATCGTTTTACAGGCGATTTTGATGACTACAAAATACAAAATTTGATCTTCAAAGAAAGGCGAGGACACTTTTATACAGCCAGACCCGAGCAGATAAAAAAGGAATGCTTAAAAAAGTAAAAACGAGACATTAATCTCTGTTCTAAAAACAGCTCAACATTAATAACACCAAAGTGTTTATACTTTAGTTTTTATTGCGGCAAGCACAAAAGTACCCGTTGATATTGATTTGATTAAGCCGTTGTATTTTTTTTTAATTAAATAAATATGTTGGCTGTGATAAAGTAAGACAAGCATGGCTAAGATTATGAAGGCACAAGACGAATTTTTTAAGGGATGCTCGAGAGAGTAGCGTTTTTCATGAGCACTGTATGATCTTAATTTAGAAGTCATTGACCAAACAATCGTACAGTCATGCGTTGTCATGCTATTTTCAAGTTCCAGGCACACATAACATGACCACCGGTTAAAAGTAATGTTGCTGTTTTAATCGAATTTGTAACAATAAATGAAAGAAATCTAGAAGTCTGGGTATCAACTAAACAGCAGACTATTCTTTCTCGTAATGAATTATCACCCGGTGGGTGACGATCTGCTTGCACAGTTTGGAACGCTGCGCTGAAGAAGCCAATGAGGATATGGTTGGTCAGAGGGCGAAGTCTTAGAGATTAGATTAAAACAGGCTAAGTAGACTCCGAGTGTTGGCAAGGATTTCATTCGCTACTCGGAGTGGTTTCAATGAGACGAAGTTTTAACTTAAAAATTCAGACAACAAATGTTTATGTGGTATGTTATTGCAAGGCAGAATCATGTCCGCGAACACGCAGAAGTGTGACTAACTATCGGCATACGCCAAAGATCTTACTTCAATGGATATCCTTTCCTGTTAGTGTAGACAAATTGATCAGTTTGTAGTATCAAAACATAACCTATAATGTTATTGTTATACCACAATGGTTGAGGGAAACAATTAGTGCCAATTAAAAGTGTAACAAGAACGTCCAACAATAGGCGTACCAGCCAAAGTCTATGTTGGAATTACTCATAAAGTTTTCGCCAGCAGGGCTGCCCCAATTACACATTGATTCGACACACAATGAGCTGATTATTAGCGCATAATTCAATACAGGAACATAAACAAGAATTCTGTAGAAATTGTTTAACAGGAATTCAACCGCTCAAGCCCGCTGCTTGATATATAAAACATTGTTAAAAGTCTGTAGACCTGTAAGACGAAACTAACTTACGCCACGCCAGGATATAAAGTTTGTTTTAAGAAATGAAACGGCTGCAAAATTCTCATTACGTAGTTTACGCAGACTTCGAGTTGCTTATTGTTCCTATGAAGGCCAGACTACAAAAACTTCAAAAAAACAGTCTTAATGAGGAATCATCTGTTTTGTTCATTTGCTTTTGTTATTGTTAGGTAGATGGCGTTTATTCTGAGCCAGAATTATATAGAGGGAAGATGCTGCAGGAATACTTCTTAGAACGCATTGCAGAAAGTGCGTATTGACTGTTCTAATAATCTAAACTTATCGGAATGAATAATGGACGCCTGAAAGACACACAACAGTATGATCTCCAGCCTGCATTGTTGGATTTGGCGGTTTAGAGCTAACGCCCAGAGTGTAAACCCCACAGTAAGAGACCATGATCACATTAGTGGGAAGTTTAGAGGTGCAGCGCACAGTAAATGCAATTTCAACTATGTTTGATCCAAAGGACATGGAGATGCCTGTATTCTTTCAAATACTTGCAGAGGTTATGACTCTCTCTTATATTGCAAGCAGTAACAGCCCCCCCCCGCCTTCAGGTAGCAGGCATTGCACAGTCATCAGAAAGTACTGGTGTTTAACTTTATATAACATGTCTTTCTACGACTCTATGCAAAAATGATGGGCTCTTTAGAGGCACTGGCTATGTCCTTAAAGTCCTGCCAATTAACGGAAAATATTTGACTCAACTCTTGTTAGAATGGGTGTTTTACCCTTATGAATACATGAACAGTGGGATAAGTTTGACGACAGATACACTTCCGCCTAAGGCGCGTTCTTTCTAGTCTTAGGAGGAAAGGACATCAGCGACTTGATTACGCATGCTCAAAAAGCATGGCAGAAGTTTGATTGTAATACTAGGGAGAATATCTTGACTCATACTTGAAGGCTGTTGTATGTTTGTTGGCGAGACGTCTTGAAAATTATAGGAAGACCTATAGAACATTATAGCCTGGTACTGCGCATGACATTTCTGCGCCAGGGATGAGTTGGGATGCTTTTCCTTAAAGTATTACTGGAGTACAGATGATTTATTGTCGGATTTTCAATTTGATCCAGATGATTGAAAACGGATTGCGTGGGGAATTAGTATGGCGTCGCATCATTATGTAAAGCAAACAACAAATACTTGGACGACTATGATCCGAGTATAAGGCCTAACTTCTAATGTCATTTTAGTTGCAAAACAATTCTGTTTGTTGGGATATGGACTATACAATCAGCTTTTCCATATTACGCAACTTAAAGATGTTTCACTAGGTTACGTAATTAAAATCAATATTATTATACATATTCTATAAATAATAGCATTATGTTAAGTGGTTGGGCAGTTGTTATTAGTGATTTTAAACGCTTACTAATGATCAACTCTAGCCGTAACAGGTATTACATTATACTTAAGAGAAGATTTGTCGTTGACACACTTTGGTACGCTTCCTCCAAATGATACTCCCTTGCCTCCACCCTGCCCCCTCATTAAATGCCCCTCAAATACTTTACAGCCAGCACGAAGATCTAAAGAGGGCTGTCCAATGTGAAACTCGAAGCCCCCTATTACACAGTCCACACTGTGATTAATTCTTCTATGCGCAAGAACAACACCTTTACAAATATCAACAAACACCAAAACACCCCTACCAAATTTATCCTATAGTCTCCTCGTACTTTTCAGACATTCTGCACTCTATTTTCATTTAAGACCACTGGTTCGATGTTGACAGCTGTTCATCGTATATATTGCTTTTGTTCAAGAAACAGTTCATGAATCCTTACATCATGAAGAACACTACCTAAGAACTAATTCACAGTTGCTTCAGAAATGACTTGTTTCAAGCGGATGAACAACCAGCTGTTTTCGGAAAAGACTATGGAAGATTACGACAAGAGCTAAAGATTGTCAGACTTGGTCACAAAGAGAATCGCATGATTTTAGATTTAAAATTTATGATTCTGCTGACCTTCAAAACTAATTAATCAGGTCCTTCTGAACCGATTTCATATCACATTTTTGGCTCATTATGATGAAAATAAAAAAATAGAATAAGTCAAATTGGACATTAACCTGTATGTATTGGGTTTTTTCTGTTTTTTGATTCTCAAAGCTTTTGATGTTAGGAAATTCTTATGACTACGTTAAGCCCTCGTATCCCGAGTCCAGAAGTAATAGTACTTTTCACAGTTTACAGTTAGTTGTGTTTATTGATTCCATATGAAGACATCTATAAAGACATGGATCCTGAACGTGGCTTTAAAGGGCCATGCATGATGGTCATGATAACATCGGATTACCCTAAAGATTCGCATTTGCATTCAATCCGTTAATAAGAAAGGTTGTGGTGGAAGATGAAGGATGATTTATCTGGAATGGTTGTACTAAAGGACGTCTGTGGGTTAAGGTCAAAAATGTTACAGTATTTCGAGCAGGAGATTATCTT
Organism: Conus ventricosus; assembly: GCA_018398815.1. Lineage (NCBI taxonomy): Eukaryota > Metazoa > Mollusca > Gastropoda > Neogastropoda > Conidae > Conus > Conus ventricosus. The sequence continues at coordinate 22,556,570 of CM031597.1, forward strand.
TAAGAAAAGCAATGGATTATATCGCTGAGTTGGCAAGTACGAACTTATCAATGAATTAAAATATACTTACAAAAGGAAGCATTGTTTTGGCTATAAGACTTTTCATTTCATGACAAACGTAAAACCTGCAATCTAATCTCATGGTGATCAACACAACAGTTTGTAACAATGATGTACATTAGATAGAACAAACTCCAAAAACGTGTGTTTGTTAATCCAGAGTTTTCATATGCATATGGTCATTTATAGTAACCGTTAAATTAATTTAAAAGCGGAACTGATGTTCTGGCGGGATTATCTGCAGTTCATCTTTCACAAAAAGATCT
>CM031597.1:22557895-22567895 GCA_018398815.1 Conus ventricosus
CTGGTGGTGAATAATGGGGGTTGTATGTAATTTTTTGTGTGGTCTCTTGCGGGGCGTGGAGGTCAGTCACTCCCTTCACTCCCACCTAGACCGATCCTGTCAGGGCAGACCTCCAGGGGTCGGTCGTGACACTTGTTATATGCGTAAACTAATTGATGTGTTCTTTGTGTGCGAGAAAAAGAGTGAGTGAGAGAGAGAGAGTGTACGTGTGTGTTTTGTGTGTGTGTGTGTGTGTGTGTGTGTGTGTGTGTGTGTGTGTGTGTGTGCGTGCGTGTGTGTGTGTGTGTGTGTGTGTGTGTGTGTGTGTGTGTGTGTGTGTGTGTGTGTGTGTGTGTGTGTGTGTGTGTGTGTGTGTGAGTATGCATGTGTGTGTATGTGTCTGTGTCTGTGTCTGTGTCTCTGTGTGTAGTTAGTGAGTGAGTATGTGTGTGTGTGTGTGTGTGTGTGTGTGTGTGTGTGTGTGTGTGTGTGTGTGTGTGTGTGTGTGTGTATGTGTGTGTGTGTGTGTGTGTGTGTGTGTGTGTGTGTGTGTGTGTGTGTGTGTGTGTGTGTGTATGCGTGTGTGTATGTGTGTGTGTGCGTGTGTGAATGAGTTTGTGTGAGTGTTTGTGTATGCGTGAGTGAATGTGTGATTAAGTTCGTGTGTGAGTGAGTAGGTGAGTATGTGTGTATGTGTATGGTGTGTGGTGTGTGTGTATGTATGTGTGTGTGTGTGTGTGTGTGTGTGTGTGTGTGTGTGTGTGTGTGTGTGTGTGTGTGTGTGTTTTCTTATGTGTGTGTGCATATGTTGATGTCACTGGTTGTGTGTACATGTATCTGTATATGCGTGAATGTGCACTAACGGGAAGATAAAAGGTTTTCTGTGATATCAATTTCAGGAAGGAGTAATTGATTGTGATATTGTGAACAAAAGCACAACAGGCAACATAACAAGTATGCATTGTATAGATCAATAAATCAATGACGATGTTCCACACATTGACTAGAAAAAGACAAGGAAACCGGAAAGTTAGATGGATATATGTGTACATTCTGACGATGATACTCTCTCTCTCTCTCTCTCTCTCTCTCTCTCTCTCTCTCTCTCTCTCTCTCTCTCTCTCTCTCTCTCCCCTCTCTCTCTCTCTCTTTCTCACACACACACATACACACACACACACACACATAGACAAAGAGACATACAGATAGACAGACAGACAGACTGACTGACTGACAGACAGACAGTGACAGAGACAGAGAGAGAGACAGACAGACAGACAGACAGATAGACAGACAGACAGACAGTCAGACAGAGACATTGACAGAGACATTGACAGAGAGAGAGACACATAGAGATACACACACGCGCGCACGCACGTACACACACACACACACCACACACACACACACACACACACACACACACACACACACACACACACACACACACACACACACCGGCTCTCACAACCTTACCTGGGAAGCACTCGATGTGAGAGTCCAGGAAGACCAGGACCTCAGCTGTGGCCGCCCGGTATCCCAGCAGACGAGCCTGGGTCAGTCCCACCCTCTTCGGGGCCCTCACGATGCTCACCTTGGGCTCCCGCCTCCAGTACACCTCCAACGGTCTCTTCAGATGATCTGAACAGCATGGGACAACAGGATATTGGTTATTGATATACAATTCCAGCAGGCTCTTTAGGTTATATGAACAAAATGAAACAACATAAGTAAAAGTAAAAGTAAAAATACACCAGCCACCGTGGCGAAGTGGTTAGCGTCGCGGACTCCCGGCTGGGAGGTCGTGGGTTCGAATCCCATCAGAGTCATGTGGGTGTTTCTGCCCCGACCGGCTCCTACCCAGAGTTGAGTTTGCTGCAGACTCAGTTGGGAAGACTGGGACCACACAGTCGAGTTTCATCCACTTAATGGATGCGTTTCTGAGAGTGTTGCTCAAATTTCCTGACCAACACTGCAGGTGCCTGTATCTCTAGGGCCTGTTTGACGCCAGTATATATTATGAAAGGAAGCGCAGAGTGCAGCCCTGTCATGTAGTCTCAGACCGAAATGGAAATCCGCAACATCATCTTAATCATCCTCATTCTCATCGATCACCATAAAAAATGTCTCAAATTCTGTGGCCCTTCATGCCCTGCTCTCATGGTGACCTCAATTTCGATGTCCTCTCCACGTCTGTGGCCTTGGTTTGGTTCCGTCGGGGTCACCGGTATCGGCGAGTCCATGGGGGCTGTCGTTGGACGGACGTGATGGCGCCCTCCGGAGGGAGAGCTCACTCACGCCGGCTCCGCGACAAAGCAATTATTGTCGTCAGTAGGGGGCTTAGTAGGTGGTGTCCTGCGTATGTTAGATCAGAACAGGCGCCACTGAACACCACCGAAGTGACTCGGCAGCAGTGCAGTGTCTCCTCCGGTGGGTTGCCTCATGACGACTTGACATTGACTGCTCCCTGTGGATTGCCGGTGCCGGGGCTGCGGCGGGGCCGACAGGGCTGTGGCTGTGGACGGGTGTCGGAATGAGCGGCGTGGGTGTACTGCCTCTGAGGTGGCGCAGAAGTTGGGACAGCAAAAGAAAAAAAACAAAAAGGTAAAAATGCTATGCCTCCAGACTAACGAAACAAAAAAAAATGACAAGACACACGACGCGTTTCGACTTCTTTGGCTTTCTTCAGACAAGACAAACAACATTCAAGACGATGAAAACGAAGCAAGAACAAACGTTCACTTATCTCCTCAGCCTCAAAATGGATGCGGACAACATGTTCTGCCCTTCGTTGTGTCTTCCTGTACACCTTCCTCAGCATCTCCAAAGGTGTGCTTTCAAAGGTGATCTGAACAACAGGCTCGTTCTTCACCTTCCAACGGCCGGTAGACGATCTGAAGAATGGTGGCCGGATAACCTGGCCATCCTGATCTCTGTCAACCGTTATTCCTCAACAGCCTCCTTAGTTTTCTCAGAGTTCTCTTTTATAGAGCTCATTTACGATCTCTTTAGATGATTTCAACAAAATCGGACACAGTCATCTTTGAATTGGCTCTTCCATCACACCTAGACGGTCTCTACAGATGATGTCATCAACGCTGGCGATCAGAACTACATTGAGCACACGCAGACACAGACAAACACAAACAGAGACAGACACAAACGACAGACACAGAGACAGACAGACAGACAGACAGACAGGTCGTGGTTACCCATGGAGGAGAGGTCGTCCACCAGGATGATCTGCCTCAGGAGGTGGGTGGGCGTTCTGCTGAGCACGCTGTGCACGGAACGGAGCAGCACGGACCACGCCTCGTTGTGGAAGATGATGATGACGCTCACCTGGGGCAGCTGCTGCGAGTACTCCTTGCGCTGCTCGTGACACCTGCCCGACACGTCAGTCAGCAGGACCACCATGGGATGAAGCGGCTGGACGTGCCCCAAGGGCGAGTCACTTCACCAATAGCCCAGGTCTAGTGGCCCAGGGGCGGATTGGTGGAGAGGGATGGGGGGGAGCGGGGTGCGATGGTTTTGAACCTTCGACCCGCCTTGTACTGATCTCTGTCTGTCTGTCTGTCTGTCTGTCTGTCTGTCTCTCTCTCTCTCTCTCTCTCTCTCCCTCTCTCTTTCTCTCTCTCTCTCTCTCTCTCTCTCTTCTCTCTCTCTCTCTCTCTCTCTCTCTCTCTCTCTCTCTCTCTCTCTCGGGGTGCGATGGTTTTGAACCTTCGATCCACCTAGTACTGATCTCTCTCTCTCTCTCTCTCTCTCTCTCTCTCTCTCTCTCTCTCTCTCTCTCTCTCTCTCTCTCTCTCTCTCTCTCTCTCTCTCTCTCTCTCTCTCCAGGGCGGGGTGGGAAAAAAGCATGTACATAATGTTTATCTCATGGTAATAAAATTTCGTTCGTTCGTTTTCTCTCTCATTCTGTCTTCCTCCTCTCTCTCTCTCTCTCTCTCTCTCTCTCTCTCTCTCTCTCTCTCTCTCTCTCTCTCTCTTCAGTCTCTCTCTCTCTCTCTCTCTCTCTCTCTCTCTCTCTCTCTCTCTCTCTCTCTCTCTCTCTCTCTCTCTTCAGCCTCCAGCCTCACTCCGGCGGGTTGTCGTCGGGCAGAGAGCGGTGTACACTGATGATATCGCTGGCGTACTGGTTGAAGCTGTTGTGGGCCCAGCCCTCGTCATAGCGACGTCTCTCCTCCGCTGTCAGCTTGGTCACGTTGATCGTCACGGCCTTCCCGCCTTCCCCTGCACGTGACAAAGGCCCGGATGAACTGTTAACGCGCAGTGGAATAACCCACAACAACGCTAACGTTGTCCTTGGAACACGTCTGTTCTGCAAATCTTCACTTTGATATGCAGACAGAAATATTCGAAGACTATATGAAAATAATACAAAAAAATAAGTAGCGCCGAATAGTGAGTGTATACTTTCCAGAAGGAGGACGACAAAAAAGCAGAAGAGCACACAAAACAAAGTGTGCATGTTTATGTCTGTACTTTTTTTTGTTTGTCGCTGAGGAAGGCATTTTGCCGAAAATTTCTTGTCCTGTTTTGTGTCGTGCAATAAATCGTCGTTACTTCACACTTTGTTTTGTGTGCTCTTCTGCTTTTTTGTCGTGTTTCAGTAACGCCGCAGTTTGTTTCATTTGCCGTTTCCAGAAGGAGGACCAGTTCAGATCTTGTACTCAGGACTCTGCTGGAAGAGAATAGTTTATCATATATTGCTACCTAGAGTTAGACCTAGTGTCCCAACGAAAGAAAATGCACTACTCACTCGTAGCTTTCGACAGCCATCCGGCCATCTTCCTCAGCGATGCTGTTACTGACTGAGTGAACTCGATTGATCATAGTTTATAACAGTGTTATTCTTATAGGCAGCCAACTATACAGAATCTTTTCAGCGCTGTTTAAGTCATACGAGAAAAAAGTCCAATGGGGGGGGAAAAAACTTGCATTCTGCAAAAGTAACAAACACGAGAACAAAATCCAGCTAAGGGCATGGTAGTTACACTGTTACACGGGACCAGGCCATGCTGAGAGCGCTGGCCATGTCATTTCATATACCGGTCTTTCTTTTTTTCTTTTTCTTTTTTTCTTTTTTGACTTTTTTTTTTTAGAAAACGTTGAAAAAAAAATATGAAAATATCTAAGTCTGCCCCAAAGAATTGTTAAATGTTGTGTGAGCAAACAGTGCAAGATGGACAGATATTGGGTAGATGGGTTTTAGTCCTTGCCTGTCTATACAGGCAGTGTCCGCAGGAGTTTCAGCCTGCGAATACAGACAAAAGAAGAAAAAAAAAATTGACAAAAAAGGGAAGTAACTAGCAATAAACTTCAAGAAGAAGAAGGAGTTATCTGCACTGGGAAAAAACACGGCATCCCCCATGGGGACTGCCATACCATATAATAGCTTTCAGGCATCATAACCCAGCCCACCTTAGAGGACTGACAGGAGGTTGCATACTCTAATGTAACACAATAACAGTACGACACATTACAAGAACATAATATCATAAAATATTGCATAATGCACTGCAATTTAACCCAATGCTACGCAAGCCAAAAACCGCAACAACAACAACAAAATTCAACACACAAACCAACATGCACTGCAAAGACTGAGAAATGAATTTCGACGCATGTATGATTTATTCATAACGTAAACAATATCAGTCATAACACGCTACGCTACAGCATACCACATACACTACACCTTACACTGCATAAGAGCTAGAAGGAAGAGGGTGGCGTGGGTGGCGTGGGTGGCGTGGTGCTGAGTTGGGGCTTGAATCGGGGAATATTACGTTTGATGTGTGTCACGGTGTAAGCACATAGCGGATGTGGTGCAGAGGGGGGGGGGGGGGGGGGGGGGGCTAGTCGCACAATAATTGTGCGCCAGCATGTGTGTGTTTGTAAGAGAGAGAGAGGGGGGGGGGGCAGAGACACAGAGAGAGGGAGAGAGAGGGAGGGAGAGAGAGAGAGGGAGAGAGAGAGCATTCTCGATAGAGTCAGCGTGCACATACATACCTATGAGAGGGAGAGAGAGAGAGAGAGAGAGAGAGAGAGAGAGAGAGAGAGAGAGAGAAGCATTCTCGTGTCCAGTGTCACCTAGATGTTGGCCCAGAATTTCATTCAATCCTAATCATGGAATCCTTACCCTGTCTGCAGTCTAACTGGTGTACTCCCGATGTTGTGTCAAATGCATAATGCAAGACGAGCTCCGGTTCTTTCCCCTTTTTTCATGTGTGTCAGTCTGTCTGTCTATCTGTCAGTGTGTGTGTGTGTGTGTGTGTGTGTGTGTGTGTGTGTGTGTGTGTGTGTGTGTGTGTGTGTGTGTGTGTAATCTCTCTACAACGATTTCAATATATTCTACAATTTTTTTTTGGTATCTCATCTTCTGAGCCCCCCTCGATCGTATTTCTCCCGCACGACACCTCCGGCTCTCCCATACACAGCTGTATTCAGATTCATCACGCCAGAACCCCAACATGGGCAGGGAGCGATCAGATCGTCATGATTCAACCCTCAGTGAAAACACCTGCACAGTTGCAGTGTCCCTTCAGTGGTGTTCAGCGGTACGTGCTCTGATCCAACGGACGCAAGACACCGGCTCTTCTTCAACCCTTCACTGACGACATCATACCAACAACGACTCATTCAATGAGCCGGCGAGAGTGTGCGTCCCCCACAAGGAAGGTGCCATTATGTCCATCCCACAATAGTCCCCATGAACCTCCCAGTACCGACGACTGGAACACAAACTCACTATGGGCCTAGGCCTGGAGAAGAAACAGGAGCTGGAGATCACAACCAGAGCGGAATTTCCAAAGCCACAAAATGGAGTACTTTTTTGTTGTAACTGATTATCTCCTATGAGAAACATGATGCAATGGAGTTGCATTTTTCGTTCAAAACTATGTGACAAAGTTATACGTTACGCTTCCTTTCCTTAGACCAGGCCCGAGAGATACAGACACCTGCAGTGTCAGGAAGGAAATCTGAACAACGATCTCATTAACGTGGGTAAAACTCGACTAGCGTAGCTCAATTTAACGTCAGGGACACGCTCAGCATCTCTGGAAAGGAGACAGACGGGGTTGAAAAACTGGGATTAATCGAGCAGGTAAATCTGATCTATCAGATGAGAACATGGAGGGTGTCTTGCTGTAAAGGTTCCAGTGTATCTGCACCTCGCAATATACTCGTCTGCCACTGAACCCAGTCGTTTGAAAGCCAAAAACGAAGGCTACAGAATTTTAAGTGGCGTGATCATTCCCATCTCTCTTGATATGTATGGTAATGACAGTCAATTAATGTATGGTAATGACAGTCAATCAATGTTTAGTAATGACAGTCAATCAATGTTTGGTAATGACAGTCAGTTAATGATTGGTAATGACAGTCAATTAATGTTTTAGCACTCCATTTTAAACCTACAATGACAGGCCTGTCAGGCACATGTGTGTTTAAAGGCGTGTGTGTGGAAGGTTAAGTGTGTGTGTGTGTGCGTGTGTGTGTGTGTGTGTGTGTGTGTGTGTGTGTGTGTGTGTGTGTGTGTGTGTGTGTGTGTGTGTGTGTGCATGTGTGTGCGTGTGTGTGCGCGCGCGCGCATGCATGCGTCGTGCGTGCTTGTGTGTGTTTGTGCGTATGTGTGTATATCTGTTTGTTTGCGTGTGTGTGCGTGTGCGTGCGTGCGTGTGTGTGTGTGTGTGTGTGTGTGTGTGTGTGTGTGTGTGTGTGTGTGTGTGTGTGTGTGTGTGTGTGTGTGTGTGTGTGTGTGTTGTTGTGCGCGCGCGCGTGTGTGTGTGTGTGATATACAGTGAGTTTACAAACGTTTTATGACACTCCACTTACCCGGAAAATCCGGACTCCATGCCTCCACATACTGAGGGAACTGCACCGTCTCCTCCTCCTCCTTCCCCACCTGCCCCGGCAACACACCATCCACCATATTCCGCTCAAGCGCACCCCTCTCCCCAATCTTCTTAAACCTCGCCACATCGTCCAGCAGAACGTCCTTGTCCCGCTTCTCCCCGAGTCTCTCCGCCTCCAGCCTCGCCTCCCTGAACTCTTTATAACGCCTCAGCTTCTCTTGAAACTCCACAACTTCTGGATCTTGGCCTGAGAGATCCACCCGACCCGCCTGCCGCCCCGCCCCGCCATCACGAAGCATTTTGTCCATGAGCTCGTTGAAGGCACGCCTCTGAAGCGCCTCTGCAGGGAGGGCGTTGTTTGGGGCGGAGTCCTTGCGGGCGTTCTGCTGCTGCTGCAGGCGGTAGGCCAGTTCCAGGGCGGCGAGAGAGGAGGACCTCTCGGCCATCAGTTCCACGCTGACGTACATGAACCAGATGATGGGGATGAAGTAGAAGAGCGACAGCATCCATTTTCTGATCCCTCTCATGGTCTGGGTCTGCAACGTTTCTGTTCCTCCTCCTTCTCCTTATCCTCCTCCTCCTCCTCTTTCTCCTGCCTGAGATCAACGGGGTGGCTGAATAGGCACTGCTAAATTAAGAGCCACAATTCCGTTGAATTGTGTTTACAAAGAAGAGAGCAAAAGATTAACGATCTTTGCGAAGAAGCAGAACTAAAGGAGGAAATATTCTGAAGTTTATGGATTCTCAGTTAACATCACTGTAGGATGCAGCTATAGAGAAGTCTTTAGCTTGATTTTACGAAGACTATGTCAGTAAGTTATCATCGAGAGTTCCAATATTTATTTCAGAATGCTTGTATATGGCTTGATATGATTTGGTTTATAGCTGTTGATTTCTTCAGTTAATGATTACTAGCCTTTCTGATGTTCTAAGGATATTGTTCAGCTGAGCAGTTTGAAGTTTAAAGGAAATTTATATGTCTTAATTTGTCGTATGAGGTATTCTGTTAGAGCGTTTTGTTTCGTGTGATGCGCAACATTTCAGTTTAATGGACCTCCACCGGGTTTTCTGAAGTAACCTTTTTTTTTTTTTTGTCTCTATGAATGAAATGTCTGACAGAAATGCTGATTTAGGACACAAAATGAGTTTCTTTAATGCTTCTACAGAAGCCATCACCGTTACTATGAAATAAGTTGACTACTTCAAAATAAGACATATTTGAATATAGGGGAGAAAACACGCTCAGATTAAAAGTTCAAGGCGAATACAGATAGTATGCTTAATACACCTATTACGACTTGATGTGTAGAAAAAGCTATTTAAGTCAATGAAATTTGCAATGAAAATATGCTTAGTAAACATATTCTTATGATTATGCATCATTCAATTTGTCTTTTATAGATGATATATCGTAGCTGTTCATAGCATTCCACATGTACTAATGTGATAAACTCATATTCTGTCTGATATATCAATTGTAACAGTCCTACCGGATATGAAATCTAATTCGATTAATGTCTCAAACTTACTCTCACACACACACACACACACACACACACACACACACACACACACACACACACACACACACACACACACACCATCTTTCCCTTTTCTCGTCTGCTTAGAGACGTTACTGCAGTACAACGGATATTCATGAACTTAATTACCTTTTTTCCTTTTCTTCGTCTTGTTCTTGCTTTTATTTTCTCATTCACAACGATCACAGATTTGTGACAAGACGTCAGGTTAATGATTCTTTTTCTGTGAAGTTGTTGGTTCTCGTCCTTCAATTCTCTTCTGTTCTTTCTGGATACTTGACCTACTAGACTATACACACTTTACATCTCAGAGTCTTCAACACGAAGACTAAAGTTTCGTTAAGACGTTTCAAATTTAAAGGATTTCAAAACTTTTTTTTTGTCCAAAACACAGAAAGAATTAGGATTTCAACACAGATGTTGCACAGTCATTTATGAACAACGTGACGCAGTTATGATCAGAAATTGTCCATATCCTTACACACTTTCCAAAGCAGAAAATATGATAGTGTTCAGCACCGCAGAGTCATGTAAGAACGAGCGACATAGTTCCGATTTGATTATTTCAATGCTTGTCCCAAGAAATATTTGCCAAGTCTAGATTCACACACTTAA
>CM031597.1:22572895-22575395 GCA_018398815.1 Conus ventricosus
CTTGTGGAGAAGAGCCGGACAAGAGCCCATTGAAGATCAAATTAAGCGCAGGAAGTGGGGCTGGCTTGGCCATACCCTCAGAAAAACCAGCAGTCAGCGTTGTCCGCCATGCCTTGCACAGGGAAGACGCAAGAGAGGCCGACCACGCACCACCTGGAGAAGATCAACGGAGGCGGAGACAACTCGACTGGGCTATTCCTGGGCCAGCTGGAAGTTGCCGCCCGGGACAGGCAGAGATGGAAAAGGCTCGTGGATGACCTATGCTCCACTAGGAGCCAACGGGAATAAGTCAAGTAAGTCATCCCCGCCTGTCACGCGGGAGACCGGGGTTCATTTCCCGCCGGGGAGAACAGGGTTTTTTTCTTCTTCTTTTCTCTTACATACAAGATTTCTACCTCCAAAAGGGGAGAAAGTGCTATAGTGACTGATCTATATATACTGACTTCATACAAAAACGCGAAAATTGAAAGGCTATTTTTCGGGTGAAAAGGGGTGAATATACAATATTGAACCATTGTGGCAAGTTGTTTGGGTCCAAGACTCACGTGCAGTGAAACATTTGTGTGAGCAACACATCATTCCCGGCATTGGAGGGTCAACAAAAATGGCAAACTGGTTGTTGCATGTGAGGCACGTGCACACCATGCAGAGCAAAGTTAACCAGTGACAAGTACGCAGGCATGCAGCCTTTATAAAGCCGCGCTACAAGGTTCAGATAACGACTTGCCTTCTGAGCGCTACAGAGATGCCAAGACTACGAGCAGAGGAACGCAATCGTGCCCTAGGCCATCTGGAGGCTGGTGTGGATGCCAGGCAGGTCGCCAAATCTTTAACGTCCACATCTCAACCATCTATCGTCTGCAGCACCGCATGCGAGTCACTGGTACCACTGATGATCATCCCCGGCCAGGCCGTACTCGGGTCACCAGACCAAGAGAGGATCGTCATTTTGTTCGAACCCATCTGCGGGACAGGCGGCAAACAGCCGCTAACACTGCTCGACAGGTGCCTGGGAATCTCCAGCAACGAATCAGCCTCAACACTGTGCGGCGGCGTCTTCAGGAGAACGGGCTGGCATGTAGGCGTCCTCACAGAGGTCCGGTACTGACACCAAGACACCAGCAGGACAGGCTGCAGTGGGCACAAGCCCGAATCAACTGGCGCAGGCAGCAGTGGGGACGCATACTGTTCTCAGATGAGAGCCGTTTTTGTATTGACATGGCTGACGGTCGTGTCAGAATATGGCGTCGACCTGGTGAACGCTATGCTGACTCCTGTGTGGTAGAACGGAACCCCTGGGGAGGCCCGAACGTTATGATATGGGGTGCAATTGGCATTAACCACGCCATAGGACCAGTCATCTTTCAGAACATTGGTCCTGGTCATGGACAGGGTGTCAATGCACAGCGCTACATCCACCAGGTGCTCAGACCCCATGTCGTTCCTTTTTTTGCGCAACACCCAAACTGGACATTCCAACAGGACAATGCAAGACCACACACAACCAGGGCCACCCAGCAATTTCTTCAGCATAACAACGTCAATGTGCTGCCCTGGCCAGCCTCAGTCCCGATTTAAACCCAATAGAACATTTTTGGGATGAACTTGGCAGACGGTTGGACCTCCTGCGTCCACGACCAGCAACAGCGGCTCAACTTCACCAGGCCATCGTCCATGTGTGGGCTGGTGTGCCAAGGGGACGCATCAACCACCTGGTCCACTTAATGAGCCGCAGGTGTCAAGCAGTTGTCCATGCAAATGGTGGCCACACACGGTATTAGGACTTCAAGCTGGTTTGTCACGTGACCTTGGATTTTCCACACAAAGACATATTGCTGATGACATTTTCATACATTACCGGTGTAATGAATCAAATCACGTTGAATTCTCGCTTCCACTCTGTACAATTGTGACCAATAAAATTCGCCCCTAACCTTCAGCTTGTTTTGCTTTCGCGTTTTTTATGGAAGTCATTATATATATTTATTTTTCCTTTTTTTGTTACTACTGTACTGGGAGTACGTTTATATGCTTTGCATCTTGTTTCTTTTTTTTTTTTTTTTTTTTTCCTTTATTTCTGAAGATTTGCCTGACACTGTTTTTCAATAGCCCCTTAAACATTGACATTTGTAACAGTCCCTCGACTGATACTGCATATGTATTTAAAAAAACGAAGGAAAACTTGTCCGCCAGGTAAAAGGGGCTAACAAATTACAAGACAAAACACGACGCGTTTCGACCTCTTTGGTCTTCTTCAGGCAAGATAAACACCATTCAGGACAATGACAACAAAGATTCTTGCCTGAAAGGGAAGACCAAAGAAGTCGAAAACGTGTGGTGTTTTGTCTTTTTTGTCCGGCGGGATCCTATTCTTTCTCTCTTGTGAATTTGTTTCCATTTCTGCCAGCAGTTACCTCCCTTTGAAATTCATACACTCGAAGTTCTGTGACAGTAGATCATAGGAGGTTTGCAACTACGAACTGGTCAACCAGGGATCTCC
>CM031597.1:22577895-22580395 GCA_018398815.1 Conus ventricosus
CAGTTGTCAGCAATAGCTGTATGTCTGCCTTAAGTCCCCTCGTGTTTGGCATCCCCCAGGGCTCTAGTTTGCAGCCTGTGCTGTTCACGCTTTATTTTCAGACTTGAGACTATTTCAGCATACGGTTGTGACTTAACTACGCCTGCGGAGGACACCCACCGACTCATGAAAAAGTGCATCACCCGGTGAATCATGTGATGTTCGGTCTGCTTCTGAGAAATGCCTTGACCATGTTCTGTCCTAAATGAACAGCGGCAATACGCTCCTGCTGAATACTGACCTCACAGAAATGATGTTTTCTGACACTTTGTCACAAATCAAGCCGGCAGGCAGCGAGTGAGTCAGTCAACATTGGTGACGAGAACAATTTCATACCAACATTCAGGAGAAAAAACTTGACCAGACACTCTCAACGCAGGATCAGATCAGCACAGCAGAGCTGTGTTATGCATTATTCTTGGAACTCTGCCAGACTGCCTCAATTCGTAAATACTATTCTTTCAACTTGTTAGTTCGCTGATTACTTCTCAGCTCAACCATTGTGATTCAGCACTGTATGGTTTGGCCGCAGGTCAAGTTTGCTGGCTCCAGGAAGTTCAAAACAGCGCAGCGCCACCTGTACTGAATAAAGATAAAAGCGAGGTCACGTAACACGACTACTGAGGACGCCTAATCACTGGCTGCTTGTGAAATGTCGTCCTCGGAACCAACTGGCCATTCTTGCCCTCCGTTTCTTCGGCCACACCTGTCCTGTTTGCCCTGTGCAAACCAGTCATGACGTACTCACCGTTCCTCCAGTCAGACACTCCTGAAGACTCCAAGGCGGCGAAATCTAAAACCATTTGGTAAACGTTCTTTTAGCTTTGCCGCCGCAATTGTTCGGGATTCACTGCCTCCCATTCTACCAAACCTGTCCGCTTTGTCTGTTTTACAAACCCAGCTAAAAACATGCCTTTTCAGCCTAGCTTTTTCTTTGAGAACACCGTTCCTGCGTGCCACCCACACAGCCAGCTCATTAGTAAGTCAGTTGACACCTGTGAATGAACGTATGAACGTATAAATGATGCATGAAAGCGCAATCAGAAGTTTTCCACTAGAAATGTGGTATACAAATAATGCTTTCCTAGTGAATGGGATGTCACTGTTTGAGTCCACTCACGAAGTAACACAGATTACAGATCTAGAGTCTGTTTGACCATGATGGGTCTGCGTTCTCCCGAATGCCCTGCTAGCGTTCGTTTCTTTCCTTTATTGTTTGCGGCTATACAGGTTGATATGTTGTTGTTGTCGTCGTCGTCGTCGTCGTTGTTGTTGTTGTTGTTGTTCTTCTTCTTCTTCTTTTTCTTTTTTCTTTTCTTCTTCTTCTTCTTCTTCTTCTTCTTCTACTTCTTCTTCTCTTTCTGTGTCCCTTCGTTCTTCCCCTTCCTTTCAGTGGGTTTTTTTTTTTTTTTTTTTTGCATTCGTGTCTGGTTTAGTTATTCTGAATCGTATTTTTCACAAACAAAACACAGCAGCTTGATGCGTGTAAGTTTACATAGGTAGTACGTTGTAACTGCATACAAGACGCCGAGGACTGTCTCACTTCTCTCCTGTTACACACCACACACCCTGACGCCAATCACGATGTCTTCAGTGCTACACTCTCCCTGCTGGGGGACACCTGATCTCATGGCACTCTAAACTCAGGCGTGTGGGTGGTATAGTAGTTACGACACCGGCCTAGGAATCCAGGATCTCACGGACGTGTAGGTGGTATAGTTGCTAGGGCACCGGCCTGGGAATCCATGATCTCACAGACGTGTGGGTGGTACAGTAGCTAGGGCACCGGCCTAGGAATCCAGGATCTCACTGACGTGTGGGTGCTATAGTGGCTAGGGCACCGGCCTAGGAATCGCGGATCTCACAGACGTGTGGGTGCTATAGTGGCCAGGGCACCGGCCTAGGAATCGCGGATCTCACTGACGTGTGGGTGGTACAGTGGCTGGGGCACCGGCCTAGGAATCCAGGATCTCACTGACGTGTGGGTGGTATAGTAGTTACGACACCGGCCTAGGAATCCAGGATCTCACTGACGTGTGGGTGGTATAGTGGCTAGGACACCGTCCTAGGAATCCAGGATCTCACTGACGTGTGGGTGGTACAGTGGCTAGGGCACCGGCCTAGGAATCCAGGATCTCACGGACGTGTGGGTGGTATAGTAGTTACGACACCGGCCTAGGAATCCAGGATCTCACTGACGTGTGGGTGGTACAGTGGCTAGGGCACCGTCCTAGGAATCCAGGATCTCACTGACGTGTGGGTGGTACAGTGACTAGGGCACCGGCCTAGGAATCGCGGATCTCACAGACGTGTGGGTGGTACAGTGGCTAGGGCACCGTCCTAGGAATCCAGGATCTCACTGACGTGTGGGTGGTATAGTGACTAGGACACCGGCCTAGGAATCCAGGATCTCACAGACGTGTGGGTGCTATAGTGGCTAGGGGACTGGCCTAGGAATCCA
>CM031597.1:22585395-22587895 GCA_018398815.1 Conus ventricosus
ATAGATGCACATCCCCAGTGTTAAGTATTGTATAGTTCACCCGAATCTGTACATAGGATGTCCTTGCCGAAACAACTTCATCGCACAGTTTGGTCTTTAAGACAATTGTGCCTGGTTCTGCGGCAGCTCTTATGTAGTGTGTGTGTGTGTGTGTGTGTTGTGTGTGTGTGTGTGTGTGTGTGTGTGTGTGTGTGTGTGTGTGTGTGTGTGTGTGTGTGTGTGTGTTGTTTGTGTTGTTGTTGTTGTTGTTGTTGTCGTCGTCGTCGTCGTCGTTGTTGTTATTTGGGGGGTTGTTTTGTTTTGTTTTTCTTTGGGTTTTTTTTTTGTATTGTTTGATTTTGTTTTGTTGTAGTTTTTTTTGTTTGTTTGTTTGTTTTTGTTTGTTTGTTTTTGGTTTGCGCGCACAATCTACAAGACCCTCCACTTATGTATCGTCCACTTGGCATTTCACCACAAAATTCTTGTGCCCCCACAATAGAGAGGGAACACGAGAGTCCACCAGTAACGCATATTTGTATCATCCTTGACGACATTTGGCACTGTATTCATTTCTTGAGCGAAATTTCAACAAGAAGGTCGTCTTGTCCACATTTTTTAAGAAGTTTTTGTTTTTTTCACAGAAGTTGGGCGATTTCTCTCGAGACCCCCAATTTCCCTTGTTTCTTTTTTTTTTTTTTTTTTTTGTTCTCCAGCCTGGCAGCTGCTCTGTATCTCCACATTTTCTCCAAAGTGGCAGCTGCTCTGTTTCGTCATTTTTTCTCCAACCTGGTAACTGCTCTGTTTCGCTATATTTTCTCCGATTTGGCAAATGCTCTGTTTCGCCAGATTTTTTTCTAGCCTGGCAATTGCTGTATTTCTCCAGACTTTCTTCAGCAAGGCAGCTGCTGTGTTCGCCGTATTTTCTTCAGCAAGGCAGCTGCTGTGTTCGCCGTATTTTCTTCAGCAAGGCAGCTGCTGTGTTCGCCGTATTTTCTTCAGCAAGGCAGCTGCTGTGTTCGCCGTATTTTCTTCAGCAAGGCAGCTGCTGTGTTCGCCGTATTTTCTTCAGCAAGGCAGCTGATGTGTTCGCCGTATTTTCTCCAGCAAGGCAGCTGCTGTGTTCGCCTTATTTTCTCCAGCAAGGCAGCTGCTGTGTTCGCCGTATTTTCTTCAGCAAGGCAGCTGCTGTGTTCGCCGTATTTTCTTCAGCAAGGCAGCTGCTCTGTGTTCGCCGTATTTTCTCCAGCAAGGCAGCTGCTGTGTTCGCCGTATTTTCTCCAGCAAGGCAGCTGCTCTGTGTTCGCCGTATTTTCTTCAGCAAGGCAGCTGCTGTGTTCGCCGTATTTTCTCCAGCAAGGCAGCTGCTCTGTGTTCGCCGTATTTTCTTCAGCAAGGCAGCTGCTGTGTTCGCCGTGTTTTCTTCAGCAAGGCAGCTGCTGTGTTCGCCGTATTTTCTTCAGCAAGGCAGCTGCTGTGTTCGCCGTATTTTCTCCAGCAAGGCAGCTGCTCTGTTCGCCGTATTTTCTCCAGCAATGCAGCTGCTCTGTTTCGCCGTATTTTTTCTAACAGGGCAAGTGTTCTATTTCTCCATGTTTTCTCTAGCCTGGCAACTATTCCATATCTCCATGTTTTCTCTAGCGTGGAAGCTGCTTTGGTTTGCGGTATTTTCCCCAGGATGGCAGTTTCTCTGTTTCTCTATATTTTCTCCAGCGGGATGTTTGCTCTGTTTCGCCGTATTTTCTCCAGTAGTGCAACTGCTCTGTTTCTCCATATCTTCACCAACATGTCAGCGTTTCTGTTTCACATATTTTTTCATGCTCTCGTTTCAAGGGGGCGTGCCAATTTTGTTTTTTCGAACCTCCTCCCAGAAACATCAACTGTACGTGTCAAGCAAGAATCAACATCCAAGAAGTTTACTTCTTTTGCTCCCCCCCCCCCCACCCCCCCCCACCCCCCCCCCCACCCTTTTTGCGATGTAAAAGAAACAGTAATTGCCGATTGAAGTGATTCAAAAGAACAACATAAGGCACACATTTTTCTCAGAAAATATACAATCCACAAAAGAACAATACGCTCGTATAAGGCACAATTTTTTTCTCAGAAAATAAACAATCTACAGGCTTAACAAACCCAGACATTTTGTATCAAACGCCAAAACACTAAAATCAGCAAGACTATGTCCATTCGTAGGGGAACATACAGACTATGCATGGTGTGCAAGGGACTGGTTGGAGAGAAAGAAAAAAAAAGAAAGAAAGAAAGAGAGAAAAAAAAACGAGTAGAGAAAATTGCTATTCGTGTTTTTGTTGTTGTTGTTGTTGTTTTTGCAGATGAAGAGGACAGTGTGAAAAACCAATAAGTGAAGAGGTGGATTTTGGCCTTAAGGGGAAAAAATCGCCGCCTTAGGTGCTCCATTGATCCGATAACTGATGCCACACAAAAAATCTACAGGCGCATCTGTTCTCAAAGATAACAATTTGATATATGTTATACAGTGGACACATTTGGAATGTCCAAAGTG
>CM031597.1:22590395-22597895 GCA_018398815.1 Conus ventricosus
AGGTGCCAAAGCCATAAATTACATTCAGAAATATCACATTAATGACAGGTGCCAAAGCCATAAATTACATTCAGAAATATCACATTAATGACAGGTGCCAAAGCCATAAATTACATTCAGAAATATCACATTAATGACAGGTGCCAAAGCCATAAATTACATTCAGAAATATCACATTAATGACAGGTGCCAAAGCCATAAATTACATTCAGAAATATCACATTAATGACAGGAGCCAAAGCCATAAATTACATTCAGAAATATCACATTAATGACAGGAGCCAAAGCCATAAATTACATTCAGAAATATCACATTAATGACAGGTGCCAAAGCCATAAATTACATTCAGAAATATCACATTAATGACAGGTGCCAAAGCCATAAATTACATTCAGAAATATCACATTAATGACAGGTGCCAAAGCCATAAATTACATTCAGAAATATCACATTAATGACAGGTGCCAAAGCCATAAATTACATTCAGAAATATCACATTAATGACAGGAGCCAAAGCCATAAATTACATTCAGAAATATCACATTAATGACAGGAGCCAAAGCCATAAATTACATTCAGAAATATCACATTAATGACAGGTGCCAAAGCCATAAATTACATTCAGAAATATCACATTAATGACAGGTGCCAAAGCCATAAATTACATTCAGAAATATCACATTAATGACAGGTGCCAAAGCCATAAATTACATTCAGAAATATCACATTAATGACAGGTGCCAAAGCCATAAATTACATTCAGAAATATCACATTAATGACAGGTGCCAAAGCCATAAATTACATTCAGAAATATCACATTAATGACAGGAGCCAAAGCCATAAATTACATTCAGAAATATCACATTAATGACAGGAGCCAAAGCCATAAATTACATTCAGAAATATCACATTAATGACAGGTGCCAAAGCCATAAATTACATTCAGAAATATCACATTAATGACAGGTGCCAAAGCCATAAATTACATTCAGAAATATCACATTAATGACAGGTGCCAAAGCCATAAATTACATTCAGAAATATCACATTAATGACAGGTGCCAAAGCCATAAATTACATTCAGAAATATCACATTAATGACAGGTGCCAAAGCCATAAATTACATTCAGAAATATCACATTAATGACAGGAGCCAAAGCCATAAATTACATTCAGAAATATCACATTAATGACAGGAGCCAAAGCCATAAATTACATTCAGAAATATCACATTAATGACAGGTGCCAAAGCCATAAATTACATTCAGAAATATCACATTAATGACAGGTGCCAAAGCCATAAATTACATTCAGAAATATCACATTAATGACAGGTGCCAAAGCCATAAATTACATTCAGAAATATCACATTAATGACAGGTGCCAAAGCCATAAATTACATTCAGAAATATCACATTAATGACAGGAGCCAAAGCCATAAATTACATTCAGAAATATCACATTAATGACAGGAGCCAAAGCCATAAATTACATTCAGAAATATCACATTAATGACAGGTGCCAAAGCCATAAATTACATTCGGAAATATCACATTAATGACAGGTGCCAAAGCCATAAATTACATTCAGAAATATCACATTAATGACAGGTGCCAAAGCCATAAATTACATTCAGAAATATCACATTAATGACAGGTGCCAAAGCCATAAATTACATTCAGAAATATCACATTAATGACAGGTGCCAAAGCCATAAATTACATTCAGAAATATCACATTAATGACAGGAGCCAAAGCCATAAATTACATTCAGAAATATCACATTAATGACAGGAGCCAAAGCCATAAATTACATTCAGAAATATCACATTAATGACAGGTGCCAAAGCCATAAATTACATTCAGAAATATCACATTAATGACAGGTGCCAAAGCCATAAATTACATTCAGAAATATCACATTAATGACAGGTGCCAAAGCCATAAATTACATTCAGAAATATCACATTAATGACAGGTGCCAAAGCCATAAATTACATTCAGAAATATCACATTAATGACAGGTGCCAAAGCCATAAATTACATTCAGAAATATCACATTAATGACAGGAGCCAAAGCCATAAATTACATTCAGAAATATCACATTAATGACAGGAGCCAAAGCCATAAATTACATTCAGAAATATCACATTAATGACAGGTGCCAAAGCCATAAATTACATTCAGAAATATCACATTAATGACAGGTGCCAAAGCCATAAATTACATTCAGAAATATCACATTAATGACAGGTGCCAAAGCCATAAATTACATTCAGAAATATCACATTAATGACAGGTGCCAAAGCCATAAATTACATTCAGAAATATCACATTAATGACAGGAGCCAAAGCCATAAATTACATTCAGAAATATCACATTAATGACAGGAGCCAAAGCCATAAATTACATTCAGAAATATCACATTAATGACAGGTGCCAAAGCCATAAATTACATTCAGAAATATCACATTAATGACAGGTGCCAAAGCCATAAATTACATTCAGAAATATCACATTAATGACAGGTGCCAAAGCCATAAATTACATTCAGAAATATCACATTAATGACAGGTGCCAAAGCCATAAATTACATTCAGAAATATCACATTAATGACAGGTGCCAAAGCCATAAATTACATTCAGAAATATCACATTAATGACAGGAGCCAAAGCCATAAATTACATTCAGAAATATCACATTAATGACAGGAGCCAAAGCCATAAATTACATTCAGAAATATCACATTAATGACAGGTGCCAAAGCCATAAATTACATTCAGAAATATCACATTAATGACAGGTGCCAAAGCCATAAATTACATTCAGAAATATCACATTAATGACAGGTGCCAAAGCCATAAATTACATTCAGAAATATCACATTAATGACAGGTGCCAAAGCCATAAATTACATTCAGAAATATCACATTAATGACAGGAGCCAAAGCCATAAATTACATTCAGAAATATCACATTAATGACAGGTGCCAAAGCCATAAATTACATTCAGAAATATCACATTAATGACAGGTGCCAAAGCCATAAATTACATTCAGAAATATCACATTAATGACAGGTGCCAAAGCCATAAATTACATTCAGAAATATCACATTAATGACAGGTGCCAAAGCCATAAATTACATTCAGAAATATCACATTAATGACAGGTGCCAAAGCCATAAATTACATTCAGAAATATCACATTAATGACAGGAGCCAAAGCCATAAATTACATTCAGAAATATCACATTAATGACAGGAGCCAAAGCCATAAATTACATTCAGAAATATCACATTAATGACAGGTGCCAAAGCCATAAATTACATTCAGAAATATCACATTAATGACAGGTGCCAAAGCCATAAATTACATTCAGAAATATCACATTAATGACAGGTGCCAAAGCCATAAATTACATTCAGAAATATCACATTAATGACAGGTGCCAAAGCCATAAATTACATTCAGAAATATCACATTAATGACAGGTGCCAAAGCCATAAATTACATTCAGAAATATCACATTAATGACAGGAGCCAAAGCCATAAATTACATTCAGAAATATCACATTAATGACAGGAGCCAAAGCCATAAATTACATTCAGAAATATCACATTAATGACAGGTGCCAAAGCCATAAATTACATTCAGAAATATCACATTAATGACAGGTGCCAAAGCCATAAATTACATTCAGAAATATCACATTAATGACAGGTGCCAAAGCCATAAATTACATTCAGAAATATCACATTAATGACAGGTGCCAAAGCCATAAATTACATTCAGAAATATCACATTAATGACAGGAGCCAAAGCCATAAATTACATTCAGAAATATCACATTAATGACAGGAGCCAAAGCCATAAATTACATTCAGAAATATCACATTAATGACAGGTGCCAAAGCCATAAATTACATTCAGAAATATCACATTAATGACAGGTGCCAAAGCCATAAATTACATTCAGAAATATCACATTAATGACAGGTGCCAAAGCCATAAATTACATTCAGAAATATCACATTAATGACAGGTGCCAAAGCCATAAATTACATTCAGAAATATCACATTAATGACAGGTGCCAAAGCCATAAATTACATTCAGAAATATCACATTAATGACAGGAGCCAAAGCCATAAATTACATTCAGAAATATCACATTAATGACAGGAGCCAAAGCCATAAATTACATTCAGAAATATCACATTAATGACAGGTGCCAAAGCCATAAATTACATTCAGAAATATCACATTAATGACAGGTGCCAAAGCCATAAATTACATTCAGAAATATCACATTAATGACAGGTGCCAAAGCCATAAATTACATTCAGAAATATCACATTAATGACAGGTGCCAAAGCCATAAATTACATTCAGAAATATCACATTAATGACAGGTGCCAAAGCCATAAATTACATTCAGAAATATCACATTAATGACAGGAGCCAAAGCCATAAATTACATTCAGAAATATCACATTAATGACAGGAGCCAAAGCCATAAATTACATTCAGAAATATCACATTAATGACAGGTGCCAAAGCCATAAATTACATTCAGAAATATCACATTAATGACAGGTGCCAAAGCCATAAATTACATTCAGAAATATCACATTAATGACAGGTGCCAAAGCCATAAATTACATTCAGAAATATCACATTAATGACAGGTGCCAAAGCCATAAATTACATTCAGAAATATCACATTAATGACAGGAGCCAAAGCCATAAATTACATTCAGAAATATCACATTAATGACAGGAGCCAAAGCCATAAATTACATTCAGAAATATCACATTAATGACAGGTGCCAAAGCCATAAATTACATTCAGAAATATCACATTAATGACAGGTGCCAAAGCCATAAATTACATTCAGAAATATCACATTAATGACAGGTGCCAAAGCCATAAATTACATTCAGAAATATCACATTAATGACAGGTGCCAAAGCCATAAATTACATTCAGAAATATCACATTAATGACAGGTGCCAAAGCCATAAATTACATTCAGAAATATCACATTAATGACAGGAGCCAAAGCCATAAATTACATTCAGAAATATCACATTAATGACAGGAGCCAAAGCCATAAATTACATTCAGAAATATCACATTAATGACAGGTGCCAAAGCCATAAATTACATTCAGAAATATCACATTAATGACAGGTGCCAAAGCCATAAATTACATTCAGAAATATCACATTAATGACAGGTGCCAAAGCCATAAATTACATTCAGAAATATCACATTAATGACAGGTGCCAAAGCCATAAATTACATTCAGAAATATCACATTAATGACAGGTGCCAAAGCCATAAATTACATTCAGAAATATCACATTAATGACAGGTGCCAAAGCCATAAATTACATTCAGAAATATCACATTAATGACAGGTGTCAAAGCCATAAATTACATTTAGAAATATCACATCAATGACAGGTGCCAAAGCCATAAATTACATTTAGAAATATCACATTAATGACAGGTCCAAAGCCATAAATTGCATTTAGAAATATCACATCAATGACAGGTGCCAAAGACATAAATTACATTTAGAAATATCACATCAATGACAGGTGCCAAAGCCATAAATTACATTTGGAAATATCACATGAATGACAGGCGCCAAAGCCATAAATTGCATTTGGAAATATCACATTAATGACAGGCGCCAAAGCCATAAATCACATTTGGAAATATCACATTAATGACAGGTGCCAAAACTATAACTTACATTCGGAAATATCACATGAATGACAGGTGCCAAAGCCATAAATTACATTCGGAAATACCACATGAATGACAGATGCCAAAACCTGGAAATATCACATTAATGACAGGAGCCAAAGCCATAAATTACATTTGGAAATATCACATTATTGACAGGAGCCAAAGCCATAAATTACATTTGGAAGTACCACATTATTGACAGGAGCCAAAGCCATAAATTACATTTAGAAATATCACATTATTGACAGGAGGCAAAGCTATAAATTGCATTTGGAAATATCACATTAATGACAGGTGCCAAAGCCATAAATTACATTTGGAAATACCACATTAATGACAGGAGCCAAAGCCAGACTCCCAGTAATTGTCCTTACAAACATGAATGGCTAATCAAATAACCAATCAACAATTAAATCCCATGCGCACGCGGGCGCGCACGCACGCACACACGCACGCACGCACGCACGCACGCACGCACGCACGCACGCACGCACGCACGCACGCACGCACGCACACACACACACACACACACACACACACACTTGACTCCTCTAATATATCGACACGACCCGACCTTGTGTTTGAAATTAAATATCTTTTATATTGTCTGGTGTCTAAAGGCATTATTATAGAATTTTGCTGGATTCCTTCGCATACTGGTATACTTGGAAATGAATTGGCTGATAGGGCTGCGAAAAAAGGTGCTAAAAAGGCAGGGTCATTTTCTGAGTTGAAAATAAAACCGTCAGTAGTGGAATGTTATCGTTCCCTTGAATCGACTGCACGGAAGAGAGCTCAAACAAATGTTGATACGTCAACCGAGATTTCATCCAACCAATGGGAAGCTTTTCCAATAGACCTTGTATTAAGAAAAATGTCTGATCTTCCAGTTTATTATTCCAGACAAATATCTTCCCTTATAATTCGATTAAAGCTAAATGCTTTGAAAACAAAGTTTAGTAAGAATACTAACTGTATTTGTGGTAAAGAGATAACACTGAACCACATTTTGTTCAACTGTCACAAGTTGGCTACTTTCTTACCAACATCATTACGATCCAATACCTTTTCTGAAAAAAACTTTCAAGATCTACTTTCGAATCATTCTCTGCTGATCGAAATTGCTGAATACTTAATACATAGTCCGATTGGGGTTTTTATTTAGATAGTTTTGAGCTAACTCATTTTGTTTAAGATAGTGAAGGATTTTTGTTTTCTTGCTACATGTTAGTTGTTTTTTCCCCCACTAATTGTTGTATTTAAGATTATTGATATGTTTATTGTTCAGTTTAGACACATATACAGATACATACACATACACACTCACATACAAAGATCTACATTCATGCTTACACAACACACAGGGTTACTCATTCAATCATTCAGTCAGTCAGTCACTCTCTTCTTTCATTCACGTCTAATATCACTCAAAGTGAACAGACGTTAAACAGAAGTACGAACGAACACACACACACAGACACAAAAAGGAACAAAAATGAAAGGAAACACGAACCCCCTCATTTAACACAACATCTTTTCATACACACACACACACACACACACCACACACACACACACACACACACACACACACACACACACACACACATATCACTGCGATGCTTCCTCTCTAAGTTTTAAACTGTAGTACGTGTACATTGCCAGAGTTCTCTGGAAGTTACAGCATGGAATGTAGAGAACATGGGTCAAGGTGACATCGTTCAAATTTATCA
>CM031597.1:22602895-22607895 GCA_018398815.1 Conus ventricosus
CTCCTGGGGTTGTGAACAGCGCCTGGTGTGGCTGTGCAACCCAATTCTGGAGCGACAGTCTCTGTTGCAGTTGGTGCAGACGAAGCAGTCGTCCTGCTACAGAAATGTACCTGGTAGAAAAACGCATGCTGTGATAGAAAGCTAAATGTTCTAGTCCAGAATTACAGACTCGGTATATATTCTCTGTTACACTCAAACCTGCACGTAGATTAGTAAAAGTTTTGTGGCAGATTGCGCGTGACTCTGAGGCAGATCCTGTGTTTTGGGTCTTTTTACGTGCGAGCACAAACAACATGACCTTCCTTTGTTTCTGGCTGCTGGGCTTGTCACTCCCAAATCCCTGTGCCCTACTGATCGGCGTAAGAAACAACCAAGTCCACAAATCATGTATATTTTCACTTTCCTTGTTGATGTAGTGCATCGAACTAATTTACTGAAACGAATCTAGTTGCAAAGTGAGACGACTGCAGGCGGAAATCTGAACAAATCTTAAATAAATGTTAGCGAACCGCCGAGAGAAACGTGGACAAACGAGTCACAAGACAAAACACGACGCGTTTCGACCTCTTAGGTCTTCTTCAGGCAAGACACAAACAAATAGAACAATGAAAATGAACGAATTTGTCACTTAGCTTAGATCTCCTCAGCGCAAGGTAGGCAGGCGTTGAATAAAATTCCGGGGCAAAATCGACTTTTTTTTTAACTCTCAGAAAATGTCTGTATGGAGGAAGAGGAAGCTTCCCCACCAAAACAAGTGCTTTCATTTTCTTCCTACACATATTACTGTGACCTCTACTCTAACCCCGGTCTCTGACCTCCACGTGTAGGCAACGTGTCTGCGCGTGGTGATGTCCCTTTAAGAAAAATGAAACTGAAACTTGAGCAAGGAGAACGACATCTGAAAAGGTGACGTTGCAAGTGATGATGTGCCCTTCCACAGGAAGAGCAGCCAGAATTTCCCACAGATCAGTCTGTTGTTACAACCCGGAAGGAATTCGGGAGAACACTGATCTCAGCGTAGGTTCCAGAGATATGCAGCCACCCAGGCATCCGCCGGATTCGCATCAAAATGTTATGGGCTGATTCCTGGGCCAGGTGTGATCTTTCTTCCAGCGATGTTTTCTACGGGACTAAGTATATTATGGTAACTTTTAGAGAGTACTCAGAAGTAAGTGATGCCCTACACCTTTCATATACTTTTTTAAAATAGATTTTGAAATATTGGGACGGGAGTTTGTGGCGTGGAGTATGGGTGGGGGGAGAGGGGTCGGTGTCATTGTGTGTGTGTGTGTGTGTGTGTGTGTGCGTGTGTGTGTGTGTGTGTGTGTGTGTGTGTGTGTGTGTGTGTGTGTGTGTGTGTGTGTGTTTTGTTTTTTTATCTTTGTTGTTGAAAAACGTTTTCATTTGTGTTCAGTTTTAATGACACATGCACGGCATCGCCAGTGTGTATTTGCAATGACTTATTGTGACCTAAACCTCTCCAAAGGTTGCAGTCTGATTAAAATCTGTGAAATCTGGTGTTATACTTCCTTAGATACTTAGTTCTGTGGTTTTTGCGCAGTCCGGCTGACAGACAGACAAACATACAAACCAACAGACCGGACGACAATATAAACTCTTCGGCAGGGGTAGTTAAATCACACTATGCAACAGAGTTTGAGACATATGCAACGCGTCTTGCATCTGGGCACTATTTTCATCTGTCTATTGAGCGCATCGTCCTAGTAAATGCGTTCAATTAGTGATGAAAAAAGGAAGAGAGAGGAAAAGAGGCAGCGGGAGGATTGACATCTTGAACAAAATTCGGTTGGTTAGAACGTACCACACGCATAATTTATAGCCTGGGATGTTGAAAATTATGTAGAGAAGAAGAAGAAGAAGAAGAAGAAGAAGAAGAAGAAGAAGAAGAAGAAGAAGAAGAAGATGATGATGATGATGATGATGATGATGATGAGATGATGATGATGATGAGATGATGATGATGATGATGAAGAAAGAGGAGGAGATGAAGATGAGGAAGAAGAAGAAAAAGAAAGAGGAGGGGGAGGAGGAGGAGGAGGAGGAGGTGGAGAAGAAGAAGAAGGAGAACTCATAATTCATAGCCTGAGATTTTGAAAACGTTTCCTGTTGGTGTTAAGAAGAAGAAGAAAAAGTAGTAGTAGTAGTAGTAGTAGTAGTAGTAGTAGTAGTAGTAGTAGTAGAAGAAGAAGAAGAAGAAGAAAAAGGAGAACAAGAACAAGAACAAACCGAAAAGAAGACGAACAAAAAGAAGAAGTATAAGACAAGCGAAAATTATCCACTTTGTCTCTCACGGTCATTTTTGTTTTCTTCTATTGGCTGGAACCGGACCAGGCAAAAGTGGGTCAATTGTGCGCTGTTCCAACACCTCCCCTGTCCCAGTTGTTTGAAAAGGGGGGTGCAGAACGGGTGTGGCTATGGAGCTTCTGTTTGGGGTCCCAAGTTTAGCTTTCGTCTCCGGGCAAGTTTTCCTCTCGCTGTTATCGTGATAATGTGAGCTGTGGTGATCTTTTGTGAGGTTTGTTTTCTTAAACACTAGGTGGCGTGAATAGATTTCTTTCTCGGGGGGGGGGGGGGTGCTCTCTTTCTCTCTCTCTCTCTCTCTCTCTCTCTCTCTCTCTCTCTCTCTCTCTCTCTCTCTCTCTCTCTCTCTCTCTCTCTCTCTCTCTCTCTCTTCCCACCCCCGCGCGAGAGAAACTATTTCTGTGTGCAGAGATTCGTTGCCACTGTGTTGTTGTAACATTCAGAAGCGAGACACCAGTTGAGGAAAAGGTTAGGGAGAGTCTTCTTTGTGAATCACTCAAACATGCGCGCGCGCGCACTGACACATGCGTTTATGCTCTCTTACATTTCTTTAAAAAAATATAAAAAAAAGATGGAAGATCAAGAGAAAATAAAGTATGTGAAGGAAGGAAAAAGCACAGAAAAAAGATAGGGAGGAAGAAAAAAAGAAAGAAAAGTAGAGTTCAAGAAAGGTGAAAAGAACAGAAGAAAGTGTGAGGAAGAAAAGAAAAAGAAAGGGAGAGGAGAGAAAATGTTACTGACATTGTTCATCAAGCAAAAACTTTGTTCTATTCTTCAAAGATATTGGCCTGTAATACGGCCAAGCAACTATTTAATGTCACAAATAGTCTCCTAGGCAAAGTCAGCTACTCCCCCCTTCCCACCATCTTCCAAACTCAAGAGCTCCCACAGAAATTCTTAGAGTTTTTCAATGGCAAAATTGACACCATCCGTGAAAAGCTAGATTCTACTGCACCTGTACATTCTCTAAATGACAAAGTTTACTGTGGACCTCCTTTGGCTTGTTTTAGCCCTGTTAGTCAAGACTATGTCAAAAACCTTTGTTTGCGATGCAGCCCTAAATCATGTGAACTTGGTGCCATTCCCACTAACTTGCTCTTTCAGTGCATTGATGACGTCCTACCCCATCTTACTCATGTTATCAATATCTCTTTATCCTCTGGTCACGTTCCTGAAATCTTCCGGTCCGCAGTCCATTGATCAAGAAACCTTCTTTAGATAAAAATGTTTTAAAGAATTATCGGCCTGTATCAAATTTGTCATTTCTATCAAAATTATTGGAGAAGATCGTTTTGGAACAAATTCTAGAACATCTCGAAAAGAATCATCTTTTGAATCCTCATCAGTCTGCTTACAGACAAGGCCATAGTTGTGAGACAGCACTCCTCCGTATAGTCAATGACCTCCTCTGCGGGCTTGACGATGGGAATGTTTCCTTATTAGCGATGTTAGACCTCTCCGCAGCATTTGACACGATCGATCATAATATTTTGTTCTCACGGCTCCAAACTTCCTTTGGATTCAAAGACACAGCTCTCGATGGATTATCTCTTACTTGACTGGATGGACTCAGACAGTGTGTGTACAGGGTAGATACTCAGACAGTTCTCCTCTTAGGTACGGTGTGCCTCAGGGTTCTGTACTGGGGCCAGTCCTTTTTGTGCTGTATGCTAGTCATGTGTCTGACGTCATCAGTGGTCACGCCATGTCGCATGAGAGCTTTGCTGATGATACTCAGCTTCATCAGTCGGCTCCCATTGCTGAAATTAACTAACTGATTTCTCGGACACGGGGCTGCATTGCAGACCTGAAGGACTGGATGACAACCAACAAACTACAACTAAACGACGACAAGACGGAACTCATGTTCGTGACAAAACAGCCTAACCATCCTTCTCTGCCTTTAACTGTCACTATCAATGACCGTACTGTCTCTATCTCCACCTCTGTCCGCAGTCTAGGGGTCATTCTTGACCAATCCCTCACCTTTGAGAAACAGGTTTCAAATATTTGCAAGATTGCCTATTTAGAACTACGAAGAATCAGCTCCGTACGTCACCTTCTCTCTACAGATGCTACAAAAACTCTCATTTGTGCATTTGTCTTATCTAGAATAGATTACTGCAACTCACTTTTGGCCGGCCTTCCAAAATACCTGATAGAAAGATTACAGCGAATCCAAAATCATGCAGCCCGAGTCGTCTGTAGAGCAGGAAAATATGATCACATTTCGCCTCTACTTCACTTTCTTCATTGGCTATCTGTCTCAAACCGTATCTCGTACAAAATCTCAACTCTCACTTTCTCTGCTCTCTTTGAAAATGGACCTTCTTATCTCACAGATCTCCTTAAAATCTACACCTTCTCTCGACAACTACGCTCCTGTGCTGACGACCGCCTACTACGAATGACTCGCTTCAGGACTACTACTGGTGAAAGATCCTTCTCTTTTCAAGCTCCAGCGACGTGGAACAGACTGCCAGACTCTCTCAGACATTCAGATTCTATCCCTTCTTTCAAGTCTAAACTTAAAACCCATCTATTTTCTCACAATTAATCAATGCTGTGGGGGGGGGGGGGGGGAGGACAACCTAACTCATAGCCGTCTGGGCCTTTTCAAATGTAGTGTATGTGTATGTTCTCCATTACATGTATTTGTTGTATGACTGAACGTTATT
>CM031597.1:22623982-22636482 GCA_018398815.1 Conus ventricosus
TTCAAAATTATAAAAGAAATATTGTTGAGACCACTTTTCTCTGGTTAATTCAACTTTTAACCTCGCCATTCAAAATTATATCCAAAATTCTCTCTCCTTTCAATGCATCTGGTGATGCGGTAGTCGGTGGGGATGGGAGAGAACCTGGTGATTTAGGGTTGGAACTTGCTTGGTCTCGCTCGTCCGCCCCTGTCACAATCACCGGTCTCTTATTCTTCGGCCACCGTCTGTTTGTGTTTGCAAGGGGAACGAGTGTTTTGTGTTTGCGAGCGTGCGTACGCGTGATTAGTCATTTGGATGCGTGGTTGGAAAATTGTTATTTTTGAAATGTTACTATAAAATGTGGGATAATCGTGCCATTGAATTATGATTATTTGCAATTGTGGTGGCAGTTATAAAGCAATGATTGCTGTATTAGTTTCAGTTCCTAAGAAAGGAAAATGTTTGAACGTGAGTGAGGGAAGAATGAAGATATAAATTGCTATTCGTTTGTTTAGCCTGTTAATGTAATCTCTTACCTGCTTCGTGTGAGGAGACCTTTAGCGAACATTCCTCATTTGGTTTGTTTACTGTGTTATGCTCAGGTCTGTGTTGAGCTGGTGTTACTAATGTATTCAGCAAACACCTCCCTCGCCCATCATGCGAGTGGCTGTTAGGATTAAGCAGCAAATTTCAGACCGTACTGACTGCGGGGTTCCAGTACCCTTTCTTCTTTCCTTCCAGTTCCTTCCGTTTTCTCTCCTCCCGGGGGCTTCACCCGAAGCTTGCTGTGTTGGGGCCGCGCAGTGTGAGGAGCACGTGGACCTTGCTGGATGGTCCTAACCCTGTCCAGGACCTTCAGCGACAACGCCTCGTCCCACGGGATGCGTTCTCCACTGTCCTCGGACTTCCTACAGCTCACGTGACCAGTGTGGTTAGCTCTGTGTCATGCAATTTGGGGGTGTGCGTGTGTCAAGGGTGTCGGCATTGAAAGACTCTGTTCAAGAACAGACCCGGTTTGGGGCACCTGATTCGACACGGTACTCTCAGAGGACTTTGGAGAGACAGGGGTGAGGGGGAACCACATGAAGCACAAAAAGGAACGTGTGTTGGAAATGCTTATTTATGGTTATGTTGTGTGCGGTGAAATGCTTGTTTGTGACTATGGGTATGTTGTTGTGTTGAAATGCTTAATTGTGATTGTGCATGTTGTGTGTGTTGGAATGCTTATTTGTGACTATGTGTATGTTGTGTGTGTTGAAATGCTTAATTGTGATTGTGCATGTTGTGTGTGTTGGAATGCTTATTTGTGACTATGTGTGTGCTGGTGTGAATAAATGGTGTATTGTATTGTAATCTTTCTTGTGTGGTCTCTTGCGAGGCGTGTGAGGTCAGTCACTCCCTTCACTCCCATCTAGACCGATCCTGTCAGGGCAGACCTCCAGGGGTCGGTCGTGACATTTGTGGGGGCTCGTCCGGGATGTGAAGGGTTCTGACTGTCTCTCTCGTTTCGTGGAGTGCCTGTCCAGTTCTGTCTGTTTTGTATATGTTTAGTCAGTTTGTCGTGTTTGTTTGTGGGTGGTTGGCTGGGTGACTCTAGCGTGTAGGGAGTCTTTTGTGGCCTGAAAGAACATCCGGTGTGACTGGGCAGTCGAGTTGAGCGAAGGGGAATCGACCACGTCCAGACCTCTTTCCGCCGGGTGCCTCACGCAGATACGGCCGTAAGACTTTCCTTTCTGTTGCCACTCAGTCTGCCATTCCTGTTTTGTAGTTAACAGTTTTCTTTACCAGGTGGTTATTGAGTACAGGTGGTTGTATCGGACGTTAGTGTCACATTTTTCTTTCTCCGGATTCCTTCTGTTATTTTTATTTTTTTTGTTTTGTCGGTGAGCCCCACCGCACTGTTGCTCGTGTTGTGGAGCACGGTGTTGCCAGAGTGGGAGCAGCCTGGACATTTTTTTTATTTTTTTTTTTTCTCGGTGAGCCCCACCGCACTGTTGCTCGTGTTGTGGAGCGTGGTGTTGCCAGAGTGGGAGCAGCCTGGACATTGTACGTTGACATTTTTTTTTTAATTTGCTGTTTCTCAGTCAGTCACCAAGAGACGTGACATATCCATACGGTATCTGTTTTTCAAGTGGAATTGTCTTTCCCCATTTATTTGAGAACCATAGGATATAGTTGTCATGGCAATGTCCGGTGCTGGTGGTATGGCGACGCGTGCGTCGAAGAAGAAAGGTTTTCAAAATGTAGTCCCTACTATTAGTACCAGTACTTCGACTACAGTGACTTCTACTTATTCCAGTGCTGTAGCCGATAGTCCAGTGAGTACTTTCACTACTTCTTCGCTAGGGATCTTCCTGCTGAGACCCCGACTGGCACTTCCGCTCGGAAGCGTCCGAGTATAGCGAAGCAACTGTGGGCTTCTGTTGAGTCGCAGAAACCGAAACCCTCTCTTCCCCATGCTTCCCTCGTATAGGAGCATGCCCCGGGAGACTTTCCTCATGGGAAAGTCGAGACCCAAGGGACGGACCAAATGGGTCATCCTCCCGTGTCGGGAGTGGTGAATCCTGCTCAGGATATCGCCTCTGTCCTGATGTTTTTGGAGCGACAGCGACGAGAGGATGCTGCCAGGCAGGAAGCCCTGCGTAGGGAAGAGGCTGTCAGACAGGAAGCCCTCCGTCGGGAAGAGTTAGATCTGCGTAGGGAAGAGGCAACGCTGCGTAGGGAAGAGGCTGTCAGACAGGAAGCCCTCCGTCGGGAAGAGCTAGATAGGATGGAGGCTCTGCGCAGAGAGGAGGCTGCCAGACAGGAAGCTCTGCGTAGGGAAGAGATGGAACAACTTCTTTCGCGGACTCCCGCATCTGTAATCAGGGGGTTGATCGACAGGCAAGTGATAGAGTTAGAGGCCCAAAATTAAAGCTTCCAGAGTTCAGACCTAGTGAGGACATTGATATGTACTTGGAGCATTTTGACAAGGTAGCAAGTTCGTACCAATTGTCGAGGAACAAAAGGCCATGCACCTTTTTTTCTGGATTATCAGGTGCTGCAAGGGAGTGTGTGCTCACTCTAAATGAAGGCGCGTCTTATGCAGACATGCAGTTGGCTCTGCGTAAACGTTTCCACCTTACCCCAGAGACGTACAGGAGGAAGTTCAGGTCCATGAAAAAGAATAACGACGAGACCTTCGTGCAGTTTGGAGATAGGCTGCGCAAAACGCTAGGGTACTGGCGTCAGTTGGCTAAGCTGGAGCTTGAGGGTTTGATTCTCATCGAATAGCTTACCAACACCGTGTCCCAGAGTTGAGGATCCGTATAGGCGAGACAGCACCACAGGATTTCGCGGCTGCGATTCATACCGCTGAGGTGTTTGCTGAAGCCCGTAGAGCTTATGGGCATCGCCCAGATACGGACAGGAAGACCCTCACAGGATTTAGTGGGAATCAGGCGCCGACGACTGCTAGCGGGTCGAACAAGGCAGGCAGTTCATCGGGACCTCAGTACCCCGACTGTGTTTTCTTTGTGGTCGTCCCGGCCACATTAGGAAAGATTGCCCTAAAGCCGCCGGTAGTCATGGGGCTAGTCCTTTCCAGCGTCCTCGTGCCTCGGCTAACGTGGGGTCCGCCCCAGCTTCTGGTGGTACAGAGTGTCAGTGTTTCTTTCTGTTGTTGGTTCTTCCTTGGTCGACTCCATCAGGGATTCGGGAGCATCAACGCTCTTTGTGGATAAGGATTTGGTTTCCCCTGAGGCTCAGCGGGGCGCCAGTTATGATGTGTGCGGGTTGGAGGCTGGTTTTACCTCCACCCGTCCTTCTGTACTCATTCCTATCTCCACCCCCTACTTCTGTGGCGAAGTATGGGCCATCGCGGTGGAGCGACCTCTGTATTCCCTTCTCATAGGGAATACCATCACCTTTGCAGACGGACGCAGTCAGTCTGTGTCTACGGATCTGCCCGTACAGGCATGTGTGGGAGTTACCACGCGCGCCAAAGCCAAGAAGCAGGAGCAGGAATTGCGTCCCGTTCTTCAGCCGATCTCTGACGAGGTTCTTGCAAGGGCTGATCCTGCTACCATGGTCCGTCTTCAGGCCAGGGACTTGGATGTCCAACGCCTACGACAACTGGTGGATCGTCCCGCTCAGTCGGCCGAACGCCAAGGTGAGCTTTAAGCTCCACAAGGGAATCCTCTTTAGGGTCTTCACTCAGGCAGATAGGGTGGCCAAGCAGCTAGTCGTCCCCCAAAGCTTGAGAGAATCTGTCCTCCGGCAGGCCCATGATTCACCCATGGCAGGCCATATGGGCTCAAAGCTGACTCTCGAGCGAGTAAGACAAGACTTTTTCTGGCCGGGGATGAATTCTCAGGTTAGGCAGTACTGCCGCAGTTGCGATGTCTGCCAATGGACAACGCCTAAGGGTCGCTTGACGCGTGTTCCCCTAGGATCAGTGCCACTGGTTGGGGAGCCATTCAGCAAGGTTGGTGTTGACCTGGTGGGACCCATTAATCCACCATCCGATCGCGGTCACCGCTACATTTTGGTAGTTGTAGACTCTGCGATTCGATACCCAGAGGATGTCCCGCTTAGGACTATCGATGCCCCTACTGTTGCTGAAGCTCTCTGGCAGATTTGGACGCGCACTGGCGTACCCAAGAAGAAGTACGGCCGAAAGTTTGTACTGGAGAGCGATCATCATCCTCTCCAGTGCCTGGACCGGATCCGGCAAGTCAGTCGTCGACTCATGGGTTGGGCAGTGGAAACTGCAGAGTCATGCTTTCACTTTTCGCCATATCAAGGGTTCCAGCAATACGGATGCTGACTATCTCAGCCGAGCTCCGTAGTCAGCACACCCATTGGGGAAATCAGAGGGACAATTCCCCTCAGCCAGGGTTATGTCCCCTTTTGGTCTGTGTAGTGACAGTTAACGGTAGTGAATCACCACTGGCTCAGATTGCTACTTTTATTGTCTGAAGGCTTGTTTGATTGATAGATAAATGTAGTACTATGTATTTCCCTGTATAATTCTATCGTGGAATGTTTGTATTGGATTTATCGTACTCTGTCGATCACAGAGGGATGGGTTCGGTCCCATTGTTGTGAATTTGCACATGCGTCAAGGTTCAAAGGAGCACTGTATCTCAGAGAAACAGATGCTTTTAGAAGGGGGGTTTGTCACGGACCTATGACGATTGGCCCATCTAGGCTGGTAGAATTATTCATTTATTTATTGTCGTTGTTGTTGTCGTGTGTCAGTCCCTTAATGTGGCTTGTGGTGTGGTTGCACCTTAATGTAGTTCAGCTCAGGTTAGGTTTACTTTCTCTCTCTCTCTCTCTAATTTCACTGCCCGTGCAATTCATCCTGCAGACTCACGGGTGGCTGGTACCTTTCTCTTGAACTGGCTGTCTCTATCGGCCTCTCACCTGTCTTTTACCTGCCGCACGTGCAGCATTCCTCTTAGCTTGAGGTATTCTCACTCTGTGAAGTAGGGTGGCATGTTGGCTGCCATCGGTTAGGGAGGTTTGCTCTTCACTCGAGCGGAAGATGTCCCTGGGAGCGCCCGCTCCGGTTTTGGTTCTCTACCACATCGCCGAAGGTACGGTCGGTACCTTCATCCCTGCAGTCGGCCTGTAGGGGAGGGACGTCACGTCATCTTTTCCGCATCTGCTCTGCTGGTCCTCTCGACTGGACAGAGGGCAGAGAGTCTCTTGACCCGCTACTTCTTGGGTCATCCACGGGTAGCTGGTAAGCATCAGTTTCGTGGTTTGTTTTTTTTTTTGGTTTTTTTGTGTTGTTTTTTTTGCTGTCCCAACATCTGCGCCACCTCAGAGGCAGTGTACCCACGCCGCTCATTCCGACACCCCGTCCACAGCCACAGCCCGGTCGGCCCCGCCGCAGCCCCGGCACCAGCAATCCACAGGGAGCAGTCAATGTCAAGTCGTTAAGAGGCAACCCACCGAGGAGACACTGCACTGCTGCCGAGTCACTTCGGTGGTGTTCAGTGGCGCCTGTTCTGATCTAACATACGCAGGACACCACCTACTAAGCCCCCTACTGACGACAATAACTGCTTAGTCGCGGAGCCGGTGTGAGTGAGCTCTCCCTCGGAGGGCGCCACCACGTCCGTTCACCGATAGACCCCATGGACTCGCCGATACCGGTGACCCCGACGGAACCAAACCAAAGCCACAGATGTGGAGAAGACATCGAAATTGAGGTCACCATGAGAGCAGGGCATGAAGGGCCACAGAATTTGAGACATTTTTTTTTTAATGCTGATCAGTGAAAATGAGGATGATTACGATGATGCTACGGATTTCCATTTCGGTCTGAGACTACATGACAGGGCTGTACTCTACACTTCCTTTCATAATATATCCCGGCGTCAACCAGGCCCGAGAGATACAGGCACCTGCAGTGTTGGTCAGGAAATTTGAGCAACACTCTCAGAAACGCATCCATTAAGTGGATGAAACTTGACTGTGTGGTCCCAGTCTTCCCAACTGAGTCCACAGCAAACTCAACTCTGGTAGGAGCCGGTCGGGGCAGAAAAACACACAATGACTTCTGATGGGATTCGAACCCACGACCTCCCAGCCGGGAGTCCGCGACGCTAACCACTTCGCCACGGCGGCTGGTTTGTTTGTTTTTTTTGTGGTTAGCCGGCTAATTCTCTTTTGCACAGTTTCCTTTTGGTTTCAAAATTATAAAAGAAATATTGTTGAGACCACTTTTCTCTGGTTAATTCAACTTTTAACCTCGCCATTCAAAATTATATCCAAAATTCTCTCTCGTTTTCAATGCATCTGGTGATGCGGTAGTCAGTGGGGATGGGAGAGAACCTGGTGATTTAGGGTTGGAACTTGCTTGGTCTCGCTCGTCCGCCCCTGTCACAATCACCGGTCTCTTATTCTTCGGCCACCGTCTGTTTGTGTTTGCAAGGGGAACGAGTGTTTTGTGTTTGCGAGCGTGCGTACGCGTGATTAGTCATTTGGATGCGTGGTTGGAAAATTGTTATTTTTGAAATGTTACTATAAAATGTGGGGATAATCGTGCCATTGAATTATGATTATTTGCAATTGTGGTGGCAGTTATAAAGCAATGGTTGCTGTATTAGTTCAGTTCCTAAGAAAGGAAAATGTTGAACGTGAGTGAGGGAAGGATGAAGATATAAATTGCTATTCGTTTGTTTAGCCTGTTAATGTAATCTCTTACCTGCTCGTGTGAGGAGACCTTTAGCGAACATTCCTCATTTGGTTTGTTTACTGTGTTATGCTCAGGTCTGTGTTGAGCTGGTGTTACTAATGTATTCAGCAAACACCTCCCCTCGCCCATCATGCAAATGGCTGTTAGGATTAAGCAGCAAATTTCAGACCGTACTGACTGCGGGTTCCAGTACCCTTTCTTCTTTCCTTCCAGTCCTTCCGTTTTCTCTCCTCCCGGGGGCTTCACCCGAAGCTTGCTGTGTTGGGGCCGCGCAGTGTGAGGAGCACGTGGACCTTGCTGGATGGTCCTAACCCCCTGTCCGGGACCTTCAGCGACAACGCCTCGTCCCACGGGATGCGTTCTCCACTGTCCTCGGACTTCCTACATGCTCACGTGGACCAGTGTGGTTAGCTCTGTGTCATGCAATTTGGGGTGTGCGTGTGTCAAGGTGTCGGCATTGAAAGACTCTGTTCAAGAACAGACCCGGTTTGGGGCACCTGATTCGACACGGTACTCTCAGAGGACTTTGAGAGACAGGGGTGAGGGGAACCACATGAAGCACAAAAAGGAACGTGTGTTGGAAAGCTTATTTATGATTATGGTTATGTTGTGTGCGGTAAAATGCTTGTTTGTGACTATGGGTATGTTTGTGTGGTTGAAATGCTTAATTGTGATTGTGCATGTTGTGTGTGT
Organism: Conus ventricosus; assembly: GCA_018398815.1. Classification (NCBI taxonomy): domain Eukaryota; kingdom Metazoa; phylum Mollusca; class Gastropoda; order Neogastropoda; family Conidae; genus Conus; species Conus ventricosus. Next base: position 22,631,850 of record CM031597.1, read on the forward strand.
TGGAATGCTTATTTGTGACTATGTGTATGTTGTGTGTGTTGAAATGCTTAATTGTGATTGTGCATGTTGTGTGTGTTGGAATGCTATTTGTGACTATGTGTGTGCTGGTGTGAATAAATGGTATTGTATTGTAATCTTTCTTGTGTGGTCTCTTGCGAGGCGTGTGAGGTCATCACTCCCTTCACTCCCATCTAGACCGATCCTGTCAGGGCAAACCTCCAGGGGTCGGTCGGACAACGGCTATTGATTAAGTGTTTCCTGAAATTCTATCTCCACGCACTAATTACAGTCAAAGGGTTAACCGAACTTGAATCTTGAAACGTGTGTGTGTGTGTGTGTGTGTGCGTGCGTGCGTGCGTGCGTGCGTGCGTGCGTGCGTGCGTGTGTGCGCGCGCGCGCGTTCGTGCATGCATAATGCATGTGTGTATGGTTATGTGTGTGTAGAAGAGGGCGCGCATGTGCGTTTTCTCTGTGATGCATTTATTTGCGCGTGTTGGAGGGGGGGGGGGGTCCTTTTATAGCGTGATGTTATGTTGTTGATGTGTTGTGCGAGTGGGAAGCCTCTGTGTGTCTGTCGTTTATCTTCTTCATCTCCCCCTCCTTCTTCACCTTCTCCTCCTTCTTTTCCTCCTCCTTCATCACTTCTCCACCAATCTCCTCCTCCTCCTCCTCCTCCTTAAACTTCTTCTTCTTCTCTTCTCCTCCTCCTCCTCCCCTACTCCTCCTCCTCCTCCTCCTCCTCCTCCTCCTTCTTCTCTTCTTCTTCTTCTTCTTCTTTTTCTTCTTTTTCTTCCTCCTCCTATTCCTCCTCCTCCTCCTTCTTTCCTCCTCCTTCTTCTTCTTCTTCTCTTCCTTCTCTTCCTCCCCTTCCTCCTTCTCCACTTCCTCCAGTTCCTCCTATGTTTTGTTCTTTTGCTTCTTTTTTTTTAAATCTTTTTTTTTCCCTTCTTTCTTTCTTTCTTTCTTCTCGTCCTTCTCCTTAACCTCCTCTTCCGCCTCTTTCTCCTCCTCTTTCTCCTGCTCCTCCTTCTCTTCTTTCTTCTCCTCTTCTCCTCCTTCTCCTCCTCCTTCTCCTTCTCCTCCCCCTTCCCCTTCTCTACTTTTATCTTCTTTCTTCTTTTTTTTTCTTCTCCTTCTCCTCCTTTTGTTCTTCTGCTTCTTTTTTCTTTCTTTCTTTTTCTCTCTTTCTTTCTTTCTTCTCGTCCCTCTCCTCAACCTCCTCTTCCGCCTCCTCCTCTTCCTCCTCCTCCTCTTTCTCCTGTTCCTCCTTCTCCTCCTCCTCCTCCTTCTCCTCCTTCTTCCTCCTTCTCCTTCTCCTCCCCTTTCCCCCCCTTCTCTGCTTTATCTTCTTTCTTCTTATTTTATTCTCTTTTTTTCTCTTTCTCCTGCATCTCTCTCTCTCTCTCTCCCCTCTCTCTCTTCTCCTCTTCTCTCTCTCTCTCTCTCTCTCTCTCCTCTCTCTCCTCCCCTCTCTCTCTCTCTCTCTCTCTCTCTGAATGTCCCGTTCACTCCCACCACTCTGTGTACACAGCAACATCCAGGCCCGCTAAGTTACAGCAATAAAAGCAGAGCATGAAGTCTTCTGAACCTGGAATATCTGTCTCTGTGATAAGTCATTCGTCACAACACCTCTCCAGAACCATCCTTCAAGGTACCGTTGAAGGAGGGCGCAGACGAGAACGGCAGAGAAAGAGCTGGTCCGAAAACATAAAGGATTGGACCAAAATGACCATGCCGGATCTCCTCACGACAGCTGCCAACAGAAGAGCCTGGAGAGAAACGGCGGCTGCTTTCATCACGTCTTCCCCCTCCCCCCACCCCCCCACCCCCCACCCCCACCCAACGACCCCAGCGGTCAGGGGAATGACTGACTGGGCTGATGATAACAGTGATGATGGTGACAACGATGATGATTAGGATGATCTACGGCGACCTCTTGCGGGCCGTGCTGTGCCATTCTGTTCGTAATTTCCTGGCATCATGCAAGCTCGGGAGATACAGAAAACTGCAGTGTGGGAAACTGGGGGCAACAGTCTCATAGAACAATGCAGGGCACCAGGTTGTGTGCGTGCGCGTGCACGTGAAGGAGAGAGAGAGGGAGAGAGTGTGAGAGAGAGTGAGAGAGAGAGAGAGAGGGAGGGAGAGAAAGAGAGAGGGAGAGACAGGCATGCATACAGACAGGCAAACAGACAGACAAAGATAGAGAGAGGCAGAGACAGAGAGAAAGAGATAGAGACACAAAGAGACAGACAGACAAACAGAGACAGAGACGGAGAGAGAGAGAGAGATAGACAGACAGAGACACTTAGAGAGAGGGAGAGAGAGAGAGAGGCAGAGAGAGACTGGGAGAGACAGACAGACAGACCCAGAGACAGACAGACAGACAGACAGACAGAAGTCAAGGACGAGGGAAGCAGATTGAAACTGGTGAGGACAACGGTTGGCCCCAGTTTGTGAGATCCCATACAGCTCTCAACTCAGGCGAGAAACTGACGGACTTAGCTAGCCCTCAAACACTAACCCGGCTTCTTCTTCCTCCTTTCACCCTCCCCATCCCCATCCACCATCCCCTATGGCAGTACAAGAGGTTATTGACGAGAACTGTTTATCGTGCTCGGCTCTGGGTCGTTCTTGCTGCCACTGCCCGGTAGATTCCTCTCTTCTTCAGCTCTGCCTCAGCTCTTTCTGGTGTCCTTTGCCCCCCTCTCCTTCTTCCCTGAAAGTTCCAGGTCAGAGATACTGATGGGTGGTGCTGGATGTTGGCTACCTGAGGGTGTGTCCTGTTCAGCCTCTTTTCCTGGTCAGTATCTCTGAGGTGACTGGCCCATGTCCCACCCTTTGCCACAAACTGACCACAACCCTAATAATCCCACAATGGTCTGACTCGAACCACGATCGACTCGACAAGTCTCTAGTTCTTGACCTCTGAACTCGGTGCGATTTGTTTTTCTTCTTCTTCACCTCTTTCTATTGATCTCCTTTTTTTTCTCCTCCAGTACTGAGCTCACCCAAATCAATAACACAGCTGCTTTTGATTCTGGAAGCGACTAACTTCCATGTTCCCAGGTCACAGGTGTCGTTGCCAAGTGAATTTGGAACCAAAGTCAACCTGACCGCTTCTCTCTCCCCCCGCCCCCTTTTTTTTTTCTCAACGAAACACTACCACCCGCCCCCTTCACCCTGATCCCTCCCGCCTCTCTCCTTCTCGCCCAACCCCTATTAACCGTCTGTCTCCTTACCACGTGTTTTGGATCATTCTGGTGTTCTGACAGGTCCACTGCAGCTGGGTAAGCAGGTAGAGGCAGGTTAATTTGGGTAATCTCAGCCATTAACTTTGCAGATGCTCTAATCCTTGTTTCTGATTTAAGCCCGTACCCACGTCAGAATTCACCGAGTTATTTTCTCTCTCTCTCTCCTCTCTCTCTCTTCTCTCTCTCTCTCCTCTCTCTCTCTCTCTCTCTCTCTCTCGCACACATACACATACACACACGCGCGCGCGCGTGCGCACAACACACACACACACACACACACACCACACACACACACACACACACACACACACACACACACACACACACACACATACACACACTCACACACACACACACACACTCACACACAACACACACACACACACACACACACACACACACACACACACATACACACACACATACACACTCACATGTATTCTCATTAACCTAGCTTTCGCAGATAACTTCTACATTTGATGGGCGCAGGATGTGGAGGGGTGACTCGGAAGGGAAGAAGAACTGTCAAGTTCCACTTCAAAAACATGGAGCTCTTGCGTCTTTTATAGAAAGTTTTATGAACAGTAAAATTTTGCAGTTTAAAATATCTTTTGGTTTTGAATTGCAGGCGTATTGTAATCAGTTTTCTTTTTAATCAGTTTTTTTTTTCCAATACTTTGAAGAAATAGCTATCTTTAAGCAAACACACAAGATCCGAAACGAGAGGAAAACCATAAAAAAGAAAAGGGCAGAAAGACAAAATGACAGACAGACAGACAGACAGGAGGGGGGGGGTAGAGAGATAGGGAGAGAAAGAGAGAATGGAGAAGGAGGGAGGTAGGGAGAGCTGTGTGTATACATAAATTTCATTCCATCAGTTCCTGCTCTGAACGTGAGATCGTCAGGCATCGCTCATGAAGAACTCTACAGATGGAGCCGGAGAGACCTACCACTGCGATGATGTATCCGGTGCACGTGTCTGACGTTCGTGCTTGACGGGAAGAGGAGGCTGCACTGAAAATGCCAATAATCTGGCAGATAGTAGTCTACCACAGGGGATCACGATCCAATGCAGAGCATGGCAGTGCTTTTGAAGCAGGTTGGGGACAGCGCGCCGTAGGCCATGGTCCAGTGAGTCATCTTGCCGTAGACTGGAACAGTTCAAGCACGTATGTTCACAAACTGACAGGACAGACATCCATCCAAGATTGTCTTTGGTACTTTGCTCATTGAGTGCTGCCAGCAAATAAAACTGTTTGCGACGGTAGCCTAAAAAAAAAATTAGGCATCACACTGTGAGCATTTAATGCTCCTGCCGACGAAAGAGATTAGAAATACCCCCCCCCCCCCCCCCCCCTCAAAAAAAAAAAAAAAAAGGTGGA
>CM031597.1:22641482-22643982 GCA_018398815.1 Conus ventricosus
AGTAGTGGGGAAAACAAGTGCAGGTTAACAATTCTTCAGTCGTTATAGTAATGACTTGGCAAAGATTTGAACTTTAAAAAAAAAAAAAAAATTGAAGATGAAGAAAATGGGGGAATATATTATAACTATGAGAAGCCCTTCACTAGCTGCCTGAGGGAACCATCATAATCTCTCTCGAAGGCACATTTATTTGTATTGCCTGCTCCTAGCCTTTCGCCCGCTGGATCGGACCCATCAGGGAGACACGGCTGATTGTGTCTTTGCTCTTGGTGTCAAATAGAGACACACCACATTCCATAATTCTGTGGTGTTCTCTCCGCCAAGGGTTCAAAAAAAGAATCCAACAGCACCCCCAAAGCAGCCAGCGAAGGGTAGTAAAATGTATATATATATATATATTAAGGGTTTCGTTTTCTGCACCTTTGCGTTTGGTTTATCTAGTAAAGTGACGGGTCTCGGTAGGTCTGGAGCTAGAGCAAAGAAAGGAGTGGCAGAACACAACATGCGAATCCACGCGCGCACCACACATGCACACACACACACACACACACACACGCGCGCGCGCACACACACATACGCACGCACGCACGCACAAACACACACACACACACACATACATGCACACACACGTGTGCGCGCGCGCACACACACACACACACGCGCACGCACGCACGCACGCACGCACGCACGCACGCACGCACGCACGCACGCCGCGCGCGCACGCACGCACGCACGCACGCACGCACGCACGCACGCACGCACACACACACACACACACACACACACACACACACACACACACACACACACACACACACACACACCGAAGTGCAATCAAATGAAAGATAATAAATATTCAGGAAATGTTTGGTGGAACGAGCTTGCGCAGAGGCTAAACAGTTGAAGAAAGAAGCCTTTAATGAATATCTCAAAGACAAAAAGAAGGAAGAAAAACACAAAAATATGAAGAAGGCAAAAATACATAGCAATAGAGTAAACGAACAGGCCAAACGGCAGTATTGGTCTAATTTTTGTAAAACGAAGTTTCTGATCATGCAGATCTTCAGAAGGTTTGGAAAAAAGTGAAGGATATGAAAAATGGAGTATGCCTTCCAGAATATCCAGTACATATAAAAAATGAAGAATTTCCTTCTAACTCACAAAAGGCCGAAGCTTTCTCAGAAATGTTTGCAATGACGAGTTGCAAAGAGGGCTTGTCAGAAAAGGATAGAGTTTTTCGAGAGAAAGAATCTTCCAGTGAAATATACAATGATCCAATAGAAGATAACAGCCATTTTATCAATGCCCCAATCACCTTAAAAGAAATGAAAGATGTCATTTTCTCCAGTGGAAATAAAAGAACTTCAGTAGGCCTGATGGAATATCAAATGAATTAATCAAACATTTACCTGCTAATTTTTGTTAACTTTCTTCACCAATTCATACAAAGATGTTGGTCGTCTGGAAATATTCCATTAATATGGAAACAATCTATTATTGTTCCCATACACAAGCTTGGTAAACCAAAATCAGAAATAAACAGTTATCGGCCTATTGCTCTGACGTCACATACGGGGAAACTGATGGAAAAAATAATTTTAAATCGTCTCCTACACTACTGCGAAAAGAACAATATCATACCAATACATCAAGCAGGTTTTCGTAAGGGCAGATCAACCATCGATCACCTTACCAAATTAACAACCCAAATTAAACATCAGTTTGCTAGAAGAAAAAATGTACTGGCTACTTTCTTTGATATCAAAAAAGCGTACGATCAAGTATGGCACTCTAGACTACTTTATAAATTAAAATCCATTGGCTTATCAGGTTGCATGTATAATTATTTCAAGACGTTTCTAGCAGATAGATCAATTCAGACCAGAATAGGACACACTTACTCAAAATTAAAACCACTTCATATGGGAATTCCACAAGGATCAGTAGTAGCACCAATACTTTTCAATATTTTAACACATGACCTACCACCATCTGTGTCTAATCATGTTGAATTGATTCAATATGCTGATGATATCTGCATATGGATGAAAGTGACTATGAAAAAAACGCACTCCAATGAGATCGCTAAATTACACTAAAAAAATTGTATCAAAGAGAACTTGATAATATAAATGTGGTTTTATGATTCAAAATGGTTTAACTTTGTCGCCAGAGAAATCACATATGATGCTTTTTGACTCTGGTTACGATCGAAGAGATTTGCCTTCTTTCAATCTAGAAGGGTCAGTTATCAATTATGCACAGTCTGTTAAATTTTTAGGAGTAATCCTTACATCAAAATTGTCATGGAAAGAGCATTTAGAATACGTAATGATGAAAGCTAAAAAGAGTCTGAACTTCCTAAAAATTGTCAGCAAACAACAGTGGGGACAAGACATTTCCACTCTTATACATCTACTAACAGCACTTATTCGTTCAAAGTTAACATATGCCCAAGAGGTATTCTTCTCTGCCCCAAAATACCTTTTTAAAAAAATGC
>CM031597.1:22648982-22656633 GCA_018398815.1 Conus ventricosus
ACCAATCAACCAAGCAGTCAGCGGACCAGCCAAACAGCCAACAACAGCCAACCAATCAACCAACAAACCAACCAACCAACAAACCAACCAACAAACAAACCAACCAACCAGCAATCCCACCAACCAGCTAAAACAATTAAGCAACAAGCCAACCAACAAACGAATCAACCAGTCAGCCAACCAATCAACCAACCGACTAACTAGCCAACCAGTCAAACAGCCAACAACCAACCAACCAACCAAACAACCAACCAACCAGTCCACCAATCAACCAACCAACCAAGCAACCCATCAGCAAGCCAACCGACCAAACAACCAACCAACTAACCATCCAGCCACCGATCAACTGGCCGACCAAGCAGTCAGCCCTGTGTGATGCCTACACTGAAGTAGTTTTCTGTCAAGGATGCCTGTCCATTTGTGCGCCTCGTTGAGTCGTTTTGCCTGTCTTCCATCTGATGGATGTGTGTGTGTGTGTGTGGTGTGTGTGTGTGGTGTGTAGTGTGTGTGCTTGTGTGTGTGTGTGTGTGTGTGTGTGTGTGTGTGTGTGTTGTGTGTGGTGTGTGTGTGCGTGTGTGTGTGTGTGTGTGTGTGGTGTTGGTGTGTGTGTGTGTGTGTGGTGTGTGTGTGTGCGTGTGTGTGTGTGTGTGTGTGTGTTGTGTGGTGATGTGTGTGGTGTGTGTGTGTGAGCGTGTGTCTGTGTGTGTGTGGTGTGTGTGTTTGTGTGTGTTGTGTGTGTGTGGTGTGTGTGTGTGTGTTGTGTGTGTGTGTGTGTGTGTGTGTGTGTGTGGTGTGGTGTGTGTGTGTGTGTGTGTGTGTGTGTGTGTGGTGTGTGCGTGCTGTGTGTGTGTGTGTGTGTGTGGCAGTCGCACGTGTGTGTGTGTGCATGTGAGTGTGTGTGTGATGTGAGCGTGTGTGTGTGTGTGTGTGTGTGTGTGTGCATGTGAGTGTGGTGTGTGTGGTATGTGAGAAGAAACTGTGTGTGTTGCGGGTGTGTGTGTGGTGTGTGTGTGTGTGTGTGGTGAGTGTGTGTGTGTGTGTGTGTGTGTGTGTGTGTGTGTGTGTGTGTGTGTGTGTGTGTGTGTGTGTGTGCGTGTGTGTGTGTGTCTGTGTCTGTGTCTGTGTCTGTGTGTGCATGCGTGTGTGCATTTCTTGGTCATGGTCACGCTGATTTAGATGCCAGATGACTTTAATCCTCACTTGACCTTTCGACACTTCTTGCTGTTCGTCGCTGATGTACCGTGTGACGTATGGATGGTAGTTTATGGGCTCTGTTTCTTTAAAGACGGTGCAAGGTTCCTTATGTTGCACCCATAAACCTGCTCGTCCACCCGGTGTGTGTGTGTGTGTGTGTGTGTGTGTGTGTGTGTGTGTGTGTGTGTGTGTGTGTGTGTGTGAGTGTATGTATGCATGTGTGTGTGCGTGTGTGTGTATATGTCAGTGTGTGTGTGTATGCGTGTGTGTGTATGTACGTGTGTGTGTGTGTATGTGTTTGCGTGTGCGTGCGTGCGTGTGTGCATGCATGCATGCGTGCATGCATGTGTGTGTGAGTGTGTGTGTATGTGTGCGTGCGTGTGCGTGTGCGTGTGTGTGTGTGTGTGTGTGTGTGTGTGTGTGTGTGTGCATGTGTATGTGTGTGTGTGTGTGCGCGCGTGCGTGCGTGCGTGCGTGGGTGCGTGTGTGTGTGTGCGTGCGTGCATGCGTGCGTGTGTGTGTGTGTGTGTCTGCGTGCGTGTGTGTCTGCCCCCTCCGCCCTCCGCACCCTTACCATCCCTATACCCCTCCCCTATGAGAGCGCAAGTTATTGATGACAGCTCTGCCGTGCACTCAGCTCCTTCCTGCCTGTGTCCAGCAGATTCCCATCCCCTTCAGCATCTCTTCATCCGCTCTGTCTCCGGGTCGTAGCGCCTTTCCTCTCCCTCCCTTGACGGTTCCTGCCTGGTCAGAGCGAGACAGGTGTTGTTGGAGGCTGGCCTCTTGAGGTGTGTGTGCTATCCAGCCCCCACATCTTCCTCTGGATCTCCGTGGTGACTGGCTCTTGTCCCGCCCTTTGCAACAAGCTGACCACAACTCTGAATCCACAGTGGTGTGAATGGAACCCATGATTGACTCCATGTCGTCAGTCCTTAACCTCTGAACCTACTGTGGACCAGCTGTTATTCTCCTTTCTTTCACCTTTCTTCTGATCTCCCTTATTATTCCAGTACTAAGCTCACCCACATCAACCAGGCAGCTGCTTGTAATTCTGGAGCTACTGAAATGCATGCTTCCAATTCACCAATGTCGTTGCCGAGTGGTTCCGGAACCATAACTCAACCAGATTACTTTTTTTCTCCCTTTTTTTTTAACGATACGATTCCACCCCACCTCCTCCATCCCACACCTCCTTCTGCCCCTCTCCCTCTTCCCCATCCCCCATTTTAAGTATCTGTATGCAGACCATGTGTTCTGGATCTTTCTCATGTTTTGTCGGGTCCACTGCAGCTGGGTAAGCAGGTAAAAGCAGGTTAATTTGGGAATTTCCAGTCATTACGATGTAGATTCTGTGATCTTTGTTTCCGATTGATGCTCGCACCCGCATAAGAATTCACCGACTTTCTCTCTCTCTCTCTCTCTCTCTCTCTCTCTCTCTCTCTCTCTCTCTCTCTCTCTCTCTCTCTCTCTCTCTCTCTCTCTCTCTTAAACACACACACACACACACACACACACACACACACACACACACACACACACGCACGCACGCACGCACGCACACACACACACACACACACACACACACACACACACACACATACACACACACATCCTCTTAAACTTAACTTCTGTGGATTGCCTACACATAATCATGATGGGTGGGGTGTGGAGATAGCGACTAGGAATGGGAGGAGGATTATCAAGTTTGATTTGAAAAACACAGAGCTCTTGCGTTGTGTACAGAAAACCTTGTAAACTGAAAACACAGTAAAAAAAAAACAAGTCAGAGTTCAAAGTATCTCTCGCTTTTGTTGTGCTAATCGTAGACGACAGGTAATCAGCTTTACTATCCCTTCTCTTAATTGGAGGCATAGTCAAAAGGTATGCTTTGAAGCAGATAGAAAAAGTCCGGAACGGGAAGGGAAAAAAGACGGGAAAAGAAAGAGGCAGCAGAGAGAGAGAGAGAGAGAGAGAGAGAGAGAGAGAGAGAGAGAGAGAGAGAGAGAGACAGAGACAGAGACAGAGACAGAGACAGACAAACAGACAGACAGAGACAGAGAGAGCGAGAGAGGGGGAGGGGAGAGAGAGAGATGAGTGTGTACATACGTTTCATTGTAACAGTCCCTGCTCCAAAAGTGAGCATGTCTGGCATCACTCATTTGGTGAAGAATTCCACAGATGTACCTGGATATCCACTGTGAGGGTGTTCCCCATGCAGGTGTGTGGGCTCGTGTTTGAAGGGATGAAGGTAGGCGAGTTGTATTAAAAGAGCCAATAATCCATCAGGTGGTGAGTCTACCACAGAGGGATACAATCCAGCGCAGTGCAACAGAGTGCTTCTGAGGAAGATTGGGCAAGAGCATTCTGTAGCCCATAGGCCGGTAAGTCTTCTTGCTGTGGACTGGGAAACTTCAAGCACACGCTTTTACAAACAAAACAGAAGGAAATAGGAAGTCATTCAGGACTGTCTTTGGTACTGAGGTAGAGAGCGCTGCAGGCATAAATAATTGTGTGGAACTGTAGGTTTTGAGACAACTCAAACATCACGCAACGTGCTTTGAGCATGAATTACTCCTACTGACAAGAAACTGACGGGACAAGAGAGAGAGAAAGACAAACAAGGTGCAAATAAACGTATGGAATGTGAAAGTCGTGAAATACATGAGAATTTTCATCAACACACGTATCTTCCTCAGACGTTACAAATCACAGACATTATTATTATTATTATTATTATTATTATTATTATTATTATTATTATATTGGGTATTTATATAGCGCCTATCCTCGGTCACAGACCAAGCTCTAAGCGCTTTACAATAAACACACTACCTCACTCACTCAACGGGCTGCCTACCCAGGTAGAGCCGGCCGAAAAGCAGCCTACTGGCGCTCATTCAGTCGTTTCCCGTACCATTCAAATATCAGTTACTCATTTTTATTTATCTCATTTATTCCTCCAGTTTCTCACATAGGATGCATGTGAAGTTTATACGTGTCCATTTCCACTGGTACATGATGGCACACGATAACAGTAAGTGACAATTTTTGTGGCTTGGTAAGAAATACCAGGTGGCTATCTTCAATCTACATCAATTTTGCCAGGGCAGCGGGGAACCCCCCTGCTCTTTTCGATTTTCATCTGCCGTGGTTCTTTAACGTGTGCAGGGGGCTAGGAAGGCACACGGGCCCGACTCGCTTATAGTCCCCATCCGATGGACTTGACGTTCAGCTCGATTTGTCATTCTAACTGGGAACGAAAGGGCGAGAAAGGCAGGGCTCGAACCCACGCACTTCTCACACGTTGGATCGGCAGGCGAACGTCTTAACCACTCTGCCACCTTTCTTCCTAAGACATGACAATGTGCTAGACAACACTGGCAGTCTACTCCACCGGTGGCTGTCAGCAGTACAAAGAGTAGAGTTTCCTTGATATACAGGACAGCACACACCCGTATCTGACGAAGTTGTCACAAAATATCCGGTCTCAATACAGAATGAGGAGAAAAATTCCACACGCTCTCCAAAAAGTTTATTCATTTGTGATAATCATACCCCCCTCCCTTCCCCCCCCCCCCCCCCCTTCCCATATCAGTGGTAAGATTCATTCACCTTACAATCAGAACGAGAAATGAGAAGTTTACTGCAGTGTGACATTTAAATTTCAACAACAACAAAAAACTAGGAGGTCTACAACAGGTGAGGTCTATGCCATCCGCGCTTTCTAAAAAGGTTGAAAAAAAATTAGAGTCGTGTACGTTTTGCATTTGTCTCGTTTTAAGAGTTGTTACAATAAATTGCCCAGGGCAGAATACGAACAGATGCATTACACTGCCAACTGGCCGACTGGCGTATCAAATCAGTTGTCAGGTGACACCCACCTGCCTGGTCTGGGAGCCGGAATAGCTCAGTTGGTAGAGCGCCGGACTCGTAATCTTGGTGATCCTGGGGTTGCGGGTTCGAACCTCTGCCGGGGCGTTTCGGTACAGGGGGATTTTTCACTCGGAGTTAACATTGGTTCTGACTCCATTTCCCATACAGTCCGAATGAGACTATAAACCGAGGTTCCGTGTGTGAACGCACGCATAATATCTTGCACACACGTAAAATCCCATCACCAACTTTCGGAAGAGTAGGCCAGTTTGGCCGTTGGTATGGATGACACGATACACATAGCATGCACCCTGCGTGAGAAATGGAAAGAATGAAGGAAGTAAGGAAAATGAGTGATCGATATTGAACGATATGGACTGGATGACACGGGAAACAACTGAATGAAGCGCCAGTTGGCAGCTCTTCAGTCGGCGCTACCCAGGTAGGCAGCCCGTAGTGTAAACGAGTGTTGATTGTAAAGCGCTTAGAGCTTGGTCTCTAGCCGAAAATAGGCGCTATATAAGTATTCATTATTATTATTATTTTTTTTTTTTTTTTTCTGTCAGTCCTCCAGTGATGTGAAAGAAGAGAACCAGGATTTCCCCTCTTTTTCCACTAGTCGACTTTGTCGGATTTCTGTTCGTTTGCGCAAGTAGCTAAGCCCTTTCAGAAATATTCTGTTAGCCAGGCTGCACTCTCAGATAACTGCGTATTATACCACCATTTTGTTGCTCGCTGTTCCGCGAGATCGGTCTTTGGCTTGTACAGAGCATTTGCCCACAAGCGAACCAGCCTCTGTGTGCCACAAACTGGACTGTCTGACTCCACCAGCTCTGAGGTGTGCTGAACAGACTGTCAGCCCTTGAACAGGAAGCAGACACACAGCCAATCAGATCAACAGGAAGTGGTGAATGCCTTCAACGTGCGCCATGGAACTCCAATGAGCGAAGGAGGAAGATTCTGATCCTTTTCCCTCGACACTGTTCTGTCCTCTGTCTGGTGTCAGTCAAACGTGCAATGATCAATCAATGGAGGTTTTACCATGTTACGATTCTGAAGCAGCCCTGTCCAGTTCTTGTCTGTTATTTGAATCGCATCGCATCGCATAGTGGCGTGTCTCAGCACAGCAGCTCCCTTCATTGCACCATGATAGCAAATCCAGGTAACATTTTGACAAATCTGGAGCAAGTCCTGAGTCAGAAGCACACACGAAACAGCTTCAGGTGCTTTTGCATGAGATGTCAGATTAGCTGGTGAAGCCGGCAACACACACACACACACACACACACACACACACACACACACACACACACACACACACACACACACACACAACACAACACACACACACACACACACACACACACACACACACACACACACACACACACACACACACACACACACACACACACACACACACACACACACACGCCGGTCTGTCAAGTACCTACCAACTCTCATCCAAGAGACCCTCTTCCCTTTGCTTCTTCTTCAGTCGTTGTTCAAGCTGTGACTTCACTGTGGGCTCATGGCAAAGGGATGTGGTGCAGTGTAAAGGGAGTAGTCCGCATGCAGTCACGCCTCTGTCATGTCACACGCCTCTGTCATGTCACAGAAATAGAAACAAAACAACGAAAAAGACAATGACGTATCAAAGAATATGGCTGAGAGACAGACAGACAGACAGACAGACAGACACAGACAGAGAAAACTCAAAACTCGGACGGTTTATCCATGTAAAGGTCATTGCCCTTATGAAGGGGGTTATGGAGAACATAACAACAATATATTATGATTTATACAGAAAGTCTGGATGGAATACTCTCTCACGAAGTCATAACTGATCTAAAACTGAAATGCCTTGAAGAGAGAGAGAGAGAGAGAGAGAGAGAGAGAGAGAGAGAGAGAGAGAGAGAGAGAGAGAGAGAGAGAGAGAGAGAGAGAGAGAGCACATTGACATGTACATGGGCTTTTAACACCCCTGTCTCTCCAGACACATGCCCATCAGTCCAGAGGCGTACCGGTGCCAGAGTACTTACGGCCAAGCCGCCCTTGAACTGTGCACTGAACTCACCGTTCCAGACCTGCGGGATCGTGTACACGGGAAGACTGTGTTATCTCCCTTTATGATCGCCACAGATTTGTCTTGCCTTGAATTAGGGCTGCTTCCTACCACCGAACCCTTCCTATCCCGTATCCCTCCCCTCCCCCAACCTTCGCTGCACCCTGCACCCCTCTTCCCCACTCTTCCTAAAACCCACCCACCCCCACCCCCACCCCCATCCACCCACTCCCTTATCTACACCTCGTCCCACATCTTGCATTTGGGAAGAGTTGTTACCTGTTAAAACTGCTACCCTCCATGCCCCTCCCCTCCCCCCCCCCCCCCCCCCCCCCCCCACATTTCTTTGTGTTCTGAACGTAGGTGTTTGGATCATCTATCGAAGAGGTAGAAACAACCATAGGTCCTGCGGCAGAGGTAGAAACAACCATAGGTCCTGTGGCAGAGGTAGGAACAACGATAGGTCCTGTGTCAGAGTAGAAACAACCATAGTCCTGCGGCAGAGGTGGAAACAACCAT
>CM031597.1:22664233-22671733 GCA_018398815.1 Conus ventricosus
CGCACACACACGCACGCACGCACGCACACACACACACACACACACACACACACACACACACACACACACACACACACACACACACACACACACACTGACATTCTTTCGTAAATTATTCCTTTTTTTTTTTAAAAATCGTAGTGATATAGAGTGACATAGAGACGTAGCGACAAAGACGGTGTCTGGAAATCGTAGTGGTAATCATAAATAGTTGTATAGGTACAAGTTATGAAGGGAAATCGTCTTGCGAATGACACTGTAGTGATATCGGGTAGTAGTCCTTTGGATACGTAGATTAGTGTTTCGTAGAGCTTTAGCCCGTTAGTGATATTGACACGTAGTGATTACGGGATGTCCCCTTCCCGGACCATGTTGGCCGATTTTGTTTTCTTCGAGAACCTAAGATCGTTGAATTTCTCGTAACTGGAGGAAATCCAGAATAACTCGATGATCTTGATCGCGAGCTTAAATGTCGCACGCGAAGGATTGTCAAAATTGCCGAGATCGCGTTACACTGCACCATGTAGGTATGCGATCTAAAGCTTCGTTCAGTTGAAAATGTCTTCCAGGAATGTGCGTTATTTGTATTGTTGTTTTACCTTTACTAGTCTGGCAACCTTGGGGTATGACATCATCAGTTTGCTTCAATTGTCAACAGAATACCCTTTAGGAATATATCTGTGTGTCCGGTAGTTTTGTTTGTTTGTTTTTCAATTTTAGGAGCGGATCAGTTTGTGAATGAAGAGCAGGGCGTACGAGTGTCAATGATATTGTTTTAAGTTATTTTGGGATAGCAGTGTCACACAACTTCGCTGATCGGAAACAACAACAGCAACAACAACAGCAGCAACAACAACAACAACAACAACAACAACAACCAAACCCACTTGACAGAGGCAGGTAAACGAGAACGGCAGAATGGTAGAACAAGATGGTGACAGGGGGAACAGGTTTCGGTGATGTGAGGAATAGCGATCGCCACAGAAGACTGGAAAGCAAAGAAGCAAACAGACGGACAAAGAAATGGAAACATTGATGACCTGCATTGGGACTGGATGTGAGTCGCTAGTCCCAAGACAAACTCTCTCTTTTTTTTTCAGTTCTAGAAAACAAATATTTCCAAGAGATTAAGAAATTTGCATTCAAATGGCACGCTTACGTCATGACCCCGACGGTGACCCCCAACTCATTTCTTTTCGATTCATCTCTAGTGAAGGACTGGGACTGTGTTGGTCATGGTCGGTGAAGAAGTGGCTTAGCGAGTGGTCAGGTTGGGGAGGGTGTTTGGCGGAGGTGGGGTGTGAGGGTGAGGTGGGATGTGAGGGGTGTGTGGGGGAAGGGTTGTGTGTGTGTGTGTGTGTGTGTGTGTGTGTGTGTGTGTGTGTGTGTGTGTGTGTGTGTGCGTGCGCGCGCGCGCACGCGCGCGTGTGTGTGTGTTAGAGAGAGAGAGAGAGAGAGAGAGAGAGAGAGAGAGAGAGAGAGAGAGAGAGAGCAGTGTGTGTGTGTGTGTGTGTGTGTGTGTGTGTGTGTGTGTGTGTGTCGTGTGTGTGTGTGTGTGTGTGTGTGTGTGTGTGTGTGTGTGTGTGGTGTGTGTGTGTGTGTGTGTGTGTGTGTGTGTGTGTGTGTGCGTGTGCGTGCGTGCATGCACGCGCGCGCGGGTGTATGTGTGTGGTCGTAAGAAAGACTGAAGTGTGCATTCTGGATTGAATTGATCATGGGCTAGAAAGTTTCAGCGGTAGAAAGAAAACCGGTTGCCATTGTGTGTTGATGTAAGCCGTTTCCTTTACCCAGGAAAAGTACCCTGTGTGCTTGTCCTGCAAACAAACTAAGGGGAGTTGACCCAAACAGCCCACCAGGTGGCGTCGGCTTTTTGTTTTCTTTCCCAACAGCCCTCCACGGAAGTCCGTTTCAAAACACTGAGGGTTTTAAGGTCTCTGGCTTCAAAGTGTATTCATGCTGGTAATGGCGGAGAAGTTTCTCTGGCACCGGTGGCAGAATAATATATACCGATAGACCAATTCTGGTTGAAGGAGTGTTCTTTTGAGAAAAAAATCTGTCTTGAATTTTTTAAATTTTTTTTAGGTCAAACCTACCAGTGCCCGTCGGATAAGATTCAGCAGGCAGTTATTTATACAAAGCAAGAGATAGTTTTTTCTCCTTTTTCTTTCTTTCGCAGTGAAGCCAATACGCGCACATGATTACAAACTTGTACTGCACGCAGCAGCTTACTCGTTTAACACAGCTACCAGTTCTCGATACATCGGAGTAGACTTTCTTTTCCCCCTCGAGCCAGAATCATGCGAATATCTGAGAATGACTCCCCACATTAGATCTAAGACAAACAGGCAAGACAAGAAATAAGGAAACGATATCCTAGGTTTTCTTAGCAGGAATAATAAACCCCATGCCAAAATGACAAAAATTAATATTTACGAACGTTTTGACTCGCCTCCGCCTTCTGTAGTGCTGCTCAGTGTCGAATCCGTATTGAAATGAACGGACGACAAACATCGAAATGCCAACCCAGACAAAGGTTGCGACCACCAGTGCCACAACTCATATCAACATCAGTGCTGAGGACTTATAATGTGACTATTGACAGAACCAGCGAATCATGTTTAACAACATCGTCAACAGTTTAGTGGAGATTTGTGACCTCCAGGAACTAGGGAAGTCACTTCCACACATCTTCCTTTAGGACATGCTGTATGTACTCGGTCTTTTATTTGCCTCCAAGGATAATCCCTTACCAGTCTGGAACTCACTCTTTACTAGCTTCAGTTGACCGGGCGCCTTAATTGTTTGGAATATTTCAAACAGGAACAAGACAATGATTTTACTGATTGCCTCTGTCCTCCAGAACTAAGACTGGCTGGGACTTATTATCATTATTATTATTATTGTTATCATAATTATTTGACCAGGATTTTGTTGTTTTGTTAGGTAGTCGAATTGACCCAACTAGAGACGTGAAAAGCGGGAGACCTGATCTCTCTTTTCTGTTGTTTTACTTTTGGGCTCTATCCTTTTATTTGTGTAACTCAGTTATTGTGTGCGCATTTCTCTCCACTTATATGTACAGCGCCGCATAATTATCATTGAAAGTACAACCATATACAGCTCCCGTTCGGATATTGTCGTCCACGACCATACACCTTAAGGTGCAAAAGCGAGGGAAAGGAATGTCAAATTTGCTATAGGGATGGAAGGGTTCAACATCATTAAAAAAAAAAATTAAAAAAAAATTCAGTTACGAAGATGAATCGACGCAAGTCGTTCATTGAACTTGGAAAGTCCACTGTGTGGGCGGTCGTCTTGATTCTTTATCCAAACAGCCTGGCCGACCACCCGGGCCTTGTTTAGGGCTGTCAACGCTCAGGAAAAAGTAGCCCTATCCCACAAAAAGAAAAAAAAAAACAAGAAGAAAAAAGGAAGGAAGGAAGAAAGGAAAAGAAAAACAACAGTAAACGAATAAGTACACATCTAAGTTTTTGAAATTCTTAGCATGATAATCAATCCACTGACAATCCTAATGTTGAAAAAAATAGGCCACGATTAGGACGCTAAGCATCCATCTCTCTCTATATTTTGCACGTTTCTTAAACAAACAGAAAGTAACGAAACACTTTTGAATGTACCAAAATGAACACCAAAGGCCGCGTGAACACACAGGCACTGCAGAATGGATAGCTAATGTTCATTCTGGACGGTCGGTACACTTTCATTACCTGGTCAACAGATAACACCGAATTTGCCAGAGCAAAGGTGATTATAGTCGTCTAACAGATTTACAAAAGGGATTTAATCCAAACAAAGGCTGCCAGAGGGCATTGGTTTTAATCTTCTTTCCGGTTGCGCGAAAAGTTAAAAAAAAAAAAAAGAAAGAAAAGAAGTCACCATGCTTTGAAGTCTTTGACTCCACAGTGTGGGTTCTTGCTGGCGCCAGAGTGTCTGGACAGGACTTGTCCGGTGGGGAGGCGTTCCTCGTCAGGAAGCAAATGTTGACTGGCTTAATGGTCAGTATTCTCATTTCTTCCGTCATTCCCAAACTTACGAGTGAACTAGGCCAAGGCCTGACCAGCGCGTAGGGTCAATGCACGGGTCAGGCATCTGGTAGTCTTGTTCATGAAGTTTGCTCTCAAATATTTTTTCAGTGGTTCATTTATTCCTCCAGCTTTTATGCCCTGTGTACTGTGATCTTATGACTTAGCAGATGTGGTGTGGCGCATATGGACCAGTCCTCAGGCGGTGACGTCCCCTTGTGATGGAACAGAAAGCTACCAGTGCACAACCTTGACCAGTAAAAACGTATTTCTGACCATGAAAAGCCAACAACAACAGCCGCAACAACAACAACAACAACAACAACAACACAACCCCAGGCTGGGTGGGAAGGAACAGAGAATGACCAAAAAGTTTTTTTGACGTAAGAAAAGCAACAACAAAACACTCCGCAATATCATCAATCAGTTACTCAACCACTCAACCTCCCATTAACTGCAGCTTCAGATACCGTTGTCGTCATATTCCCCATCATCGTGAAAACGAGAGGAGGGTGCCCCCAATCCTGTTGAAGTGGATTGAAAAAAAAGGGGGCATGGAAGACAGCAAGATGGTAGAACACCGCGTTGTTGAAACACCAGCGTCGTTTGCACACACGAAAAATCCCATCACCAACTTTCGAAAGAGAAGGCCGGTTTGGCGGTTGGTATGGATGACACGCTACACATGGCATGCAGTGAAAGAATGAAAGAATGAAGGAAAAACCAAGAGACTGATATTCGAATGAATGACACGGGAAACCAATGTATGCAGCCCGTTGTGTGCACGAAATTGTGGATTGTAAAGTGTTTGGAACTTGGTCTTTAACGTAGGATAGGTTCTGTGTAAGTACCCTTGATAGCAGCAGCAGCAGCAGCAGCAATAACAACGAGAATAATAGTAATGATAATAATAATAATAATAATGATAATAATAACAATGATGGTAATAGTAATAATAATGATAATAACAATACAACAAAAATAATAATAGCAACAGCAATAGCGGTAGGCGTAAAGGCAGCAGAATAAGGTCATCCAGTAAAGCATTCAGAGACACTCCACTTTACAAAAGTCATCTTTATTGATCACTAATGGAAAGCCAGTTGATGAAGATACCTTTTGTATATGTACATGTCCACGTGCAACACCACCTTTAGAATTTCTGAAGAAAAAGAATGAAAGCAACACATGAAAAAAAAGTGTATTCACACACTAGCACCAAACTATGCATGATTACACGCAGTTTCTCTGTTGATAATGTGCATATGTGTGTGTGTGTGTGTGTGTGTGTGTGTGTGTGTGTGTGTGTGTGTGTGTGTGTGTGTGCGCGCGTGCGTGCGCGCGCGCACATTTCTATGAGTGAGAACGTGGAAGATAGATAGATAGGTAGAGAGAGAGAGAGAGAGAGAGAGAGAGAGAGGGTAAGGGTTGGGATATGAATGGGAAGTGAGTGAATTGGGGAGGTAAAGGAACAGCGATTCCTCTAGGGCTGCTATACTAAAAAAAAAAAAAGAAAAAGAAAAAAAGAAATCAGTCGGCTTGTCGGTTAAAACATTTTATACAGGAATATTTACATTATACAAAAGAAATGAATACTGATGTGTGTGTGTGTGTGTGTGTGTGTGTGTGTGTGTGTGTGTGTGTGTGTGTGTGTGTGTGTTCAATTCTTACATCGACGCGTAAGCAGAAAGCATTGAACAAAAACTGTTCACATTAATCAACCAAAAAAAAAAAAAAAGTTAAGAGTACACCAGCGACAGCATTAATGCTAACATATCAGTCACATACTGTCGACATCATTATGTACATTTCCAGTACTTGATAAAACTCACATGCACGTTCGCTTGCTACGTTGACAAGTCCCAAAATTTAAAAAAAAAAAAAAGCCTCGCAAGGATTTATTGGCCACAACACCATCTTTGTACAAGTCTATGACAAACAAAATCAACCTATCGTGTTTACAGTCTGGATGATCGTAGTGGCCATTTCACAGGGGGGTGTCAGAGGAAGACAAACACCGTCACGTATAGCCTGTATTTTCAGTGGGATGATATTACAACGCCCTCCCACCCAGTCCGCGCACAGTTGTCGCCAAGGCGTGTTCAGGTCTCCCTGCGTGAGTGGTTGCTCCCTTTCTTTTTGCCCCGGACGGGCACTCTCGACAGCTTCAGCTTCTTGAGGTTGCGGGCGAACTTCTTGCCCTCTTTGATGAGGGAGGTGGAGTTGAACTGCACCACCACCGCCTGCACGCCCTCCCCTTCCGCACACAGCCCGTCTTTCACGCTGATGTCATCGATGGCCATGTCACCTTGGTAACCGCTCTCGGTGATTCCTTCGAAGACGATCTGTGCGAACAGACGGAGAGCAAAGTCAGATGAATTGAATGTACTGCCAAGATGGCAGATGGGTGAATTTTGTTTGTATCTTATTGTGCGAACTGATCTTGGAAAACATGGATTTCAATTTTGACATATTTGAAAAACATCATCACCATAGCTACCGTGGCCACAACAAAGACCACCACCTTGGTGAATTGTTGTTTAAATTTTGTTTTGGTTTTTTTTTTGTTTTTGGGGGGGGGGGGGGGGGGGGGGGGGGGGGGGGGATTGATCTTGGAAAAAAAGGAGTTGATTTTGACATTTTTAAAAATACATCATCGCCATAGTTACCATGGCCACACTAACGACCACCACCGTTGTTATCAAAACATGGAACTCATTGGTCGAAAATATGTGAGGGAGAATGTCGAGAGAGCTTTTCCTGGAGATGTTATTTATTCTCTTTTTTTGTGTGTGTGTACAGGGACAGAACCAATGATGGAACGTGATTCAGAGTGATTTCCTCTTTGATCTCTGACACGTTAAAACCTCATCTATCTTGTTCTTCTATAGGAAGAAGTGGATTTGAAATAGAAAGAAGCTGAATCAGACTGATGGCTTTAAAATCAAAGCGAACGAGACTAGTGTCCTGCCTTTGGAAGATGTTTTTGTCATCGCCTTCGCCAAGCAGCTCATGTTTTTACCTGCGGACTGTTTGTATATTTGTTTGTGTACCTGTTGATAAGATTACAGTAAAAAACTACAGAACCGGGTGGAATTTGGCCCATGGAGAACCCCATTCAATTTTGGTGTGGATCCGTATTAATGGGCGGATCCAGAATCCATGGGTCAATCATGGCGGGGTCTGCGCTCTCCCGTGTGCTCTTCTTTTAACCATTAAAAGAATTGTTTGTTGCTACTATAGACGAAGTGAAAATCGTGGGATGGGGGGGGGGGGGGGGGGGGGAGAGAGACAGAGACAGAGACAGAGAGAGCTCTTCCCTTTTACCATTTTTATGATTGTTTGTTGTTACTATAGACGACGTGAAAATCGTAGAGAGAGAGAGAGAGAGAGAGAGAGAGAGAGAGAGAGAGAGAGAGAGAGAGAGAGAGAGAGAGAGACAGAGAGAGAGAGAGAG
>CM031597.1:22674233-22690201 GCA_018398815.1 Conus ventricosus
CATCTTGTTTGCATCGAAGATATAAATAATTCAAAACGAAGAGATGAAACATGTTTAAATTTCGTTTCTATTTCTCATCTCCGTCTCTTTCATTTACACATAATATATGTGTGCGGCAACACAATTCGCCGAATTCTTTAAATCCTTGCGATTGGTACCTGATAAAACTGTAATTCACTCGCAATAGAGAACACGAACTGTCAAGGACACACTTCCCGCTGCAGTGTTGTGGACTATCACCAACAATATGCCTCCACCGGAAAACTGCGTAAGAAAAGAAATGAAACTTCTGATAAAGACTTTTGATGAAAAAAAAGATAGTGCTTTGTGGATGAAAGTAGAAGAAAATTGAGCTAGTGGACAAAAACAGGGGAAAAAAGGTACTTTGTGGATAAAAGAAAGGAAAATTGAGCTTAGAAGAGAAACGCAGGTGAAAAAAAATAGAGCCATGTCAATGAAAGAGGGGGAATTGACCTTTTGAAGATAAAAGCTGGGGAAAAATAGTGCTTTGTGGATAGAAGTAAGAAAAACTTGAATCTAAAAAATAAAAGTAGGAAGAATAGTCCTTTGTTGAGAAAAGTAGGGAAAAATTAAGCCAAATGGATAAAACAGGGGAAAAAGTGCTTTGTGAATAAGAAAAAAATAGAGGAAGATAAAGCAGCAGAAAAAAAAATACTTTGTGGATTAAAGCAGGGAGCACATGGAACTGGGTGGATAAAAATAAGGAAAAGGTAGTGCTTGCTTGATTAATGTCTTGGGGAAATGTGCACATAGAACAATAAAGGGGGGGGGGGGGGGGGGCAGAGAAAGGGTAGGGTGGTGGGAAAGTGCATCGTGTATAGAAGTAGGGGAAAATAGTGTTCAGAGGATACGAAGAGGGAAAAACAGTGCTGGGTGAAGGCAGGTTATAGACGGACGAATCGGAGACCAAACTAACTGCGTGATATCTATCGATCCTTGTATGTGAGACTACTGTTAACAACGTACCCTTCCCTTCTATTTTCTATCATATCCTGTTACTTTCTATCCTTCCTTACCTTTTCCGACCCTGTCCTGTGTTCTCGTATCCTGTTCTATCCTTTGCCACTGTTTCTTTCCTTCCCCGCTTATCCGTATCCTTTCCCGCTCTTTCCTATCCTTCATGCGCTTTTCTCTCCTTTCCTGTTCTTTCAATCTTTTCCCACCCATTTCTATCTTTCCTGCCCTTTCCTGTTCCTTTTCATCCTTTCCTATCCTTCCCCTCCTTTCCCCCTCCCTTATATATATATATTTCCCTCTCCTTTCCGCCTTTCCCTTTCCTTTTCCACTCATTTCTATCTCTTCCTACTTGTTCGTATCTTTTGATACTCTTTCTTATCTTTTCTTCTTCGTTCACGTCCTCTCCTACTCTTTTGCATCTTTTCCTAGTCTTTCCCGTCCTTTTCTACTCTTTTGCATCTTTTCCTAGTCTTTCCCGTCCTCTCCTACTCTTTTGCATCTTTTCCTAGTCTTTCCCGTCCTCTCCTACTCTTTTGCATCTTTTCCTAGTCTTTTCCGTCCTCTCCTACTCTTTTGCATCTTTTCCTAGTCTTTCCCGTCCTTTTCTACTCTTTTGCATCTTTTCTAGTCTTTCCCGTCCTCTCCTACTCTTTTGCATCTTTTCCTAGTCTTTCCGTCCTCTCCTACTCTTTTGCATCTTTTACTAGTCTTTCCCGTCCTCTCCTACTCTTTTGCATCTTTTCCTAGTCTTTTCCGTCCTCTCCTACTCTTTTGCATCTTTTCCTAGTCTTTTCCGTCCTCTCCTACTCTTTTGCATCTTTTCCTAGTCTTTCCCGTCCTTTCCTACTCTTTTGCATATTTTCCTAGTCTTTCCCGTCCTTTTCTACTCTTTTGCATCTTTTCCTAGTCTTTCCGTCCTTTTCTACTCTTTTGCATATTTTCCTAGTCTTTCCCGTCCTCTCCTACTCTTTTGCATATTTTCCTAGTCTTTCCGTCCTCTCCTACTCTTTTGCATATTTTCCTAGTCTTTCCGTCCTTTCCTACTCTTTTGCATCTTTTCCTAGTCTTTCCCGTCCTTTTCTACTCTTTTGCATCTTTTCCTAGTCTTTCCCGTCCTTTCCTACTCTTTTGCATCTTTCCTAGTCTTTCCCGTCCTTTTCTACTCTTTTGCATCTTTTCCTAGTCTTTCCCGTCCTTTTCTACTCTTTTGCATCTTTTCCTAGTCTTTCCCGTCCTCTCCTACTCTTTGCATCTTTTCCTAGTCTTTCCCGTCCTTTCCTACTCTTTTTCATCTTTTCCTAGTCTTTCCCGTCCTTTTCTACTCCTTTGCATCTTTTCCTAGTCTTTCCCGTCCTTTCCTACTCTTTTGCATCTTTTCCTAGTCTTTCCCGTCCTTTTCTACTCTTTTGCATCTTTTCCTAGTCTTTCCCGTCCTTTCC
The DNA here is from genome assembly GCA_018398815.1 of Conus ventricosus. Taxonomy (NCBI): domain Eukaryota; kingdom Metazoa; phylum Mollusca; class Gastropoda; order Neogastropoda; family Conidae; genus Conus; species Conus ventricosus. The sequence continues at coordinate 22,676,651 of CM031597.1, forward strand.
TACTCTTTTGCATCTTTTCCTAGTCTTTCCCGTCTTTTCTACTCTTTTGCATCTTTTCCTAGTCTTTCCCGTCCTTTCCTACTCTTTTGCATCTTTTCCTAGTCTTTCCGTCCTTCCTACTCGTACCTGTCCTTCCCTACTCCTTCCTATTCGTTCCTACTCTTTCCCATCATTCCTTTGCTCGTTTATATCCTTTGCTCCACGTTCGATCATTTACGATTCTTTCCTATTTATTCCTACCCTCTCTAATCCTTTTCTACTCTTTCGTATCCTTTCCCACTCTCTTCCACACTTTCCTATTCTTTCCTACCCTTTCCTGTTCTTTTATATTTCTTGTTGCCCTGTCCAGTCGTATCCTCCTCTTTCCTCCCTCCTCCTCCCCTCTCTTTTCCTACTCTTTCTCCTTCCTATCCTTTCCCACTTAATTGTTCCTAACCTTTCCTGTTCTTTCGCATCCCTTCATACCCTTTCCTATCTTTTCCTATTTGTTCATATCCTTCGCTACTCTTTTCTTTTCCTGTTCCACTTCCCTTCACGTTTTTCACATGTGGCGATGCTTGCTTTGGACGATCAGTTTGGCAGGTTTACCACCAAAACCTTGCTCCCTTTTACACACATCAGCACCCAAAGCTTAATCCCACACAGCCCATCTCTCCTTTTGTGTGAGGACGAACTGTAGTAAGGAGGCTATAATGAGTGGGAAAAGAACTAACGAGTAAGAAAAGATCGTGTAATTTGAGGGCACCCGTCGTTAGCTTGTCCTCATGGAAAACAAAATAACACGTTTCTATCGTAAGAGCTAGAACTGAAGTAAGTTAGGTCAAAAACGTCCTCCCAAACTGTCAAGTCAATAGCATCCTCCAAAACTTTCTCGATATCCTTCCCGTCAAGGACAAAGGTCGTGGCAAGAAAGGTAACAAAAACACGTGACAATGGGAACGTCAAGGAGCGTGAGGGTTGCCTCCCATCCCAGAAGGTGGGAAGGAACAAAGGGCAAAGGTCGCAAACAAGGGAGGTTACCTACCTGATAGCCTGCCCTGGCCAGTTCCTTGGGGATGGACAGCCGGGCCACTGACCAGAGGTCACCCTGGTTGCCCAGGCCCGCCACACTGACGCCAATTCCTCTCCGCCTCTGGCCTGCCCACACAAAGCAAAACGAGGCTGAATCAGACTGAAGAGGGACTGAAAACGAGGCTATGTACAAGTCCCCACACAATATGAGGTACAAAGTAACGCTTACTTCACTTCATACAGGATACAAAACAAAAAAAGGGAATTTTTTTTTGACGAATATTCTTCTTCAGGTATCACAAGGATCACAGGAAAAAAACAAACTACACAAATGACACTCCCCGGATGACTGTAAGAAGCAGAATTAGAACAAACGGGAAAATGATATGAAAAACAGATGGAATGAAATTCTTACGTATCCTGCTTCTGTCTGTTGTCGCCCTATGTTTGTGTTTAGATACGCGTGGGTGTGTCTTTGTATGGCTGAGTGTCAATGTGTGTCTGTCTGTCTCCTATGGGCACGCACGCACACATGCCTGCGAATACGCACACAAGCGCGCGCGCGCACAGACACACACACACAGACACACGCACATACACACACGCACACACATACACACGAGACGTGGAAATTATCTCTCCTCTCTCTCTCTCTCTCTCTCTCTCTCTCTCTCTCTCTCTCTCTCTCTCTCTCTCTCCACACACACACACACAAACACATACTCACATACACGCACGCGCGCGCGCGTTCACACACATGCACACACAGAATGTTAAGCATAACAAACATGCATGCAACACATATACACACGCCCACACCCACCCATCTCCCTGCTCCCCGCCGAACACCCCCCACCTCCCCACATTATGTGCTAACTAAAACTCTCCTATTTGTCTATGTCTCAGTCTCTCTCTCTCTCTCTCTCTCTCTCTCTCTCTCTCTCTCTCTCACACATACACGCACGCACGCACACAGACCGACACTCGTACTGCAAACAATTGCTCCACAGATGCTCCACACCACACACACACACACACACTCGTACTGCAAACAATTGCTCCACAGATGAAGCGTGGCTGTCTGGGTTTATCCGGCAAGCTGATAAAGCGACGCACAAAGACTTCTCTGTCCCCACGCTCCATGGCCTGACACTAGCCTATCAGAGTGCATATACCATAGTAGCACCCTTACCTACTCCCATCGCCCTGGCCCCGCACAGAAACACACACAGTCTGCAGCTGATAGATGGTAATAACAATAGCAACAGGAACACACGAAAAGTAGCACGACTGCACGGAGACAGACAGAGAAAAAACAAACAAAGAAAAAACAAAGATATCGACAGACCGATCGACCGACCCACCCACAGGACAGAGAGACAGAGACACATTACGCACGCACGCTAACACGCACGCACGCACGCACACACACACACACACACACACACACACACACACACACACACACACACACACACGCACACACACACACACACACACACACACACGCACACACGCACACACACACACACACACACACACACACACACACACACACACACACACACACACACAACCACACACACACACACACGCATGCACGAACGCACGAGTATAAACACAAAAGCTCTTCTGCTATCAGAAAAAGTATACAAAGATGCACGCAGACAGACAGACAGACAGACAAACGGTCAGAACCTTAATAATGACAAGACGGATGCACAAACAGTCAGATCCATAATAAGGCACATAAAACACACACACACACACACACACACACACACACACACACACACACACACACACACACACACACACATACACACACACACACACACGCACACACACACACACTCACACGCACATAATGTGCAAACCATGACACACGCACACACACACACACACACACACACACACACACACACACACACACACACACACACACACACAACACACACACACACACACACACACACACACACACACACACACACACACACACACACACACACACACACACACGCATCTGCGCGCGCGTATGGGCACACAGACACGCACACACACAGACACCCCCCCCCCCCCCCCGAAATATTCACATACACAAGCTCTTTTGCTATCAAATAGGACAGTAGTAAACAGTCGTACAAACAAACAATACCACTATTGCAGACAGACAGACAAACAAACAAATAGACAGACAGCCACGGAGACAGACACAAGTACACACACGCACACTCATACAAACATACATAATACATGCATTCACCCATCCACCCACCCCCACCCACACCCACAAACACACACACACACACACACGCACGCACGCACGCACACACACACACACACACACACACACACACACACACACACACGCACGCACGCACGCACGCACGCACGCACGCACGCACGCACGCACGCACGCACGCACACACACACACACACACACACACACACACACACACACACACACACACACACACACACACACACACACACACACACACGAGCTGTGTTTGCTGTCAGAAGGGACAAGAAACAGTCGCACCTTGGCGTAGACATTGAGAGTGCCGACGTGTCGCCCGTGCATGTGGTAGTAGAACTGCAGGCACTGCGGGTTCAGACCTCGGTACAGAGGGGAGTAGATGATGGCGTTCTTGCCCCGCCCCTTGGTTGAGGCCTCGATGTACATGAAGTGACCTGTTGGGACACAGGACAAGGAAACTAAAACACTGAAGTGATTTGTTGGGACACAGAAACCATCAGGGATATAGGAGGAATGAGCTGATCAGCTGGGACATAGGAATTAGTAGGAATACAGGAACGCTGATGTGATCTGTTAGGACAGAGGTGCCATAAAGGTACAGGAACACTGAACTGACCTGTTGGGATACAGGAATCATTAGGGATATAGGAACACTGAACTGACCTGTTGGGATACAGGAATCATTAGGGATATAGGAACACTGAACTGACCTGTTGGGATACAGGAATCATTAGGGATATAGGAACACTGAACTAACCTGTTGGGATACAGGAATCATTAGGGATATAGGAACACTGAACTGACCTGTTGGGATACAGGAATCATTAGGGATATAGGAACACTGAACTGACCTGTTGGGATACAGGAATCATTAGGGATATAGGAACACTGAACTGACCTGTTGGGATACAGGAATCATTAGGGATATAGGAACACTGAACTGACCTGTTGGGATACAGGAATCATTAGGGATATAGGAACACTGAACTGACCTGTCGGGATACACATCAGGGATATAGGAACATTGAAATGACCTGCTGGGATACAGGTATCGTCAGGGAAAAAGGAACATTGAAATGACCTGCTGTGATACAGGAATCATTTGGGATATAGGTACATTAAAGTGACCTGCTCGGATACAGGAACATAAGGGATATAGGAACAATGAAGTGTCTGGTTGGGATACAGGAATCATTATGGATATAGGAACATTAAAAATGACCTGCTCGTCAAAGGAATAAGGGATATAGGAACAATGAAGTGTCTGGTTGGGATACAGGAATAAGGGATATAGGAACAATGCAGTGTCTGGTTGGGATACAGGAATAAGGGATATAGGAACAATGAAGTGTCTGGTTGGGATACGGGAATAAGGGATATGGGAACAATGAAGTGTCTGGTTGGGATACAGGAATAAGGGATATAGGAACAATGAAGTGTCTGGTTGGGATATAGGAATCATTATGGATATAGGAACATTGAAGTGACCTGTTGGGACACAGGGCTCATCAGGAAAATAGGAGCATTGAAATAACCTGCTAGCATACAGAAACCATCAGAGATATAGGACCAGTGAAGTAACCTTTTGGGATACTGGAATCATTAGAGCTTCAAGAACATTGAAGTAATGTATTGGGATACAGGAACCATAAGTGATACACAAACATTCCGCAAACAGAAGCCGAATTTTTTCATTTTACAAAACAGTGAAATTGCACGAATAAGAAAAATGGAAACAACGTTAGCAAGAAATGAAAAAAAAGAAGGTAAACTAAACATATGCCAGTCAATTGGATTGTAGTATTGTTCACAGACAGTCGATAAGATAAAAAGTAGGTATAAGGAATGCAAGGAATTATGAACACACAGATCAGGAAAAATACCCATCAGTACATCAAGAGACATTACTATCAGTAAAGATAAGAAGATAAGAACGTTTAGTCTCCCTTACCCTCACCCCAACTTTATCCCCACGCCTCCTCCTCTCTCTCCCTCTCCCATGACTGATATACATGAAGTGACCTGGGACACACATAAATCATTAGAGGGCGCGCAGACGGCAAGAGACTAACTCCCCGAAGACAATTAGGCGACGGTTTTTAATCTTTGCCCCACCCCTTCCCCTAATACGCCCTTCCTCCTTCCGCTTCTTCCCCTACCCCAACCCCCAACCCCCTATTTCCTACTTGGCTGGGGCCTTGATATTCATGAAATGACCTGGCATACAAAGGAACTACGACTGGTATGTGAACAATGTCAAAATTCAAATTTCAAACAAATCCAAATCCCAAACCATAAAAGGCACATGGATCTAAAAAGAACAAAGAAATAAAAGACTTGATAGCATTCTTTCCCCGCACTTCAGTTGATCTGCCTCACAGCATTCATGTGGAATGCACAAACTCATGTCTGAAAAGCACCGGATCAGAAAGGCGCATTAGAGAGAAGAAAGACTTCGGCTGAAAGGGGATTTGCTTCTTGCTCTACCCTTTGGGTTTGGACCTCGTTGCTCATGAAATGACGTGACATACAGGGACAACAACATATGCCTAAACTTCGTAATCAGCAATGGTCACAAAGGCACACGCACACCTACACAAAAGTATAAAGGTTTATCAGGGAATCAATGGTAGCATTCATGTCTTGACATTTGGCTACGGTGTCCTAGTACATGGAATCATCTGGGACCCATGGAAATCATAAGAAGCATGTCAACGTTCAGGAAACGCAGACCAGCAAACACGCATCTATAAATAAAGAGAATTAAATATGAAATGGATAGGATGACTGCGTTCTCGAACCCTTCTCCACCCTTGCTCACCCCTCCCCCACCCCACCGCACTCCCCGACATAAATGAAGTTCCATGCAAACCATATGGGAACAAAAACATATGAAGCTTCGCAAAACGTGAATCAGCAGAGACATTTTGAAGATAAAAAAGAAGGCAGCTCGTTAAACAGTAAGGGAAATCAAGCTCAGGTGGACATTTCTCTGACATTACGAAACAATGACACAACGCTGTTTTGAAAGAAAATCCGCGAGAACCACTATCAATACAACTGCTGTATGATTGCCGGATGCCCAGGATGAAGAACAATCCTACCGAAATCGGCACTGTAAGGTAAATTGTCCTTTCCGACGACCCTCGTAACAGACGAGCACCACGAAAGAGATACAAGGACTCCTTGGGAATAAGTCCTTTCCTGCTTGTGCCCTCAATCATCACCGATGAGCATCACAGGTTGCAGAGCAAGGTGCTTAGATGCTCCTATCTCCCACGTCTGTTCCAGGACACCTCCTCATTTGAAGACGATTGTAAGGTCAGAGAGGGGAAAACGAGGACCCGGCGAAAGAAACGTGATCCCACAAGACCAGCCACTGTCTGACCTGACCTTCTCTGGCAGCCGTTGCGGCAGGTCATGTTTGACCAACATGCTGGCCCGGTCAGTCAGTAGCTTGCCCTTAGCCATGGCGCGGACTTCATCCTTGAGTCTTCGTTCGCAAAGAACTGCTGTGAGAGATAAGCGATTGTAAGACATGTAATTTGGTGTATTGAACTGAAAGGAACTAGCTCTAAATTTTGCTGGATTCCATGGCGTTATTATTATTATTTTTTCACTATGATGAATATATTGCATACTCTGCAGTAAAGAACAAAATGACATGTTGATACTTTCTTGTCGACCACTTCTTTTTTTTCACTTTTGATACAAACAGTTTGTGTTGTTGCTAAATGCACGAAGGTCCAGCAGGACTATCAAAGGTCGTGTTCAGACTAGTCTGAAATTCTCCGGTTACAAACTATGGTGAAGAAATCAAATGCCTATGTTGTGAATAACTGATGATTGAAAACACACCATACTTTATGAAACAAATTTAAAACTGAAGAACATGTGTTGCCGCTTTCTGATGTTGTTCAATTATTCCGTTTTTTTTTCTTCTAAAATTTCAAAATGTTTTGTTTTAGAATAGGCCAATAACCTTCTGAACAGTCCGATGAACCCTGTCTGTTATGGAAACATGTGTACATCCCTTTAACGTGTGTAAACTCCTTAACCTCACAACTTTTTTTTCTGAATGAACCCCCCAAAATCCTAATGCCTCACGTGCACGTCATGTCGTGCTCACCTGCAGTTTTGCTGCTGTCTACCAGACTGTGTACCTTGCAGTTCAGGTGTGCAGGGTGAGACTAGACGCAGTTGGCTGTCTGCCGTATTATTTTAGAGAAGGCATGTTTTCAAGGTAAACATACTATGAGTTTAAGATAATTTGCCTCTTCAGTTTCTTCAAATTCCGCACTTAATAATCAAAGTCACACAAATTCTCTACTCATAGTTTGTCGAGGTTTGGCTTTGCCTCAGAAATCGTTTCTATTTAATTTGGAAAAATAACTTTGCCTCCATCTTAACGTACTCCGATCATGACTTGTCCTTATAGCCTCTGCCATCTTTTTTTGTTACAGAGTGTAAACAATGGACTGTTGTGGGGATAATTGAATAGAAGAATGAACTGTCTTGTAAAAGACATTTCTCCTGTCTGCAAAAATGATCTTGATTGTTCCGGTTGTTGGCAGGACCGGGTTTATCTTTTTTCTTCCTTTCTCATTTCTTTTTCGCTCTTGAAATTGCTTGGGGTGCCTCTCTGGCGAGGACCCAGCACAAGTAAACAAGAGAGGCTTGAGAGGCGTCCTTAAAAGCTCATGCAAATGACATGAGAGAGAGAGAGAGAGAGAGAGAGAGAGGAGAGAGAGAGAGAGAGAGAGAGAGAGAAGAGAGAGAGAGAGAGAGAGAGAGAGAATTTGGCCAGGTAGACATTTTTGCTGATGTTGTTCTTGTTCTTATTTTAATGAGATGCAAAACGACAACTCTGGAAAAATGAGCCAAGTTGCTACATTGTGTCTGTGAAGAGTGACACGAAATACTTTGCCTGTTTCTGAAGTGCAATCACTGTGGAACAACTAGAAAGCTTGTCCCAGGAGAAGTTCTTTTACAATGTGAAATTTCAATGTTTTACATGATGTCACAATGTTATGGTTGACGTTGACATTCCTTGACAAAAGAGGCAAGAAAGATGATTTTAAATGCAATAATCTTAGAAAAATAACTTTCGTTTTGAAGTAAAAAAAAAAAAAAAATTGAGCTGCCACTTGGTCTTGTTGGGTGGTGGTGATAATGTGTGTTGAGAGAAAGCGAAAACCAACGCAGACTAGCTTCCTAGCATCCACGTAATAATAAAAAAAAAGGTCATACTCGTTATAGGTCCATTCTTGTTATCCTTCCCTTCCTTAACTCTGCTATATTCATGTTATGCGTGATATGAACAGTTGTCTAAAGTTGACAATAGGGAAAGGAAGTGCTTAATCGTAACATTAGACAAGTCCATTTTCCAGTTGTTAATGTCAGTCATTTACTTCGCATTATGTTGACGTAAGGCAAAGCTTTCACTTAACGTAATGTCATTTTGATGAATGTGAACAGGCCTGAAATGGACACATTAGGTACTGATATAAAGCTCACGTTGACAGCTACGCTTAAGTGATTCTTGTATAGTTGGAATAATGAAGAGCTGTGTTGTTTTGTTCTCTCTCTCTCTCTCTCTCTCTCTCTCTCTCTCTCTCTCTCTCTCTCTCTCTCTCTCTCCTCTCTCTCTCTCTCTCTGTACATCCACTGAAAAAGTGAACTGATGCCAAGCAGAGAAAGTGAACCGTTGCAAACCTTCGGCCCTAGCGAAAAACACTTGGCTGTTTACATTTTAGACAACTATTCACATGACCGGTGATATACATATTTTAAGAAGAAAATGTTATTGCTGTTCATCTGGTAATGATAGAGTAACATTTAAATGTAGTCTAACCCCCCCCCCCCCCCACATATATAATCAGACTTTAATCAATAGAACCAAATCAGTAACCTGACTTCCCCGAAAATTGAGTATGGCTGCCTTAATGGCGGGATAAAAAAATGGTCATACACACAAAACTCCACTGCCTGTCTATACAGGCAGTGTCCGCAGGAGTATCAGCCTGCGTACGCAGAAAGAAAGAAAGAAAGTAACCTGACCACAAATTAATCAGCACGGGTAAAAATTAATGCAGTCAGCCACAGATCTGAACACGGACACCAGGGAAACAAATTTCGGCTCAGCAGAGAATGGATAGATAATGACATGCTAATTCGTCTTCTGACAGAAACGTCGATTTACACAAAGTATCCCCAACACATAACAGTCTACAAGGGAGTCAAACGTAACTGATCAAAAACCAGATTAGTTCATCCGACGATTGCCTCCCTTCTCAATTCTTCTTTGTTAGGGTGAAAACAACAAAACAACAACAACAAACAACAAAAAACAAACAAACAAACAAAAAATCTTGTAGAAGTCGAATGACGGGTAGAAAAGTAGCCCAGGGGTTGACACACTCGCCTCAGAAATAAAAGAGTACAAAGGAACAATGACGTAAAAAAATATGACACAAAACAATTCCACACAGAACGATACAAATTCTGCACAGCCATTCCCTTCAACTGAGGTCTCCTTTCATAGGAAATAACCGTTCTACAAAGGAGCAATGACGAGTACATGAAAACGGTCAAAACACAAATTAGAGCAGACGTACCTCGTTCAGTGACATAGGAGATATTTTGCATTGGTGTTTTTTCTTTTTTTTTTTTTGGGGGGGGGGGGGGAGAGAAAATGGGAGTGATGGGGGAGGGGGAGCTCCGCTTGAACTGACAAAATGATTTTCCCCTCCCCCCCCCCCCCCCCCCCCCCCCCCCAAAAAAAAAAAAAAGCAAAAGGAAAAAAATCACTGTGTTATTTCATAAAAAAAGGGCGCGCTTGTGTGTGTGCGTGTGTGTGTGCGCGCTTGCGCGCGCGCGCTTGTGTGTGTGTGTGTGTGTGTGTGTGTGTGTGTGTGTGTTGTGTGTGTGTGTGTGTGTGTGTGTGCGCGCGCGCAAGTGTGAGTAATTTTTCAAAGTCTTAGAGGGTGTGTTCTGTCATCTTCGAAATGTTTTTGCAAGCAGAGAGAGGGAAAAAGGCGGAAGGGATGGAGAGGTGCACGCTAACATGCTATCCCTGTTTTCTTTTCCTTTTCTCTCTTTCTTTCTTTTGCTTTTTTTTCGGCTTAATTAGTCTGTCAGTACCTTCAGGATTCCTACCGAAGTAAACGAAGAAGAAGACCATCATTGTGATACTGAGAACTGGGCACTCCAGACTGTGACATCACATCTGTGCAATACTCCACCCTGGCGGGTCTTCAATTTATCCACGCAGCCCCAGTGACGGTGGAACAGTCCCAACAACACCAAAAGAACAATCCTGGCCTGCCAACACACCGATGAGTGCAAAACTTTATTGACCACTGGAGAGCCTCCACCATACAGAAGCCCTTGCCAGAGCCTCCACCATTCCTGCCTAAGGGAACGGAGAAGAATCTCTTCCTACACTACCGTTGATCTCATATGATCATCACCTATCAGTGACTGATTGATGATAATAATTTTTATTTTTATTCTTTTTTATTTGTTATTTTTTTGAATTTGTGTGTGTGTGTGTGTGTGTGTGTGTGTGTGTGTGTGTGTGTGTGTGTGTGTGTGTGTGTGTGTGTGAATGAGTGTATGTGTGTGTGAATACGTGTGTGAAAACTTTCCACAGTTCATCTCATTATGATCACATGATCTTAACTCACCCAGAACAATGTTTATATGTGGTTCCCCACCCCCCACTTTGTGTGTGTGTGTGTGTGTGTGTGTGTGTGTGTGTGTGTGTGTGTGTGTGTGTGTGTGTGTGCAACACATGATACCCTGTTTTTCATTGATCACTGCTATCTTCTCTCAACAAACATCAGCATATTGATGCCAACACATTACTTCACCTGTTACAATGAACATCATCCCACAGCATTGTTTACCTTTTTTTTTTAAACAACACCATTTATATGAACCTCCCACCCCCACCCCCCACCCCACAGTGGATGAAGAGATATGAGCTCTCCTTCTCTTGCCCCCCTTCCCTCCCCCCCCCCCCCACAAACACATTACCCTCCTCCCCACCCCCCCCCCTTTTTTCCCCTCAACCCCTCCCCCACCCATTTATCTTCCATCCCCTTCCCTCCCTTATTAACATTACCCACACAGCTTTCACAACTACCCACGCACAACTACCACCACCTCTTTCATCACCCAGCAAAATATTTTATTTTATTCACCTAAACCTTTTCTTTTTTCCCCAGTTTCCCTCCCCCCTCCCCCTTACCATTATTATCAATCCACCATTACCACAACCGTCACAAAGATATCACACCACCCCACTAAACTAGACACACAACCCTATCGTATCACACACACCCCCCTCCCCCTACGCAACCCCCCCCCCTCCTTTTCCTCTCCCATAATCCTCCTTGTCATTTCCGCCTAGCGGCTATTCTCCCCACCACATGGACAACAACAGATGAGTCATTTTTCGTTCTTTGTTTGTACTGTCCAAAATGTTAAATGTGATTTATTTTTTCACCTGAAGAAGACCCAAGAGGTTGAAATGCATCGTGTCTTGTCATGTGCTTTGTTTGTCAATGTCATTGGCGGTAAGTAACAAACTCTATTTCTAAATTTTAATTAGTCTGTTTCTCGGAATATTTTCATTTGGGGTGCGACCACTTCCCCTCTCCTCTCTCCCGGTTCGAAGCCACAGTATTTAAATGAAAGCTGAATAGAATTCAGACGGCAGCGTCGTTATGAAAGTAAAAAAAAAAACAAAAAAAACCCCACCGATTCTTGCTACCAATCAGAGGATGTTACTATTCTTTGCCCTTGGGGCGAATGAAAATAATGGCCGACTGTAAATTAGAAGAGATTTCAATGCTGGCCTTTTGCTTTTAGAGACAACAATTAACTCGCTTCTTCTGACGATGGAATGGATTTTAAACCGAAATTACCCGAATCAGAAACAACTTCGCTCAAACTTCACCTTCGTTTTTTCGTTTCTTTCCGGTAATAGTTTCAAAACTGATAGATTTGTAGGAGTGCATGACTCGCCGAATTCTGTGCACTTTCCTGTGATTGGTTAAAAGCGTCGTCGGCATTCATCTGTTGCTAACTCTCCCCCTTTGGCCTTGACCTGCGTGCACGCCGCGACCTGACGAACACAGGGACATTCACGAGAACTTTGAAGGCGTGATCAGTCACAGGTACACGCCAAACAACTCTAGAGCCCTCTCGACATAGGACCTACCGCAGTGAACCTTGGCAACTCCGGACTACATCAAACAAATACAGACACATGAACAAGGGCGCTGGCCTCGTGATGTGATGGGTATCATGCGATGGGAGAACTAGCGGATACACTTAGCTTGTTATCATACCGCAGACAATTTGTTTACACACGAAACGATGCGAGAAAAAAAAAGCTGACATTTTGCACATGAAGCGACTTGAAAAGTTCACGGAAAATTGCCATGGAAATATCATAACCACATGTAAAGACATGTTAAAAGACACACACACACACACACATACGCACTCGCGCGCGCGAGTGCGTGCACACACACACACACACACACACACACACACACACAGAGAAAAAACAGCAGGTATTTATAAATGTCTCAATGGCGCACACACCCGGCGAAAATTGCAATGGTTTCAGCATGGGAACACTCTATTTTATATTGGAGGGAATAAACATCTACACCCCCTTCACACACACAATCCCCTGGCATCCTTTTTCCTACTCCCTCCGTTTCTATTTACAATCCCCCTCTTCCTATATCCCCTTCTCCACACTCAAACAATATCAACACCAGTCTTCTCAAAATTGTTAATCTATTTTCCTAAATGTAATAACAGCAAATTTCAGCTGAATATATTTCTTTTTCCTTTAGTCGCATCTACATTAATCACAAATCACACACACACACACACACACACACACACACACACACACACACACACACACACACACGCACGCACGCACGCACGCACGCACGCACGCACGCACACACACACATACACACACACACACACACATACACACACACAGACTGACAGAGTCACAACAGACTCACAGACACAGACATACACACACACATACACATTCCCACACACTGACTGGCGCGCGCGAGAAGAAGAGAGAGATTGATTGATTGATTGATCTTTAATACCCAAGGATGAAGATTTTAGGCCAAAGCCTAGTCTCACATCTGTCCTTGTCATGCATACATTATTTCAGCCATATCATTCATACAGACAATTCAACATAGCAACATGAATCAATTCTACAA
>CM031597.1:22691201-22701201 GCA_018398815.1 Conus ventricosus
CCTACGTGGACAAACAGATGAGTCATTTTTCGTTCTTTGTTTGTACTGTCCAAAATGTTAAATGTGATTTATTTTTCACCTGAAGAAGACCCAAGAGGTGAAATGCATCGGTCTTGTCATGTGCTTTGTTTGTCAATGTCATGGCGGTAAGTAACAAACTCTATTTCTAAATTTAATTAGTCTGTTTTCTGGAATTTTCATTTGGGTGCGACCACTTCCCCTCTCCTCCTCCCGGTTCGAAGCCACAGTATTTAAATGAAAGCTGAATAAATTCAGACGGCAGCGTCGTTATGAAAGTAAAAAAAAAAACAAAAAAAACCCCACCGATTCTTGCTACAATCAGAGGATGTTACTATTCTTTGCCTTGGGCGAATGAAAATAATGGCCGACTGTAATTAGAAGAGATTCAAGCTGCCTTTTGCTTTTGAGACAACAATAACTCGCTTCTTCTGACGATGGAATGGATTTTAAACCGAAATTACCCGAATCAAAACAACTTCGCTCAAACTTCACTTCGTTTTTCGTTTCTTCCGGTAATAGTTTCAAAACTGATAGATTTGTAGGAGTGCATGACTCGCCGAATCTGTGCACTTTCCTGTGATTGGTTAAAAGGTCGTCGGCATTCATCTGTTGCTAACTCTCCCCCTTTGGCCTTGACCTGCGTGCACGCCGCGACCTGACGAACACAGGGACATTCACGAGAACTTTGAAGGCGTGATCAGTCACAGGAAACACGCCAAACACTCTAGAGCCTCTCGACATAGGACCTACCGCAGTGAACCTTGGCAACTCCGGACTACATCAAACAAATACAGACACATGAACAAGGCGCTGGCCTCGTGATGTGATGGGTATCATGCGATGGAGAACTAGCGGATACACTTAGCTTGTTATCATACCGCAGACAATTTGTTTACACACGAAACGATGCGAGAAAAAAAAAGCTGACATTTTGCACATGAAGCGACTTGAAAAGTTCACGGAAAATTGCCATGGAAATATTCATAACCACATGTAAAGACATGTTAAAAGACACACACACACACACACATCGCACTCGCGCGCGCGAGTGCGTGCACACACACACACACCACACACACACACACACAGAGAAAAAACAGCAGGTATTTATAAATGTCTCATGGCGCACAACACCCGGCGAAAATTGCAATGGTTTCAGCATGGGAACACTCTATTTTATATTGGAGGGAATAAACATCTACACCCCCTTCACACACACAATCCCCTGCATCCTTTTTCCTACTCCCTCCGTTTCTATTTACAATCCCCCTCTTCCTATATCCCCTTCTCCACACTCAAACAATATCAACACCAGTCTTCTCAAAATTGTTAATCTATTTTCCTAAATGTAATAACAGCAAATTTCAGCTGAATATATTTCTTTTTCCTTTAGTCGCATCTACATTAATCACAAATCACACACACACACACACACACACACACACACACACACACCACACACACACACACACGCACGCACGCACGCACGCACGCACGCACGCACGCACACACACACATACACACACAACACACACACATACACACACACAGACTGACAGAGTCACACACAGACTCACAGACACAGACATACACACACACATACACATTCCCACACACTGACTGGCGCGCGCGAGAAGAGAGAGAGAGATTGATTGATTGATTGATCTTTAATACCCAAGGATGAAGATTTTAGGCCAAAGCCTAGTCTCACAATCTGTCCTTGTCATGCATACATTATTTCAGCACATATCATTCATACAGACAATTCAACATAAGCAACATGATAATCTAATTCTACAATGATAAGCAAACTACCCATAAAAGCACTAATGAGATGGGGGATGGTAAAAAAAAGGAAACTTACAAGCAAACAAACAAACAAAAACTACACAAAGAGAGAGGTCAGAGGGTGGGGAAGAGAGAATGGTAGGTAGGGGGAGGAGAAAAGGGATGGTAGACAGAGTGGGAGTGGGGATGAGCGATTGTAACGGAGTAGGTTTTATGTTTAGACGATTTAATTCAAAGTATGGTTCACAGAAGACTTAGGGAGTGGACGCTAATCATTGTAATCGAGTAATTTAAACTACTGAGACATAAAATGTTTATGCAAATGTTCCTTGAAAAGTTTTAAAGTATTCATGTTTTGTAGATTCGGTGGAAGTGAGTTCCAGACATATGGTCCAGAGTAAGCTAGGCTTGTTTTGTATCGATCAATGCGTGGGTAGGGAAGAAGGAATTTCGTTGAGCCAGAAAAGCTGTTCGATCTTGTAAAAAGGGCATTGATATAACATGGCATAGTATCTGTCAAGACTGTAAACATAAATGATGCCTTGTTGAATTCCAATTGCCTATTCAGAGGAAGTATGTTCAGCGCTTTTAGTTTTTCGTCTGTTGTTAGAGATACAGCTGGATGGAGTAGCTTTGCTGCACGTCTATGGAGAGAATTCAGCCTTTTTTGTGGACGTCACTACTGCCGTCCCACACTGTTGAGGCGTAATTGATACGTGACATTATGTGTGCATTGAAGAAAAGTTTAAGCACATTACTGTTGACGTAGCGCTTTAATTGAGATAACAGGAAAAGGTGTTTTGAGACTACTTTGCATACGTTATTTAGATGAGATTGCCATTTCAATTCTTTATCTATCGTTAACCCTAAAACACGATGCCGTCTACCTGCTCGATAGAAGTGCCATTCAGCTGAAGTTTTAGGAAAGAGGAGTCAAACTGGTGTTTTTGGCGGGTAGCTATAATCATAGATTTGGTTTTGGCTGGGTGTATGACCATGAGTTTGAATTACACCAGTGCTGACACGTCGTTTAGACTTTCCTGGAGAGAAATTTCTATTGTCTGTAGATCACTACCATTCGTTTGGAGCGACGAGTCATCAGCAAATAAATCTGTTGTGACCTTTTCATCTGATACGGACATGGTAAATCATTGATGAAGATGCAGAATAGTAGGGGGCCCAGGACAGAGCCCTGTGGGACTCCATGTCTGACAAAGTCTGAAGTGGAGGTTATTGCCATAAGCGCCACATACAGAGTCCTATCGTTCAAGTATGATTGGAATAATGAGATTGTCGGGGTAATGGTTCAAGTAGAGAGATAGTTTCTTTAGAAGAATGGAATGATCAACAAGATCAAACGCCTTTTTGAAGTCAAGAAAGACAACCCCTGTTATTTGTGATTGGTTCATATTTGAAAGCCATGAGTCACACATTCGTGATAATGCTGTGTGGCAGGAATGATAGATAGGAATCCAGATTGAGTGGGTGAAATAGTTTGTTTTTCTCCATGAACTGAGATACGTGTGTGTGTATGTGTCTTTCAAGGGTTTTGGATAGAATCGATAGTAAGGATATAGGTCTGAAATTATTGGATCCGACAAATCATTTGATTTTGGAAGGGGAATTACTTTGGCGTTTTTGAACGCCTGCGGAAAACATTAGTTTCAATGGATAGATTATATATGTATGTAAGAGACTCAACAATGTAAGGTAGAGCGAGTTTGAGAAGAAATGCGGGGTGTGTTATCAGGACCCATGGATTTTTTATTCTTTAATTGCGCTATGTGCATACCTACTTCGTGTACAGCAAGAAGGGGAATTTTAACTGAGTTACTGGATCCAAGTTTTTGTTTGCAAAATGATATTAGGAAGTCGGGCATGTATATTCATTTGGTGCTCTAACGTCTGTGAAGCTGAGTAAGGGTATCTGATAATGACAGAAAGTGGGTATTAAATTTGTTTGGGGTGATGTTGGAGCTTGAAGTTTGTGAATTTGTACGCTTGTTGCGTACAATAGTGTTTATTGCCCTCCACATTGGCGCTGTGGATTTTGCATCCGTTATCATTTGACTGAAATAGTCTCGTTTGGCTTTTTCAACTTCGTTTGAAACAAAGTTTCTCTGCTCTTTGTATTCGTCAAACAAATTTGCTGCCTTGAGTTGGTCACGTAGTACCATTTCTTGCAGCAATTCTGGAGTTAACCACGGGTTCATCTGCGGATGCCTAACTCTTTTTTTGATGTAACGGCGCGTGTTTATTTATGATGGTGAGGAATGTTTGGTACCAGAAGGACAGTGCATCATCGACGTCTGAGTAATTATAAGTTAAGTGAAATGGGGAAATGTTTAAGTCATAGAGGTAGCTGCTTCATTAAACTTTTGAAAGAGCGGTATTGGATGGTCGTGTGACCTTTGGGTGGTGGTTTTGGGAGCCTTAAGGACCACGTGCAGAAGACTGGACAGTGATCACTAATACCAGAATGTACCACTGAAACATCTAGTATTGCGGATTTGTTGTTAGTGTAATACATGATCAATAAGTGTCGCAGTTGTTTTAGTTATTCTTGTTGGGGTTTGTAACTAACTGATGGAGTGCATGAAGTGATAGTGTACTTGTCCAAGCTGGTTGTTGTTTTAACATATCAATATTGAAGTCCCCTAACAGTAGTATATTTGAATTGTTGTGACAGATCCAATCCATCATTTGTACAAAATTGTCATACCATTCGTATGTGGAAGATGGGTGTCATATAAATGTCCGATTAGTAATGGCGGTGATTTGGAGTTTTTTTATTTCAATCCAGATACATTCGACAGTATCAGTTTCAAGATCAGTTCTGCGTGCGGTAATATTGGCAATTGATTGATGAATGTATACGGCACGGCCAGTATGCTGGGGTTGATCACTGTCGCGTCGTTCTATGTTGTATTCAGGAATGCTAATAAGTTATCTGTTATGCGAGAGTCTAACCTTGTTTCACTTATGCCAAATACTTGTACTGGATGGGGTGACTGTTTTAAGAGTGATGAGATTTCATGGACCTTATTAAAATAAATGATAGACAATTAAGATGTCCAACTTGAAGTCCTGGGACAGTGGGATTATGGGAAGGCATGGGTAGTAAGGAACAGAGGCACAAATCGACGAGAAGACAGTTTTCACAAAAAAGACACAGAGAATTATAGTTAAAAACAACAACAACAACAACAGAATACAGGTGAGAAAGGTAACGGTTGTGGATAACGCACAATAATGACAAGCGCACACAAAGAATTTAAAGGTTAACTATTATGCCTAAAACAGATAACAGAATGTATCTTAGAAAATTCAGTCAGTCAGTAAAACAACAAACAACAAAAAAGCAATGGTTGAAGCATGATGACGAACAAATAGAAAGAAAGAAAACAAAGTATCAAGCTTAGAGCAATGAATGACGATAAGACACACACACCAAAACAACAACAACAAAGTTATACAGCGGTGCAAATAAAGAGGATGCGATGAGTGGTATGAGCACAATCCACTTTAGAGCAGGTTTAAAGAGTGTAGATGAAGAAAAGGCAAACAAAGCACACAAAAAAAGCCAAAAACAAAAACAAACAATTAAACAAACAAACAACAACAAAGCCAAAAAGAAAAGAGAAAAAAAAACGGTTTTTTTATATCTGTGATTCACGAACAGTTTTTGGCGGTGAGAAAGTAGTCCTGGTCCTAATGTCAGGAGGCTGGCCCAAAGTTTCTTCTCAGTCCACAAAGCGAGAGCACCTGCACGAGCCGCCTACCTCACTTCAAAGTTTGTAATGTCAGCCTAAAATGACAATCATCTTCACAAGCTGGTAGATCGGAAGTGTAGCACAATAAACACAATCGATGTTCTGAGCACAAACAAAAGCAGAAATAAGTGAGTGTTCACACATCCTTAGTGTCCATGAGTAGACCATATGATATATCTGTTTAGGAAAAAAAAAACAAAAAAAAAAACGAAAACCAATAAGAAGGGAAGGTGAAGGGATGGGGAGGGGGGGGGGTGTTGGAGTGGTGAGGGTATGGGTATTTAAACTTGTAGAACTTGTATTAACATAGTGGAGCTTGCATATAAATTTGCGCTCTCACGCTTGTATTCACGCGCGCGCGCACACACACACACACACACACTATCGCACACACACACACTTATATACACGCACACACGCTCACACACACACACACACACACACACACACACACACACGCACACACGCGCACACGCACGCTCGCATTCACACACAACACACACACACACACACACACACACACACACACACACACACACACACACACACACACACACACACACCACATTCTCGCATTCACACACACAGACCCAGACACAGACACACACACACACACACACACACCACACGCCACGCACGCACGCACACACGCACACACACACACGCGCGCGCGCGCGCGCATGCACGCACACGTCACACACACACACACACACACACACACACACACACACACTGTTGATATGTCTCACACTTGAGTCTCTAGAACACGCACATTGTAGGCGGAGGCAGAATATGGGAAGTTGAAAGTCTGGTCGCCAGAGGTGGAAGATAAGGTGGATGTCGGGTCGCCGGAGATGCAGGATGGTAGCTGGACGCCGGGTTGTCAAGGATGAGACAGGGATAGGTGGATGTCGATCGCCAGGGGTTGGAGGATGGGAACAGACCCACCTGTTGATCCAGGCATTGTAGGTGGCTGCAGAACCGGGGCAGGATGGCGGTCTGAGGGCTGCTGTGGTGATGAACACCAAGTGAGACCAGTGTCTCTTTGGTGTTCATATCGTAGCTGGCAGGCCGGGGGTGCGAGGACTGCATCCAGCTCTCGCCACATGGTCTTCTAATGGGCGTCCTCAGCAGAGGTTGTCTGCAGAATTTTGGGTCGGCGTATTTGAGGCTGTACGCCAACCTGTCTGTGCCTTTGGGGCTGGGTGGAGGGGATCGGTGTACATGTCCTTGCGTGGAGCTCCGCTTTTGGTGATGAAAATGGAGGTGTGGTCGCATAGACAATGTTTTCTTTGGCACACACTGTAGTGAGGGTCAAGTTGGAGAGGTGGACGGTCTTTTTGAGAGGGTGCTGTCCCATTGGGGGGATGATGGAGGAAGCCAATAGTCTAGCCTGAGGGAAAATATGTTGATGTTTTTGATCAGCTGTGCCCATGGTTTTCCGTGATTGATGTATGTTTGCACGTGTTTATTCCAATGTGTAGTATGATTTGCTGTGTGGTGTTGTTGCGTGGAATGTGTTTAAGCCAATGAATAAGATCATCGACAGTGAGACCTGGAACACTGATGATTTGGCTCTTACCTTTGTAAAATAAAGCTTGGGGTAATGTACGTATGGCTGAGTCTCCTATAATGACATTTGAGATATCAGTGTCAACCCGTAGTTGTGCAAGAAGCTGACGAGTGATAATGTGTTGTTGCTGCTAGTCCGACCCTGACTGTTTTGAGTTCATCATTAACCACTGTCTTTGACTGGGTGTTTTGTTGTTCCTGTGGAGGTGGTTTCTGTTGTGGACTGTTTTTCCAGCCCGTTGTGTCAGTGGTCTGAGTAGTAGGTCTTTATCTGAGATGATATTGTTGGTTTGTTTGGACTGTGGGGGACATTTGAAGTGGTAGACTGTGTCTGCACTGTGGCTTGATCAGAGTGTGTGTCTGTTTCTGAGTCGTTCTGAACCTCATGCTCCCCATTTTCATTAACGGTGAGCAGCATGGAGAACTTGTTGGAGGTGGGGAAGGCGGACAGAGCAGAATCAGTATGGCTGCCAGATGGTGTGGTTTGGTTTTGGGTTGGGTGAGGTATAAACTGAGTTTGTTTGAGGTGTTTGAGTTCGGATTTCAGGTGATTGTTTTCTGCTTCTAATCGGCGAATACTATGTGGTGTGAGAGTGCAAGAGTTTTGAACCTTTGACAATAGTTTTTGACCAGAGTGTTGACCTTTTGTTTGAGGTTGTGTACTGCTGGTTACATTTGTAGGCGTAGGAATGGCGTGGTGGTTTGCTTGATTTTTGAGGACGCAAGCTCCGTGCCGCTTTTATGTTGCTTGTATGAAGGTGGGCGTGGGTTTTCACATCGGAGTGGGCAGGTCGTTGGTTTTGTGTCGTTTGGGTGTTTGCATGCTCATGATTTTGACTGAGAAGAGCTTCGTTCTGCTTTGTTGAAATATGTGGAGTATTTGTGGTGAGTGCTGGGTGAACTGTGTGTGCATGTTTCCCTCGGGCGACTTTGGCGGGACCGTAGGGGCAGGCTTTGTGCATGGCGAGGATGTGGATTGGGACGGAGTGGTATCAGAGCTGGCTGGAGGGACGGTGTTGGGCTGGTCAGCAAATGCAATCTGGGAGATGAGGAGGTCCATGGGAGACGGGATGTCCGTGGCAGAGAGGCACCAGAAGGGAGCGTCTTCAGGGAGGGAAGGGGAAGGTCAGACAGGTTGTCGCAACAGCCTTGTTGAGGTTGGGATGGGAATCTTGGCGGGTTAATGAGAAGATTGTTCGAATCACCTGGATTATGATTCGAACTCATACCGCAGCCATTTCTTGCACAGGTTTCCCTGTACAAGAACAGTACCTGTCGTGTAAAAGACAGTGATGGTGATGAGTTTTAGGGTGGTACAGTTGACTTGCACCTTGGTCCGGTACAAGTCATCACTGGGAGGCTGGTGGGGATAGAGGAAAAATCGGCATTGTCGCTGAGGACAAGAGGCCGATTAGGCTTGGCGTAGTCGGCCCATTGTACGCTGAACTCTGGTCTGTTGTTAATGTCACCAATATAACGTTTGTATAATATTTGTCTTGCGATTGGGAAGAGGTGAAGAGGAATTTTAAATGTGAGTTGCTTGGGGTCTATTTTAATGTCAATCTGGGGAACCCAGTCACAAAGCGCGTCACTGTTATTCGTGACCACAGACATGGCTGTGGAAGCATGGGTAGGTGAAGAGAAGAGTGATGTGGGAGGGGGGGGGGAGGGGATGTGGGAGAGTGAGGGTGGGGAGGGGAATGTGGGAGTGAGGGAGGGGATGAGGGAGATATCACGGTCAACTCATGGTCAGAGATGGTTCAAACTACATGGTGCCGATAAACAGCCATGCCCGTCGCTGAACCAGTGACACTTGGAGCTAAGAGGATAAGGATAGGGTTAGGTAATGGAGCAGGAAGAAAACGGGGAGGGGGGGATTGGGGATGAGTAAGGGGTATGGGATAGAAGGCGGCGCTGCGAAGTGAACTGCCAACAAATCAAAGTCTAAGCTCCACACATCCTGGTCCCCTTTAAAGGAGGATAAACAAAGTACGTACTTTTTGGTGAGGTCCTGGAGACGAACACCGTGAGAGAAGAAGGTGGGCTGAAGAGCACAACAGATGGCTGAGGCACTGATTAAACCAGCTTTCACAGCTGGCCCAGGGCTCACACACTGGCACAGGACACACGCACTAGTTACAGGCACTTAGACCCTTCCATTGTCCATCGGCGAGAAGGTACCGATGGAAAGGAAGGACGACGTCTGTCGGAGTGGAAAGTGGCCAGATGATGTCACAAGGCACCAGGAACACCACAGGCCCTCTTCGGCATCGGGTCCAAATTACCGGGCTGAGACGACGGACTGGAGCTGAGCTAAGTGGCCAGCTGAAGATCACAAACACTGGGTGCTTGTTCAGGGCCTAGCAACGAAGGATCAAGACAGCACGTCGCAAGGAGGGCTGTGCCGAGACTCCACGAGAATCCGTGATGGATTGTATTAAGAGAAAACGAATAATCATCAATAACCTCCTTTTCCGTTTAGAAAACCAAAAAATATATATGAATCCAGTGCAAGACGTAATACACACACTGTCATTAAAACTCAGCGCTCGGTCACAGCAGGTTAAACTTGAAAAAGCAACATAACTGCGGAGCTGTTCAAGTGCGTCCGCACACTGCGACGTCCTTTGTTCGAGAGAGAAGAGAGAGAGAGAGAGAGAGAGAGATTATGGCCCAGCATGAAAAGGGATAGCTGGCTGATACAAAAGATTCCACCTGAGAATAGTCAGACTGTAATTACGGATAGGAAAACGCCCATCCTCACAGCCCTAACCCCATTCTTGGTCTCCCCATTCAAATATCTACAATGGACCCTGGAGACCATAGACCTCTGTCAAGGTTGAATG
>CM031597.1:22713701-22716201 GCA_018398815.1 Conus ventricosus
TAACACGGCAACTGTTGTTGTTTTTTTTTTTTTTTTTTTTTAAACACTCTGAAGGGTCGTGAAAGTTCATGCCTCGCAAACACAAGAATAAGCACATTCAAGAAAAAACAACAACATTCATTTCATTCTATAATAACTAATTAATGTACAAATCGATAATTCATCCATTTGTTGTCTCCATCGTCTTCCAGCACACAGAGAAACAAAGGTCAACACGATGGGGCGAAGTAGAGAGAATAACGAGAGAAAAATGTGAAAGCTGTTTAAGAATCTATTTTGATAATATAGAACTGATATTGTCTGGTAATAATGAACAAACAAAAGCAGACGATAATAGAACTGGCATTGCTTGGCATTAATGAACAAATAAAAACAGACGAAGGGTTTGACCAAATTATCCTGTTTGCTAAATATTCTATATGCAATGTAAAATCAATAAGATGAAACCTAAATCTCAAACACGTTTTGAATGAGTTGAACAGCAATATATAAAATCGAAAAATATATGCTATACATGGAAATGCAATGGACAGAATTTCGTAAAAAGCGGTATCCACACCTGAATCTTGAATCAGTTACTTGAGTCAATTCATGAGAGAAAATGAAAATGAAAATGACATCAGAATTTGTTTTTTTTTTCCCCACCAAGGGAAGTAATAGTTGGAACAGATTGAAAGAGTTACTTCCCGTGTTCATTTCGTTTAATGTGTATGCGAACTACGAAATGTTAGCGTTTGTATTTTGTTGTTGTTGAAGATTTCAGTATTCCATGAAAACATATAATTTTTTAGATGATAATCAATTCGTAGTAGTACATTCACAGTGTCCATATTCAGCGTGAAAGTTGTAATAATCGTGTCAGTAATGTAAACAAGTTCTACATTCGCTTAACGGATCCGTACCAAAGTACTGTGGAGTGGACCACGTGACATTTTCCCATCAAATATCGTGGATATGAATTCAATAATTTTTGCGTAATCTTGGTGACGGACGAACAGATAAACAAATCAACTGACGCAGGCGAACACACAACCTCTTTTGGTGGGTGACGTTGGCGGCATATTGCCTCAAGGGAGAGCAGTCCGAATTCCATACAGAGCCATCTATTGTGACCATGAAATTGTACAGTATACCTAGACTAAAATGTATAAGTCACATAGACTTTAGCATCGTGTACTCTCTAACTGGCACTACCATCTTCCATGTGTATCTGCATAGAAATTGGATAGATGCGACAAAGACATCCTGTTACGTATGTCAAGGGTCGGTGGGTTATGGACACGCACGGGCGCCACAATGGTATTATTTGAGGGGAGTGAGGGGGGGGGGGGGGATGGGGGGTGGGGGGAGGATGGGGGGGGGGGGGGAGAGGGGATGAAGGGGAGGGTAGAGACACTGTCATAGCGTGCGTCCCATCGCCAACTAAAATCCTGTGAAGAACACTCAGAGGACAACAAGCACACAGTTATGTCGTACGTCTTGGCATTACATGACCTCTGGGTCACATAAATATTTCGTGTAATCTGATGACATTTGTGTGCTCAGTGAGTCATACAAAACACACACACACACACACACACACACACACACACACACACACACACACACACACACACACACACACAAAAACAAAATAAAACAAAAAACGGTGAGTCATAACCCCCCTTCATTTAAACACGATCTCGGACTGTGGCGAATGCAGTGGCTATGGAAGCCGCCATTTTTACTTGCTGTGTGATGTCACCAACACTGCAGAGATTTCACCTAACAGCGAATATAATTGATAGAGCATGAAAAAAATAATGGCGGTATCTAATTGGAAAAGATGTCCTTTTTGACCTCTGACTCTTAAAGACAATATTAAATCATTTTCTTATGAAAAGATGAAGTGGATTTTAACTTATTTTGTTTTAATTTCTGGCACTTTCATTTACATAAGCTCACATTAACATCTGTGTTTAGTATGAACACGATTCATCACTTCGGGCACAATCTGACCGTTTTCTAAATAACAACAAAACCCGTTTCATACTTTGGGGAATGTCGGCACACACGGAACACGAAAGCGAAAACGATGAACACACAGTGAAGAAAGTCGGGAATAACTTTGATGTTCGATTTTGTGCAGAGCTGATGAAGTGAAAACACACACACACACGCACATGCACACACATAAGCGTGCGCGCGCGCGCACGCACACAACACACACACATACACGCCCGCGCGCGCGCGAGCCAATACTTCAATCCTATAGCACGAAAGAGTGCCATCTAGCTGAAAATTTAGTTTGTTCCGCACTGAACTCTTATTTTACCTGCAGCTGCACCGTTTTCTCCATCGCTTACACTACGATGTTTCTTTACACATTTTAAAACTATATACACACGCTTGTAGGCCTTCGGCGTAGTGAACCCTTATTGAAAAGAAACCCAACCGAAGCTACGATTGATTAAATAAAAAAAAAGTCTAAATCCTTACTACTTATTTGAACATTTGCTGT
>CM031597.1:22743701-22748701 GCA_018398815.1 Conus ventricosus
TATACCGCAACTGGTGTTTTAGTATAGGTTAGGGTTCTCAGGGTCGTAGTAGGGTAGGGTGGGTCAGTGAAGAAGTGGGATACCGGTGTGTGGTTGTAGATGGACGTGAGTGGTGGCGCCATGGTATGTTTGGGTGTGTGAAATAAAGAGGTGCGCGTGATTGTAAAGTTGTGTTAGTGTGCTGTGTTGTCTGCTCTAGTGTGTAATAGGTGTGGGTAGGGGTGGTAGGGCCGTCCGGCTTAGCGACCGTGACACACACGAACAGTCGCGCGAGCTAGCACACACAAGCGTTCACTGTCTTAGACGTGCATGGGCGCACGTGCGGACACACAGAGAAACATACATACCTATCACAGAAGTGTTCTCTCTCTCTCTCTCTCTCTCTCTCTCTCTCTCTCTCTCACACACACACACACACACACACACACACACACACACACACACACACACACACACACACACACACACACACACACACACACGCACGCAAGAGCGCGCATATGCACTCTCTCTTTCCCTCTCTCTCTTTCCCTCACACACACACACACACACACACACACACACACACACACACACACACACACACACACACACACGTAGCTCTGTACATTCCCATGGGTCATATACACACAAACATGCAGTGCCAATATACACATTCCACATACCAGGCGACCCTGTGACATGGTCTTTAACTTTTGACAACACTGTTAAGCCATCACTCAGCACGGACCAAGTCAATGTGACTGCCTTTGGTGTTCACACGTACAATAATCTAACATCAGAGAGAGAGAGAGAGAGAGAGAGAGAGAGAGAGAGATGGCAGGAGATAGGGAGAAAGAGAGATCGGGAAGAGAAAGAGTGTAGGAGAGAGAAAGAGAGGGGAAGAGAAAAGAGAGAGAGAGAGGGGGTGGGAAGAAAGAGAGGGGGAAGAGAGACAGAGAGAGAGAGAGAGAGGGGGAAAAGAAAGAGCAAGAAGGAAGAAAGAAAGAGGGGAGAGAGGGGGGCAGAGATAGCGGGGAGCGAGAGGGAGGAAGGGAGAGAGAGAGAGAGAGAGAGAGAGAGGGGGGAGGGGGGGAGGGAGAGAGCGAGAAGGGGAGAGAGAGGGGGATAGAGAGGGGGAGAGAGATAGCGGGGAGAGAGAGGGGAGAGAGAGAGAGAGAAGAGAGAGAGAGAGAGAGAGAGGGAAGGAGAGAGAGAAAGAGAGAGAGAGAGACAGTGGGTACGGGAGAGAAGAAGAAGAAGAAGAAGAAAGAAGAAGAGAGAGAGAGAGAGAGAGAGAGAGAGAGAGAGAGAGAGAGAGAGAGAGAGAGAGAGAGAATATCATTCACTGGGTAAATATTATGACATGTACTGTTCTCAGCAATTTCAAAACAATGTCTTCCAGTAGCCTTTTTAATTGAAGGACATGGCTTTTAAGATGCGTTCTTCATCACAAAGTGACAGGACAAATCCAGTTGTTTGCAAATCACCAGTTTTCCAGAATATCAAAGAAACTGACAAAACACAACAACAACAACAACAACAACAACAGCAACAACAACAACAACAACAAACAAACAAAAAAAACAACAACAAACAAACAAAGCCTGAAGCAGTCATGATTATATGCAGCCTGTCTGTCTGTCTGTCTGTCCGTCTGTCTCTCCCTCCCGCTCTCTCTCGCTGTCTCTCTCTCGCTGTCTTTCTCTGTGATTCTTTCTGTCTGTCTCTCTGTCCGTCAGTCAGTCAGTCAGTCAGTCTGTCTGTCTGTCTGTCTGTCTGTCTGTCTGTCTCTCTGTACATTTACTTTCCTTATCAGTTGCAAGTAGCATATACATTCCTCTGTGTCTGTGCATACCATCAAGGCATTACCAAACACATGGCGATTATGATCTTGCGCGCGAATCTTTTTCTTTCCGGTCCCCCACCCCTGGCCACCCCTCCCCCTCTCCATTTCACACAATGGCAGTGCAGGTGCTGTCTTCAAACCGCCTGGAACGTTCCTAACACTCGGCATGCTGTCCATGTGTAGGCTGGGAGGTGGGGAGTCCACGCATGCATGCGCTGAGAACATGCGTGGGCGTGCGCGCGCCCGTGTGTGTGTGTGTGTGTGTGTGTGTGTGTGTGTGTGTGTGTGTGTGTGTGTGTGTGTGTGTGTGTACGTGTGTGTGTGCGCGAGCTCGCCTGTGTGTGTGTGTGTGTGTGTGTGTGTGTGTGTGTGTGTGTGTGTGTGTGTGTGTGTGTGTGTGTGTGTGTGTGTGTGTACGCGCATATTGACACATTCAACAATGACAAAAAATAAATACAAATACAACAACAGCAGCAGCAGCAGCAGCAGCAGCAGCAACAGCAACAACAGGCATCTTCACCAACAGCTGTTCAAGAGGCTCTACTACAGGTGTGTGTGTGTGTGTGTGTGTGTGTGTGGCGTGCGTGCGTGCGTGCGTGCGTGCGTTCGTGTGTGTGTGCGTGCGTGCGTGCGTGCGTGCGTGTGCGTGTATGTGTGTGTGTGTGTGTGTGTGTGTGTGTGTGTGTGTGTGTGTGTGTGTGTGTGTGCGTGCGTGCGTGTGTGTGTGTGTGTGTGTAGTCGGCTGGGTTATAATGGAATTGCTACTGAAACAAAAGAGCTGAAGAAGACGAATCCAGAGCCGTCTGACGAAGAGAAAATGACCCTAGAGGTCGAAACGCGTCGTCTTTTGTCTTGCAATTTGTTTGTCCCTGTTATGTGGAGGATTGACTTTAAATTCCTTTTGAAATTCGTTTGGATTTCCCCCTGCAGTCACCTGACCTTGTAAACTGACCAGAAGACGTGGGAAATAACGAACAGACATTTGTAGAGGAGGACATGAGGAAGAAACATGTGTAAAAGTGGAAATGATGAAAACACGTCCGCATATTTGGACGACGCACTCTGCCTTTTTAACCGCAACCACCAGCCAGTTCCTACTCATCTATTTTCAGTCTGTCTTTGCTGAGCAGATATATGGCGATGGGGTTTAAGGATCAGAGAAGAGAGAGAGAGAGAGAGAGAGAGAGAGAGAGAGAGAGAGAGAGAGAGAGAGACAGACAGACAGACAGAGAGAGAGAGAAGAGAGACAGACAGACAGACAGAGACAGAGAGACAGAGAGAGAGAGAGACAGAGACAGAGAGACAGACAGAGAGAGAGAGGGGAGAGAGAGAGAGAGAGAGAGAGAGAGGAGAGAGAGAGAGAGAGAGAGCGCTTTTATAATAATACAGTACATAGACAAAGGCACGCTTGCTTATGTCTGATAAGACACGTGTATGTTCACACACACACACACACACACACACACACACACACACACACACACACACACACACACACACACACACACAGAACCTATCTCTGCTGACCTAGGCCTACATGTCCCAAGACAAGGGGAATGTCAAGAGATCCACCAAGAAACACCTGGCACAGAACGCCTAAATACCTGAGTTGGTAAGTAGACTGAGCTATCATTTACAAGGTTGTAGGTTTGATTCCTGGGGGCAAACTGATATTTCTGCAGCACACCTTAACTTGTTGTGGTTCTGGCAGTGTTAGGTATAATGTGAGATCAGGCCCCATCCTACTACCCCCCCTGTGCATGGTTATAACCACCTGCCATTATACCTATAATGTGTGTGGATGGTAAACTTGATTTAACCCAGCATCTAGTAGGATACCAGGCTGGCTCAACGTTACATACCAAGTTCGCAGCCAGACGTTGTGAGTTCGAATCCCATTCAGACCCCTCGTAAAACTGCCATTTTCGCGGTTTCAACTTGACGTCGTTCTGGTGGTATGTATGTAGCGTAAGACAGGGTCCGCCCCCCCCCCCCCCCTCCCAACGCACCCCCCCTCCACCCCACGCTTCCTTGAAAGTTTACTCCCGTCTGCCAAATCCCCTGAGATGACTGTGGCACAACATCTGGCACTGGACACCAAAAGAGAGCACAGGAAGATCTGCCTCTGCCCGGAGGCAGACACCAGGAAAGGATGGGGAATGAACATGGCAGCTTCACTGGAGAGAAAAAGCGAAGGTCAGGGGGGTATGGAGGGCACTTGTTGTCGGCAGCCTGTGACTCCAGGGCAGACAGGAAACGTAGGAGACATTATGAAGGTCAACACAACAGAGAAGGTCTGGATGGAAGAAAAAGCCCCTGTGAGGGAGTTTACCAAACGGCGAGCTCTAGAGGGCGTGGTCTGATAATCTTCTTTTCACAATTCATTCAACTAGTGCCTTATAGTAGTATTAAACGTGTTTTTCTTAATGTGATCTTCTGTATATATTCTCTCTCTCTCTCTCTCTCTCTCTCTCTCTCTCTCTCTCTCTCTCTCTCTCTCTCTCTCTCTCTAAATTGTATTATCTATTATTTGTTTGTTCGTCTTCTATGTATTTAGCTTGATTTGCTATTAATTTTTTTTTCCATTTCGGCCCAGGACTGGTTGAAAAAAAATCATATTTGCTTACCTTGTTACTCTGATAATGTTCCGTTTTGAATGTCTGTCTGTCTGTCTGTCTGTCTGTCCATCCGACCGACCGTCCGTCCATCCGTTTGTCTATCTGTCTGTCTGTCTGTCTGTCCGTCTGTCTCTCTTTTTGGAGTTTAAGAACTATGAAGCCTCAAGACAGTTTTCCCCCAAAAGAAACTATAGCATATGCATCTTTGTCTCGGGGTTTCTCCCCAAAAGACTCTATAACGTAAACATCGTTGTCTCGGTTTTTTTTTTCCCAAAAGAACCTATAACGTAAACATCTTTGTCTCGGGGTTTCTCCCCAAAAGAATCTATAATGTAAACCTCTTTGTATCGGGGTTTCTCCCACAAAGAATCTATAACGGAAACATCTTTTGTCTCGGGGTGTCCCTCCCAAAGAATCTAGAACGTAAACATTTTGTCTCGGGGTGTCTCTCCCAAAGAATCTATAACGTAAACATTTTTGTCTCGGGGTGTCTCTCCCAAAGAATCTATAACGTAAACATCTTTGTCTGGGGGTTTCTCCCCAAAAGAATCTAT
>CM031597.1:22753701-22756201 GCA_018398815.1 Conus ventricosus
GGAATCCTCGGTGCAAATTGGCAATTTTGCAACCCATTACAACGAGCAGCTACTCTGGTAGTGTCAGATGTAGTGTTAGATCAATCCTACTCTCCTGGTTATATCTGTCTACCATGTCACCTGAAGTGTGTGTGGAGGTTAATTAAACGTGAGTTAACCTAGCCTCTAGTAGGATGCCAGGCTGGATCGACGGTACAGTACCATGCTCGCAGCTAGACGCTACGACTTCAATTCCTACTCGGAACCAAATGCTATTTTTGCTGCCTATCTGTTAACATGTTGGGGACCGGAGTACCTCAGCTGGTAGAGCGAGCGCCAGACTCGTGATCCTGGTAATCCTGGGATTGCGGGTTCAAATCTCCGCTGAGCCGTTTCAGTACATGGGATTTTTTGCCTTAGAGTTAACATTGATTCTCACTTCAATTCCCAAAATTTCTTCGAATGAGACTAAAAACAGAGATTGTGTGTGAGAATGCGTGCTTGACATCTTGCACACACACATAGAATCCCGTCAGCAGCTTTCGGAAGACAAGGCTGTTGGTGTGGACGACACGCTACACATATCATGTACCGAAAGACTGAACATACGAATGAAAAACTGAGTGAGAGACAGACTGAACGACCTTAGCCAAGTAGGCTGCCCGTTGTAGAAACGAGAGTGTGGATTGTAAATCGCTGAGAGCTTGGTCTCTAACCGAGGACAGGAACCGTATAAGTACTCTTAATCATCATCATCATCATCATCATCATTATCATCATCATATAACAATGATAATAATGATAACAGCAACAACAACAACAGCAACAACAACAACAACAACAATACTACTACTACCACTACCACTAGTAAAAACAACAATAATAACAATAATGATGATGTTAATGATAATGATAGTAATAATAATAACAACAATAATAATAATAACAAATATGATAATGAAAACAACAAGAATAGTGATAATGGTGATGATTATAATGATAATGATAATCATCATCATCATCTACATCAACATCATCATAATCCTCCTCCTCCTCATCATGATGTTGTCATCCTTGTGACAGCAGTGAAGTGCATGATAGCCCCCCTTCCCCTCACTCTCCTGCGAGGATTCCTCCCTGTCTGCCACATCCCCTCAGGTGGGCGTACACGTGCCCCCCTTCCCCTCACTCTCCTGCGAGGGTTTTTCCCTGTCTGCCACATCCCCTCAGGTGGGCATACACGTGTCTCCCTTCCCCTCACTCTCCTGCGAGGGTTTTTCCCTGTCTGCAACATCCCCTCAGGTGGGTGTACACGTTAAACCTGAATGTCACAACACAACAGCGTCTGGCAACAAACTCAGAGACCCCCCCCCCCCCCCCCCAGCAACACCTGAGCGGATGCTACCCTGAGGCAGACGCCAGCGAAGAAAGGGAGTGGGCCCGGGGAATTGCAGCTGACTTGAAAGACAAGCTTAGGCCAGAGGTGTACGGAAGACCCTTTGTCGACAGTTTGTGCCCCTGGGGAAGACAGGAAGGGTGGAAGACACAGGAAGGTCAATACAACAGAGAGGCAGTGGATTAGAGGAAAGCCTCTTGAAGGGAGTTTACCCAACGGAGAGCATTAAAGGGGGGTGGTCTGACTTGATGCTGTGTTCACAACCTGTTCACCAACGGGCATAAAACGCTTACTGGGTATTGACCAGCGTTTTTGAGTTCTAATCTCTCTCTCTCTCTCTCTCTCTCTCTCTCTCTCTGTCTCTGTCTGTCTATCTGCCTGTCTATTTATCTCTCTCTCTCTCTCTGACAGTCAAAGTGCTTCATAATTGTAATGGTTCAGACAGTTTCTCCAGGTAGGAATCTGCTATGCAAACGAGACTGAAACAAAACGCAGATACACACAAAACATTGTAAAAAAAAACAAAACGCTTATAAATACACAACACAGACACCAGAGAATATTCAAGAAACATGTCTTCTTGAGACGCCAGGAATTAAACACATACAACTGCACAAAATAATGGCAAAAGTATTTTATGTTTACTTGTGCTTTGCTTTATAATGTAAAAAAAAAAAAATCTTTGCTCCTGATTTTCTTACACGGTTGTGAGGTCTGACCAGTGCGTCAATATAATGTGTTGGTTAGACATCTGCTTTGTCGTGTCTATGAGACCCTGTACGAAATGCTTGCATGACACTGACCGTATGGTTTTCACACACACACACACACACACACACACACACACACACACACACACACACACACACACACACATTCTCTCTCTCTCTTTCTCTCTGTCTGTCTGTCTGTCTGTCTCTCTCTGTCTCTCTCTGTCTGTCTGCCTGTCTGTAGGTTTATTGTGTGTGTGTCTCCATTTCTGTCTGTGTGTCTGTGTCTCTGTGTGCGTGTCTGTCTGTCAGTCTGTCTGCCTGTCTGTCCGTCTGTCCGTCTGTCTGTCTGTCTCTGTGCCCCCCTCTCTCTCTCTTCGGTCTATATATGTATGTCTCGACGTACATTCTTGCA
>CM031597.1:22773701-22778701 GCA_018398815.1 Conus ventricosus
CACGAGA
This sequence comes from Conus ventricosus, assembly GCA_018398815.1. Taxonomy (NCBI): domain Eukaryota; kingdom Metazoa; phylum Mollusca; class Gastropoda; order Neogastropoda; family Conidae; genus Conus; species Conus ventricosus. The sequence continues at coordinate 22,773,709 of CM031597.1, forward strand.
CAGTCTGCCGACTGTACAAACGGTGTCAAACATCAAGCACATCTATCACCCGAGCCGCCGCCAGCCAAGAGGGTTTACCTGGGTCATTCGCGTAATGGGACTGACAACTTCAGAATGCCACCGAAATACGCCCTCCCACCTTCCACAACCCAAGCCCCTCCCTCTGCGGCTTCAACGAGAATGGGGGAAAAGGAAGAGCTCAGCACGGAGGGTGTGTGGTGGAGACGTCTCCGGACCATACCACTGACAGAGCGAAAGCATAAACAAATGCTGTCAGCTCCAAGGGTCAATTCTGAAAAGATAATGTCAATTCAGCCTCGAAGGTAAATAAGAACACACAAAGCTGAAAAGAGAATTCGATCTCCAAAGTAAATAGAAACGCTCGAAGATCAATGGTTTTAGATAATTCAACGCCAAGCATGAACCTGAAATTCAAGGGAGGATTGTATGAAGTAATTTAGTGCCCAAAATAACACGAACGGTTAAATGACAGATGAGTGGAATCAATCAATGCCAGAGGTAAATAGAAACACCCAAAGGGCAAGTGTATTGAATAATTTAGTGCCAAAGATAAGTGCAGATTTCAACTTAAGGGACAATTTGATGTCAACATTATATACGATCAAAGAACAAGTATATGAATATTTCAGTGCCAAAGATAAATACAATTAATGGACAACTGTATGCGTCAAAAAAGGACAACTGTATGGAACAATTAAAACCCAAGGATAAATACAATCAACAGAAACCTGTATGGAATAATTAGATGTCAAAGTGAACGGAAACACTTAAAGAACAACTGTTTGGAATATTTGAATGCTAACGGTAAATACGACCATTCAAAGCACACCTGCAAAAACAAACTAATCTCAAAGGTAAATTCAAAAAGTCAAATGATGACCATACAGAATGATTCAATGTCAAAAACATACACAGACGATAAAAGGACATGAAATTCAGAGCCAAAATTGAATACGACCGCTCAAACGACAGCATTGCGCAATGTCAAAGTGTACGCACTTTATTTATATAAACCAAATTATATTCACAGAATAATGTGGCGCTATCGATTACGTATTGTATGTGACAGCCAATTATTATCATCATTATCATTACTACTACTAATAACATTATCATTATCTATTACTACTACTAATAACATTATCATTATCATTACTACTACTAATAACATTATCATTATCATTACTACTACTAATAACATTATCATTCTTGTGCAAAGAATGGAAATGAAAATGTGATTTGATCGCAGTGACTTCATCTCTGTTTCGCTTGCTTATGAACTGCAAATATTTTATCCCGAGTTGTTCGCTGAAACTCTTTTCCCAATAAGTTTCAAATTTATGGCGATAAAGATCCTAATAAACCGAAAGAAATAAGTCCAGTTCACTTTGAAGCCACAGGTCGTGCACTATAATCGATATCACTCATCGAAGTTATTTACATGTGATGACGTCATCCGGCAGATGCGCTGAATTCTCAAACTGGGGCCCCGTCCATGGAGAGAAGGAGGGATTTCCGTAGATAATGCAGTCATTCAGGAGGCCAGAAAATCCCTATTTCGGAACTGGCACGGGCAGGCGGAAAAAAATTTCAAGCATTCACACCCAACAACTCAAACATTCAAGTTTTGGAGGAGAGCCAAAAGAACAGTGTCGAGAACGCAGCTTTTTAAATGGAACTTGAATGAAAAGAAGAACCAGGGCGTCTGAGAATGAAAGGTAAACTGTTCCAGACTGCTGAGGCTTGGTAGGTAAAACGTCTATCACCATTCGTTTCTGTTTTGAACGAAGGAAGTTTCACGACTCTTGTATCAGAGGAACAGTGGAGCTAGCGTGATGGTGCATTCGTGTTGATAAGTTCAGATAGTAAGGTGGTATTCAAGATGACAGAGAAGCCAAAGCAGAAAGCTTATAATCTATTCTGTCGAAGAGAGGAAACCAAGAAGGAGAGTAGAGGAGCTGAGACACGTATTTGAATTATGAAGAGAAGACAGAAAATAACAGCCTGTGCTGTGGTCGAAGATGAAGCTCAGTTTCAGGACAGCTGATTCAGATACAAGCTGCCATGGACAAAAATAAAGACAGATCAGCTACCTCATGATACACCAAACCCAAATTGATGCAAAAACGAAATCCTGGTGATGTAGGCCTTTTCTGCAATGACGAGCTTCAAACTCATGAAACTAAACATGTCCGTAATTGCATGGATATGAAAAGTGCAATGCCACCCTATGGGCACAGATGAATGATGGTCTTTAGCATAAACTATGATCTATGGATATGTAATCATCGTCTTGTGTCTATAGCGTGAATATGAGTCTGTAAGTCTGAATCACATGCATCCCTCACATTTTGATCAAAACGCAATTAAAAAGACAGTAAATTAATGAATCCGTATCACAAAAGGAGAAAGGGGGCTGGGGTAGGATGTTAACAGGCAAGCACAAGTTGCCAAGTCTAAATTGTATGATACTGTAAAAGAAATGTGCGCACCGACCCTTATATCTGACTGTGATAAATTTGTGCCATCCGATGTATTTACGCTTTTCTTTTGAGCAGCGGCAAAACATCCACAGCGAATTATAAGGGCTATACAAACTGTATGTAAAAAGTATATGGCGCCCATATAATAGAGACACATTCAAACTGGCTGAATTTCACACACAGAACTCTCGTGACAAAACATGTCGATAATTACATAGATATCAAAATTATCATAATAGCACCTTCATGGGTCCATATAAATCATAGTTAAGGCATAAACCATCATCTATATATATGTAACTATCATGTTATGTCTAAAAGCTCTTGAGGATTATGAAAGAATCTGAGTCAATAAGTCTGGGTCACATAATATACTAAGTTTCGTAATTAAAAGATAGTGAAACAAAGAACTCAGAACACAAAGAAGGTTGGAAGAGTGTTAACAGGCAACCACATATTGCGCAGTTCTAAACTGTTTAATACTGTGAAAAAAAGGACTTTACAACCTTGCAGGATTTATGTCACTCAGTTATATTCACATTCCTCTTTTGTCCAGCGGCAAACATATCCTTAGCGAATGATGACGGCCATACAAAACTAGATGAAAAAGGTGGGTGGCGCCCATACAAAGGCGACCCATTCAAACCACCGGAATTTCACACAGAGAACTCTTCGTGACAAGAAAGTCCAACAGCTCCGTTGGAAGCCACAGATTAGGGGTGGAGTAATCTAAGCGGGTTCAACTTTGAAGCCTGCACGTTCAGGGACGGGTCCACAGTGAAGTGAGACGACCAGCCCCAGGACTGACATTTCAGGGCTGCCGTTGACATTCATACCTGTTCCCAAACTTCACACCGAGTGGAGAAGAGCTCAGCACGACCTGACATTAAGATCATCACTGTGTCGGCTCCAGCAGTGGCGTCACTGGTTTCATTGTCAAGGGCCTAGCGGGTCCTCCTCGAGCTCTTTACGTGTATGATATGTTGATTTACTGCTGTATTCTGGATATTTACGACAGTTGGTGCGTTAACGTTTTATTTGCTCTCAATTTAAAAAAAAAAAAGGAGTTGATGTACATAAAAACTTGTGAAATGTTATTCATAGGTAGAAGGTATGAGTTTGTTTGGGAAGCGTAAGTTATGGTTGAAAAGCATAACGTATGGTAAGAAAGCTGTGTCAAAACATTACGTCTGTATTTCCGTGGGAAACATGGATTGTTTGTCTATTCGCCTGTCTGTCCGTCTGTCTGTCTCTGTTTCTCAGTTTTTGTCTTTCGTCTGTCTTCTTTCTCTGTATGTATTCCTCGTGTGTGTGTGTATGGATGTATGTGTGTGTGTGTGTGGGGGGGGGGGGGGGGGGCGCCCGTGCATGCGCGCGAATATGTGTCTGTGTGTGTGTGTGTGTGTGTTTAAGAGAGAGAGAGAGAGAGAGAGAGAGAGAGAGAGAGAGAGCGATCCCACGGGTCTGAAAGCCTGGCGCAACTCTGACGTGAGAGAGGACGGAAAAAATCCATCAAATTCACCTGCACCCTTAGTTCAGGTTACAGAAGCAGCTGGGTCTCTGAGCCACATGAGAATAACGACTTCAGACCGCCATGGAAATGTGTTCCTCCCCCGGAGAAAGCGAACAAAGAACGCCTCATGTAAAACACCTGAGCCCCGCCTCTAACTGGACAGTCTATAATCAATTAGGAGCTGAACAGAGAAAAGTCTTCACGTTACATTAACCATCAGAAGACAAGCCATATGTTGCATAGGCAGTGAATCTATGCATTAGTGACGCGTACGTACGTGACGGAAAAATTAATAAGAAAATCGGAAGACTCCGCGAAATGCATGACTCTTCGTCTAACTTGACTGTACCCCTAACCCTGACCTAATGCAAATCCGAAACTTAATCCAGCCCTAACGTATAAAACCATATAAAAACTTCACTGATAAATTGCGTTTGCTGGGGGTGGGGGTAGGGGTGGGGGTGGGGGGGGGGGGGGCGGCGGCGCAGTGGAATTCCCTTCTGTCCCCATCGGTAAGAGAAAGAACGCCTACTTTTAAAGTGACAAATGTATTCCTAACATTGTACATGCTATCGCTCAAGCCGAGACTGTTAGATTATGGTAGGTCTAAGTACTGATATCTGGTTAAGTACAACAGGTTATCCGGATTGCTCATGAAACTCACACACAGAGTGTTTGATTCTATAGCTGGATTTGCTTGATATGTACTATGAAGAGATGGTAAACAACACTTTTGAACTGATTTGAAGACGCATGGGGAAAGATGTCAAGATGTAATCAATACAAACATGTAAAAAAGAAAAGCCGTCTGAAAATGACATATACCTATCATCATCATCATCATCAAAAGATGGACGATAGAACATTCTAGAAAAAAAAAAGTTATCTGTATGAGTACAAATGAGAACTGATGGGATAATTGTTGTCACACTGTTTACTGTCTTTGACAGTCTAGAATAAGGGTAAGTTGTATTTA
>CM031597.1:22783701-22791201 GCA_018398815.1 Conus ventricosus
CAAGAAAGCACAAACGACCAAAAGTGAAAGGGGTGGTTGTGAATCCCATTCTGACAGCTGATGGTATTGTCTCGGTGCCAGGTAGATCTCATTGACATGCGTCTCTTCTAGTGGGGACTTCAATATGGATTTTAGTTTATCAAGATCATTTTCAAAATATGTTACTGCTTCGTCCACTCATGTCAAAAAGAGCAGCTGAAGTTGCACACCAGCTTGTCGATATTTTTCTGACTTTTGGAGCTCCCGCCATCCTTCAGTCGACAATGGATCAGAATTTACGGCTAAGTTATCTCAGACGTTGCAAAACTTTGGCCAACTTTGAAATTTAGTTCACGGAAAACCAAGATACCCACAATCACAAGGGTCGATTGAGCGAGGTAAACGGAGACATCAAAGACATGCTTGTGGCGTGGATGAATGACAACAGGACAACAAAATGGAGTTGGGGTCTGAAATTTGTTCAGTTCATGAAGAACTCGAGCCACCATGCAGGCATCGGGCACACTCCCTTCAAAGCATGTTCGGTGTCGACGTCAAAGTTGGTCTTCAGTCTACCCACTTCCTGATGAAATCGTGCAAATGATAAGCACAGAGGAAGAGTTGGAGCAGGTTGTACAACTACAGCAACGTCGTCGACTCGAGCACAATGCAGAACCAGAGCAGGCGACCCTTTATGCATCATCAGTCGTGACAGAGTCTTTTTCTGGAATGGATATGTTTCCCTGCCACTGATCATGCAACATCAAATGTAGACATTGTTCATACATTTAATGTGCCGCTTCCTTCAGATCAGACGTCTATGACAGTTCACACACGGATTTTCTAGCAGTTGAGAGAGCACCAGGTGTGTCAATTGCACCAGGTCTGTCAGTTGAGGGAGTTACCAGGTGTGTCAGTTGCACCAGGTGTTCAGTTGAGGGAGTACCAGGTGTATCAGTTGTGGGAGTACCAGGTGTGTCAGTTGCACCAGTTGTGTCAGTTGAGGGAAGTACCGGTGTGTCAGTTGCACACAGTTGTGTCAGTGTGAGGGAGTACCAGGTGTGTCAGTTGCACCAGTTGTGTCAGTTTGAGGGAGTACCAGGTGTGTCAGTTGCCACAGTTGTGTCAGTTGAGGGAAAGTACCAGGTGTGTCAGTTGAGGGACCATCAGGTTGTGTCAATTGAGGAAGTACCAGGTGTGTCGGTAGACAGTCATTTAGATAAAATACGGGAGACGCGCAAGAGAACTCAGCAAGCAACGACGAACCAAGCGGAGCGAATGCTAAGAGAGCAGGACAAATCTGATTTTAGCAAACAAAAGTGACAGCGTCATGATTCCAATTCCATTGGTGGATCGAGGTAGAGGGGATCCTCGTAACATCATTGCCATTGTCTTGGACAGAAATGAAATGACATGTACAAGCTTGGAGTTTAGACAGGGTGTACGAAGGGCAGATTACTCCAGGAATCAGTTTGACGTTGTCAAGAACACTTTCTAAGTGAAGATTCTGTTGATTCACCAATGCTCTCTCACTCCGCGAAGCAGTTATAAGCGAAATCTCTTGGGGGAGGTCAGGGCTTCATAAAGTGCAACTGCGTTGGTGAGAAAGGAAGGAAATGTGCAACAAACAAATGCAAATGTTTCAAAAATAAACTAAAATGCAACAGCAGGTGCCATGGAAGTCTCACGTGTTAAAAACAAATGCTGACTCAAGCAGATTTCATTGTGACTGAAACAAGGTGGTGCAAATTGACTGCTGCTTTTACTTTTGTTAATTTTGTGAATAAATGCATCTTTTAAACTGTTTCTACGTTTTATTAAAAACAATAAGTGAATATTTCTCTCTCTCTCTCTCTCTTCTCTCTCTCTCTCTCTCTCTCTCTCTCTCTCTCTCTCTCTCTCTGTCGTGCATCGTCTGTCCGTATATTGGGTGTATTTATAGATTAGGAATCCATGTAATTGTTGGCGTTTTATTTTAGGAAATACGTGAATTTCTAATATTTTCGGAAATTCATGTATTTCCTAAGCTGTTAAGGAATTACATGAATTTCCAAATGAATCAGGAAATACGCGAATTTCCTAACTTCACGGATTGCCTGTAACATATATTATATATATATATATATTGAATTATAAACAAGCTTGCTCTTATGTCTTACGACAAAAAGCAGAAGAGCACACAAAACAAAGTGTGAAGTAACGACGATTTAATGCACGACACAAAACAGGACAAGAATTTTCGGCAAAATGCCTTCCTCAGCGACAAACAAAAAAAGTACAGACTAAACATGCACAATACTCCCTTGTGAGCCAAAGTGGTGAGTGAAGTAGACAGAGGACAGTGGAAGAGAGGGTGAGTAGAGTTCAAGGAATAGGGCACGAGGAAAGAGGGTAGAGTAAAGTGAGGAGGAGGAAAAGGAGAAAGGGAGAAGAGAGGGAGGGGGGGGTGGAGGGGGGAAAGAGAGGGGAGAGCAGAGAGAGAATGGAAGTAGAGGAGAGTGGAGAATGAGAGAGAGAAGAGGAGGGGAAGGAGAGTGAGTGGAGGGGGAGGGGGTGATGGTATGTAGTGGGTGTGTTGCATATGAATGAAATGAACAGAGAAAGCACAATAAATAAGATACAATATACTCGAAAAAAGCATTTTAAATGACAAGGGGGTGGGGGGGGAAAGAGAGGGGAGAGACAGAGAGAGAATGGAAGTAGAGGAAGAGTGGAGAATGAGAGAGTGAAGAGGAGGGGAAGGAGAGTGAGTGGAGGGGGAGGGTGTGATGGTATGTAGTGGGTGTGTTGCATATGAATGAAATGAACAAGAGAAAGCACAATAAATAAGATACATATACTCGAAAAAGCATTTTAAATGACAAGGGGGGGGGGGGGGGGGGGGGGGGGAGGAGGAGGTCAGCCGCCAAAAGCATCTGACCCAAGTCTGACCCAAGGGTAGGTTGCCTACCAAGCACCAAGGGGTGAGAGGGAAAACGGGAGAACCCGAGAAAAAACCCACTAGCCAGACGCAGCTAAGAGCTGCAAGGCTCACCCCCTCCCCCTAACACACACACACAAAAAAATTGCCCGCGGGCAAAACCACACACACACACACACACACATACAAGTTACGCGCGCGCGCACGAACAAACACGTACGCACTCATATACACGCCAATAAGTGCACAATTGGGGGGGGGGGGGGGGGGGGGGTAACAGTGGGGAATAAATGGGTAACTGTGACGCGCTCAGTCCAAACGAGCTTGCAGCTTTCCTCAGAGGGTCAAGCAGCTGACGGCGCAACCAGGGAAGGCGAAGGCCACTGTGACGCGCTCTGTCACAAGCCGAGCTTGCAGCTTTCCTCAGAGGGTCAAACAGCTGGCGGCGCAACCAGGGAAGGCGAAGGCCACGTCTGGTTCCGCGGTATGTGGGTTGTCTTCCCCTGTGTTGGTCTTAGTCGGTGTTGTCTCGGACGCCAGCCGTCGCTCCCTTGGCTTGAAGTAGAGGACGGGCGTCCGCAATGGTCAGGTAGCTGTAGCTGTCTGGCTGGCTTTGAGGTAGTCGGGGACTGGAGTTGAGGATGGTCCTCACTCGTCGTATAGAAAAGACCAACCATGCACAGGTAAGTACTAAAGGGGAAGGGAATATAAGTCATTGTCCACCTGATTGTCTTGGGGGAAAAAAAAGTACACAGAATATTACTAGCTTTTTCTTCATACCAGCTGGATTTCTGGTGCCAGTTTTTGAATCAGGTGAGACTCCATATCCTCCTGTCTTAGAGTCACTGGTTTTCATGAGCCACAAGCCTTCAATCTTGCATTGTACACGGAATGCCTGGGGGGTTGAAGTGCTTGGCTACTGGTTTGTCCTGTTGTATTTGATGTCGCGAGGTGTTCCTTGATCTGACAGTCAAAGTGCGTCGGTCTCGCCGATGTAAAGTTTAGAACAAACGGTGCAGTGGATGATGTAGACCAAGTTAGTGGTTTGGCAGTTGAAGAATTTGGAGACTAGTCATGCGTGAACTGGGTCCTTTCCTTCAATGGCAGTGCAGATGAAGGGCAGGTCTTGCAGTTGGGCAGATTGCATGGGTTGTGCTACAGAAGATTGACGTCTGTGAGGTGGGAGACTGAAACGCACAAGCAAGTCACGGATATTTTGTCCGTTTGTAGGCAACTAGAGGGGGCTGGGAAAAAATTCTAGCTGAGTGGGTCACAAGACTGAAGGATGTTCCAGTTGGTTTGGAGAATTTTGCGCACTGGTGGGTAGAGGTTGGTAGAGCAGGCTGACAACAGGCTGTCTCTGGTTGATTCTAGGGTTTGGGTTCCAGAGTTTGTGGACGGGCGATGAACTGGACTTTCTGGAGGCAACGATCAATGATGTCTTCGGGGTAGTGGCGATCACTGCCTTGATAAGAACAGTTCTTCCTTGATCGCCACTACCCGAAGGCATCATGATCGTGCTCTCAGAAAGTCCAGTTCATCGCCGTCCACAAACTTGGAACCAAACCCTAGGAATCAACCAGAGGACAGACTGTTGTCAGCCTGCTCTACCACCCTTCTACCCACCAGGTGGCAAAATTCTCCAACCAACTGGAACAATCCTTCAGTCTTGTGCCCACTCAGCTAGAATTTTTCCCCAGCCCCTCTGTTGCCTACAAACGGGACAAGAATATCCGTGACTTGCTTGTGCGTTCAGTCTCAGCCTCACAGACGTCAAATCTTCTGTAGGCACAAGCCCATGCAATCTGCCCACTGCAAGACCTGCCCCTTTTCTGCACTGCCATGAAGTGAAAGGACCCAGTTCACGCATGACTGTCTCCAAATTCAACTGCCAAACCACTAACCTTGGTCTACATCATCCACTGCACCGTTTGTTCTAAACTTTACTTCGGCGAGACGGACGCACTTTGACTGTCAGATTCAAGGAACACCTCGCTGACATCAAATAAACAGGGACAAACCAGTAGCAGCACTTCAACCTCCCAGGCATTCCGTGTACAATGCAAGAGTGAAGGGCTTGTGGCTCATGAAAACAGTGACTCTTAGAGACAGGAAGGATATGGGTCTCACCTGATTCAAAAATGGGCACCAGTAAATCCAGCTGGTATGAATGAAAAGCTTAGTAATTTGTGTACTTTTTTTTTTTTTCCAAGACAATCAGGTGGACATGACTTATGATTGCCTTTCCCCTTTAGTACTTACCTGTGCATGGTTGGTCTTTTCTATCGTCGAGTGAGGACCACCTAAATCCAGTCCCGACTCCTCAAAGCAGCCAGACAGCTACAGCTACTGACCATTGCGGACGCCCGTCCTCTACTTCAGCCAAGGGAGCGACGGCTGGCGTCCGAGACAACACCGACTAAGACCAACACAGGGGAAGACAACCCACATACCTGCGGAACCAGACGTGGCCTTCGCCTTCCCTGGTTGCGCCGCCAGCTGTTTGACCTCTGAGGAAGCTGCAAGCTCGGCTTGGACAGAGCGCGTCACAGTGGCCTTCGCTTTCCACTGGTTGCGCCGTCAGCTGCTTGACCTCTGAGGAAAGCTGCAGCTCGGCTTGGACTGAGCGCGTCACAGTACCCATTTATCCCCACTGTTCACCCCCCCCCCCCCCCCCCCCCCCCCAATGTGTGACTTATTGGCGTGTATATGAGTGCGTACGTGTATGTTCGTGCGCGAGCGCGCACTTGTATGTGTGTGTGTGTGTGTGTGTGGTTTTGCCCGCGGGCAATTTTGTGTGTGTGTGTGTGTGTGTGTGTGGGTGGGGGGGGGGGGGGGGGGGTGAGCCTTGCAGCTCTTAGCTGCGTTGGTAGTGGGTTTTTTTCTCGGGGTTCTCCCGTTTTCCCTCTGACCTTGGTGCTGGGTAGGGCAACCTACCTTGGGTAGATTGGGTCGGATGCTTTAGGCAGCTGCCTCCTTCCCCCCCCCCCCCTTGTCATTTAAATGCTTTTTCGTAGTATATTGTATCTTATTTATTGTGCTTTCTCTTGTTCTTTATTCATATGCAACACACCCACTACATACATCACACCTCCCCTCCACTCACTCTCCTTCCCTCCTCTTCACCCTTCATTTACCATCTTCCTCTACTTCCATTCTCTTCTGTCTCTCCCCTCTCTTTCCCCCTCACCTTGTCATTAAAACGCTTTTCGAGTATATGCATCTTATTTATTGTGCTTTCTCTTGTTATTTCATTTTCACTCATCATCCATTCACCCCCTCCCTCCACTCACCTTCCTTCCCTCTTTACTCTTTTCATTCTCACTCTCTCTATTCTTCCATCTCACTCTGTCTCTCCCCTCCTCTTTCCCCCTCCACCCTCTTCTCTCTCTCTCTCTCTTTCTCCTTTTCCTCTCCTCACTTTACTCTACCCTCTTCCTCGTGCCCTATCCTTGAACTCTACTCACCCTCTCTTCACTGTCCCTCTGTCTACTTACTCACCACTTTGCTTCACCAGGGAGTATTGTGATGTTTTTGCTGTACTTTTTTTTGTTGTGCTGAGGAAGGCTTTTGCCGAAAATTCTTGTCTGTTTTTGTCGTGATTAAATCTTCGTTTACTTCACACTTTGTTTTGTGTGCTCTTCTGCTTTTTTGTCATGTTTCAGTAACGCCGCAGTTTGTTTCATTTGCCGTTTTGTTTAGATTGAAGAAATAGGGGTAGATACGCATTCATACTGTCAGTGGCGATCATTCTGCTAACTAAAGTATTGCTTGAGTGGGTGGATTGGGAAAAATAAATAAAATAAATGTTTCAAAATGAGCCTTAGCAAGCTTAGATTCAAAGGGGGGAGACATCCTCCAATGGGAGGGAAATCAGCTAACATTAACTCCTGGTCATTACGATATTCGAAACTTGGTGGTTTGCTCTAGTGACGCGGAAGTGGTAATTTAGATCTCTGCCTTTCAGTTTTAAGTAAGAATGCTAATCCGAAAGGGTGTGTGCAATAGCGTAGTAGTTTGTTGAGTTTTGAAAATACCAACAAAGGGTCATATAAGAGATAAGAAAATCTTGAAGAGCAAAGAGCTACATTTTGCTGTGAAAGTAGATAAATATAAAATGATATCTCTAAGATACAAGTGCTGGGGCAGTTCTTGGATGAATCCGAAGGGACTAAATACAACAATTGAAGAATTGGGGGAGATACGCATTATTACTGCAGTGGAGATGATTTGCTACTAACTAAGAATCTAAGACATAAGAGAAGCTTTGTTTTAATTCAATATTTCTTGCAGTCATTGAAACAAGTGCTTGTAAGTTGCTGGAACGGTGTCGTACTTATCCTTGGAATTTATTAGTTTTGATTGTTAATATATATATATATATATATATTATATTATATATTATATATATATTATGCATACTAGTTTGTGATGTGTGGTGTGTGTGTGTGTGTGTGTGTGTTGTGTGATGGTGTGGGACTACGTTATTCTGTGATTTTCATTGTGATTGGTAGATAGAGCCGTGGCCTTTTCATTCTGTGAGAACAAGCGGCTATATATATATGTATACATACATAATTATGTGTGTGTATATATTTATG
>CM031597.1:22815580-22818080 GCA_018398815.1 Conus ventricosus
ACCCTCCAGTCATTCTGAGTATGGTGCATGGACTCAGTCATTCTGATTATGGGTGTCAGGACTCCAGTCATTCTGATGTATGGTGTCTGACTCAGTCATTCTGATGTATGGTGCTGCCAGCCCATTCTGTTTTGTATGGTGCTAGGCTCCATCATTCTGATTATTGGCTACTCAGTACATTCCGATTATGGGTGCTAGCTCCGGACATCTGATATGGGTGCTAGCTCCATCAAATGTGCATGAGTCTGCTCCAGTCATTCTGATGTTGGGGTGCCATGGACTCCATCATTCCGATGTATGTAATGCTAGGCTCCAGTCATTTATTATGTGTGCTAGGCTCCATCATTCTGATGTATGTGGTGCTAGGCTCCAGTCATTCTGATGTATGGGTGCCATGGACTCCAGTCATTCTGATGTATGGGGTGCTAGGCTCCAGTCATTCTGATGTATGGTGCCATGGACTCCCGTCCTTCTGATGTATGGGTGCTCTGCTCCAGTCATTCGATTATGTGTGTTTAGCTTAAGTCTTCTGATGTATGGGGTGCCGTGGACTCCAGTCATTCTGATGCATGGGGTGCCATGGACTCCATCTTTCTGATGTATGGGATGTTGGGCTCCAGTCATTCTGATGTATGTGGTGCTAGGCTTCAGTCATTCTGATGTATGGGTGTCATGGACTCCAGTCATTCTGATGTATGGGTGCCATGGACTCCAGTCATACTGATGTATGGGGTGTCATGGACTCCAGTCATTCTGATGGATGGGGTGCCATGGACTCCAGTCATTCTGATGTATGGGTGCTAGGCTCCAGTCATTCTGATGTATGGGGTGCCATGGACTCCAGTCATTCTGGATGGGTGCTAGGCTCCAGTCATTCTGATGTATGTGGTGTCATGGACTCCAGTCATTCTGATGTATGGGGTGTCATGGACTCCAGTCATTCTGATGTATAGGGTGTCATGGACTCCAGTCACTCTGATGTATGGGTGTCATGGACTCCATTCATTCTGATGTATGGGGTGTCATGGACTCCAGTCATTCTGATGTATGGGGTTCATGGACTCCAGTCATTCTGATGTATGGGGTGCTATGGACTCCAGTCATTCTGATGTATGGGGTGTCATGGACTCCAGTCATTCTGATGTATGGGTGCTAGACTCCAGTCTTTCTGATGTATGGGTGCCATGGACTCCAGTCATTCTGATGTATGGGTGTCATGGACTCCAGTCATTCTGATGTATGGGGTGCTAAGCTCCAGTCATTCTGATGTATGGGGTGCCATGGACTCCAGTCATTCTGATGGATGGGGTGCTAGGCTCCAGCCATTTTGGTGTGAGGGGTGTGGTATTATCCCATTCATTTCGTTGGGTCGGATGTTGTGTGCTTCAGTCAGTCTGATGCATGGGTGGTGTATGCTCCAGTCATTCTGTTGTAAGGTGCTGTGTTCTCTGGACAATCTGTTGTACTGGAAGCTGTGTGTCACGCTTCTGATGTATGATGTTCTGTATGCTTCAGTCCTTCTTATGTACAGGCACACAAAACCCTTTTTCACTTTCTTTTGTTAGCGGAATAGTATGACACTTCTCTTCCTCTTGTTAGCGGGATAATATGACACTTCTCTTCCTCTTGTTTTGCGGATAATATGACACTTCTCTTCCTCTTGGGTTTGCGGATAATATATGACACTTCTCTTCCTCTTGTTAGCGGGATAATAGGACATTTCTCTTCCTCTTGTTAGCGGGATAGTGTGACACTTCTCTTCCTCTTGTTCCATTCGTGAACGTTGTCACAGATTCATTCCAGATTTTTTAGAGGCATTCCATTCTTAGATGCGTTATCATTATTTGACACATTCTTCTTTTTCTTCTTCTTCTTCTTTTTTCTTCTTCTTCTTCTTCTTCTTCTTCGTCTTCATCATCATCTCTTCTTCTTCTTTTCCTTCTTCTTCTTCTTCTTCTTCTTCTTCTTCTTCTCTTCTCTTCTTCTTTCTTAAAATCTTCTTCTTCTTCTTCTTAAAATTCTTCTTCTTCTTCAAATTCTTCTTCTTCTTCTTCAAATTCTTCAAATTCTTCTTCTTCTTCTTCTTCTTCCAAATTCTTCTTCAAATTCTTTTTCGCTCCATCCCCCGTCTTCCATAACCAAAATGTCTCAGATTCTTTCGGTCGACGCAATTCGTACATCGCTCGTTGTTCCTTTCCTTAACATGTTTGTTATAACCCCCCACCCCCACCCCCACCCCACCCCTTCCTCATCCCCCCCCCCCCCCCCCCCCTTGCCTGTCATCCCATCTCTCTTTCTCCCTCCCATTCCTTTTCCTCCTTCCTCCTTCCCTCTGACACCCCCCCCCACCCCCCCCCCCTCCCCCCCCCCCCCCCCCCCCCCCCCCCCACCTCCGTCCAACCCCTTCCCTGTTGTCCGCTGCGCTTGTCAGACAAGTCTTTTTTTCACACAGATCGCGTGGAAAATTACACCACCACCATCACCACCACCACCCCTCGCC
>CM031597.1:22820580-22830580 GCA_018398815.1 Conus ventricosus
TGAGTGAGCGTTTCGCTCCGGACGGCACCAGAATGTCTGTTTCAACGACAGTCCTCGTGGAACTTGCCAATACTGATCGCCTCAAGATGAACTCACCAAGGGCGTGTACGTGGTAGAGATGAAATGGAAACTGATGTCAAAACGACAGGATGGGGATGATGCTATGGATGGTGGAGTGCCGTTCTGGTCAGGGACCGCAGGACAGGGCTTGAATCTACAGCGGACTCTCTTACCATCCCAAAGTCTACCAGGCCCGAGAGATACAGCCGCTCGCAGTGTTTTGTTGGGAAATTTGAGCAGCGCTTACAGACACACATCCACTTTTAAGGGATGAAACTCGACTGTGTGGATCCTGCCCTCTCACTTGAGATGATGACAATCTCAGCTCCGGGTAGGCACTGGCCGGGGCAGAACAATTCCACGAATAAATGGCTCTGATGGGAATCGAACCCAGGACTTCCCGGCCCGCCATTTAGGAAGCTAACCACTGCGCCAAGGCGGATAGTAGCAGCGGCAGCAGCGGAAGTAGTAGTCGTAGCAGTAGCGGCAGCAATAGTAACAGTAGTAGTAGTAGTAGTAGTAGTAGCAGTGTGTAGTACTAATTGCAGTAGCAACATCAGTCATAGTAATAGCATATAGTGGCGCTTTTGATGACGTTGATGATGATGAAGATGATGATGATGATGACGATTATTATTGTCATCACCATCGTTATTGTTATCATCATCATCACGTTTCTCATCATCATCATCATCATCATCATCATCATCATCATCATCATCATAATCATCTTTATTATTATCATTAGTAGTAGTAGGCCTAGCAGTAATAGTAGTAGAAGTAATAGCAGTAGTGTCATTATCATTATTATTATTATTATTATCATTACTATTGTTATTGTTATTATTATTATTTTATTATCATCATCATTATTATCATTATCATTATTGTTATTATGGCTGGCGCTCTCACCAAGCATTTTCTTCACAGCTTCAAGGATGCTGATAGTTTAACTACCTTCATTTAAATGAATTTTGTTCCTTCCTTACTCACACCGTGACCTTTTCTCAGACTGTGACCTTTTCTCAGGATGTGACCTTTCTCAGGATGTGACCTTTCAACACTTGTGACCTGGGTTTTTTCCGTCTGAGTTTGACAGCCCAGAAAACGCCCTAACTGATTGTCCAAGCTATCATAAGAAACAAGAACTACAGATTAGTATCATTACTTCTTTTCGTTGCTGCTTAACTTCCATTTCAGGCCATGTTTCTATATTCAAGAGGGAAATTTAAAAATGGATGTTTAAGCACTTTTTACATGCCGGCGCGCAGGCGCGTGGTGATAACGTCAATGAGAATAAGTGGTACCTCTGAAGTGCAATGCATTGCTGCAGCCTTGAGCATTCATCATTCACTCAGACTGACTCAAACTGGCGCGTCTCACTGGGGCTAGTCCAAGATCCCTCCTCCCCTTCCTCCCACCACCTATTCTCCCTCCATTCCACCCTTCCTTCACACACACACACACACACACACACACACACACACACACACACACACACACACACACACACACACACGCACATACACACACACACACACACACACACACACACACACACACACACACACACACACACACACACACACACACACACACACACACATTTCTCACCACACAAACTAACCATCCCCTACCGAACGTAGGAACTCTGTGTGTGTGTGTGTGTGTGTGTGTGTGTGTGTGTGTGTGTGTGTGTGTGTGTGTGTGTGTGTGTGTGACGTTTATGTGGTCTGTGTGTGTGTGTGTCCGTCTGTCTGTCTGTCATTGTCCGCGTCTGTGTGTGTGTTCTTTATGTGTGCTTGTGCGCGCGCGCGCGTGCTTGTATAACCGTGAAAGGAAGAAAAGATGATAGAAACTTGAATTAGTGTGGAAATGTGCGTGCGCCGGCATTTAGATGAGAGAGAGAGAGAGGGAGAGACCCAGAAAATAGGTCACTCCCTTCCCATACTACTTACCCTTACCCAGCACATAAAGAGAAAGAGACAAATAGCGAGAGTGATGGAGGGATGTGTTTATGTGAGTTCCTGCACGTTACGAAAGAGAGAGAGAGAGAGAGAGTGAGAGAGAGAGAGAGAGAGAGAGAGAGAGAGAAGAGAAGGGGAGAGACAGAGGGTAAGAGAGAGACAAAGAGAGAGACAAAGAGAGAGTGAGAGAGAGAGAGAGAGAAAAAAAGGAAAGAGAGAGCGAAGGACAAAGAGAGAAAAAGAGAGAGACAAACAGAGAGACAAGAGAAAGAAAAAAAAACAAAGAGAGAAACAGATAAATGAAAAAACAGGTGAGAAAGAGAGAGAGAGAGTGGGGAGGAGGAGAAGAAAGAAGAAGAAAAAGAAGAAAGAAGAAAAAAGAAAGAGGAGGAGAAGAGAGAAGGGGAGAGAGGGAGAAGGGAGAGAGAGAGGAGAGAGGGGTCAGTCAGTTTCTCCTGCTCAGCGTTTTTTGCCCAGACCGTGTTGGAGCTTCAGAAGCAAGCAGACAGCAACACTAAAGACCTTTATTTTCCGGGAGAGGACGTTTTTCCCTTTCCTTCGCCCAAAAACCCAATTAGCGACCCAGTAATTTTGTGGTTTACATTGAATCGTTGCATACCAACCCCACCCCCCCCCCGAAACCCATGCCCTTCCCTTTCGGTTTTCCCCCCCCCCCCCCCCCCCCCCCCCCCCCCCCCCCCCCCCCCCTCCCGATTACTTGCTTTGTGTTTCCCAAAAGGGACTATTGAAAGCAGAAAAAACCAAAAAAGAAGGGGCAAGTCTGCGCGCGCGTTTCCTTCTTCCCCTCCCCCCCCCCCCCCTATCCCCCCTCCCCCCCATCCCCCCCCCCCCCCCCCCACACACACACGACACTAATCTCATTTGGGGGGTGGCAAAAATTGCAAATTACTTTGAATCGCGTTCCCCCCCACCCCCATCTGATCCCCCCCCCCTCCCTCGCCCCCCCTTTCTTTTTTTTATTGATGTTGTGACTTCAAAGGGAATTTTAAAACCAAAACAAAGCAAGCAAGCAAGCCACACCCACACACCACACACCCCAAACACACACAAACCACACACACACACCACACACAACCCCAAACCACCCACACACACCCTCACTCACTCATACACACACGCGCGCGAGCACACACACACACCCTCTCTCTCTCTCTCTCCTCTCTCTCCTCTCTCTCTCCTGTAAAGGACAAAAAAAAAAAAAACCAAAATCGTGGCATCGCCACCCAGTTAAATTGGCAAAAGCCCCAAAACTCAAAAATCGGGTTTCCGGCAGACGACTTCATGTTGCCGGTCACCCAATTAGGCACGGCGAGAGGGGCTATTTTCTGTCCTTACAGAGACGCACCGTCCTGCGACAGACGAGTGGTTTTGCCGAGTCTTAAAGGTCTGGCCAGACGGATTCTCGCTAGGCAGATGATACAGCTAATTTAAAGCGAGTGCCCACAGTTAAGTCGGACGTCGCCCTGGTTAAAGTGGGAAGGGGGGAGGGGGTTTGTTGGGGGGGGTAAAAAAGAAATTTATTAAAGCCCCATTGACCACCCAGAGAGAAAGGGCCCGGTGATTGACTTTCAGATTTGCAGTCCAATGAAATTTAGAGGGAGGAAACCCTGGGCACAAGGGGGGGAAAAATTCTGACCAATGGTACTCACCCTTTTGACAGTAGAAGAGAATAAGAAAGTTAGGAGGGGAAAAGAAAGAAGAGACGAGAGGGGGTTCCCGGAGAGTGGCTCTGCACGAGAGAAAAGCAAGAGATAGAGGGGGAGTGAAGAAACCAAGTTTAAGATTAGCACCATTATAGAGTCTGCAGGGGAAGGACTGGAGGATGTGGAGAGAGAGATTTGCTAATTTTTAGAGAAAAAAAAAAAAAAAGGGAAAAAAAAAAAAACCATGGCCATTTGATAGAGCAGACCAAAAGAGGAGAAGGAGTGCAATGCGTTGTGCGGGGGAAAAAAGGGAGAAAGGAGAAACGATCGTGCCTGGTGTCATGTTCTTTTAAACCCGGGGGGGTTCGCCTATCCCTGGCAGCGCCATTTCTAGGCAGAACCACAGTCAATGCCGTAACCTACCGTGCCAGCAGCCCCAACCCGACCGTGCCAGCGCCAACCTGACCAGTGCCACAGTTGTGTCGGGGATTGGTTTGTGAAAGTGACAGTGAAAAAGGAAAAAAAAAAGAAAAGAAAGACGTGTTCGTAAATAGTTTAAAGATCCCCCGGCCGGGTAAAGTAGAAAATTATTTTACCCGGGGTTAGTTATATGTTAGATAAATGGTTTTGTGAAGTTCAAAAAAAGAGAAAATGTTTTATTTTGTTTGACTCCTGCGCATTGATGTTTTCCATGTTTTGGGTTTTGTAAAGTTATAGACTTTAAAGGGGTTTTTTTGAAAAACGCATGTTTTGAATGAGTTGAAAGAAGCGTGAGTGTTTTTGGGGGCGTGCGACCTTCCTCCACTGAACCCCGAGGTTGACAATTTTTTGGCGAGCCTGCCAGGATTTCTGGTCATTATTATAATTGTTCAACTTCTCAGAGAGGAAGCTGGGGGGGATTCAATTTTTGAAACCAAAAGACAAGGTATGTCTTATGTATGTTTCCAAGATAGTTAATATGGTTGGCATTGCTTAAAGATAGTTAAACTAGGGGGCTTTTTCAGCCCCAGAGTACTTATTTCCCTCAGTTTGGGGCCTATAATTCGTTCATATTTGGGGTGGGCGCTGGCGCTTAAAAAAAACTAATTACGTTTCCCCAAGAAATTTTAATTCATAGGATTGGCTTAGTCACTCGTGTGGAAAACCACCGTTTGGCTTCGTAGTAAAAGGGTTTTAAAATGGCGGACGAAAAAAAAAACCCCCTATCGAAAAACTTTGGAGCGTCGTCTGATTTAGGCTACTGGGGGGAAAAGAGTTGCGAGCTTTCTTTGAAACCCAAAAAAGATGGAAAGAGATACGAGGGGAAAAGACCCGTTTTGGCAAAAGAAAATGCGGAAACAAAGAAAAAAGGATTAAATTAGATTTTAGAGAGAGTGAGAAAAAGGGGAGACCACGGTGGTAGCCAGTTTCCAGGCCCCTGGCGCAGTTTGCCCGCCGATCAAAGTTGCCAAAATTCTCGAAGGATCAGATTCGATTGATGCGTACATCGTCCTTTGAAACTTTTGTACAGCAGGGTTGGCCCCTTCAGAAGAGTGGCATCATTTTGTCAGCGCTTTTGAGGGGGTAGGCATTACAGTTTTTCACTGTTTTCCCACGACAAAAAATCTGATTTTGGTGTGTGAAGGAGTCTTTGAAGGGATTTGCCCTCCAGAGGGGGTTTTTAAAAAGAAATTTCGTGGGCTAGTTCAAGCGGTGAAACGTCACTATTTTGGGTTTTGACTTTTTGTCCTTTTTTGAGAATGGTTAGAGTTGAGTGGTACGAGAAAGGAGTTCGCTGAATTGAAAGGCTGGTTATGAAAAAAACAGTTTTTTGTCGGGTTTGACCCCAGAGTAAACTTAAAATTGAAAGGGACAGCCCCGACAGCAGGGGAGTTGTGAAGTTAGCAGGGTGAAGGGAGGCACTTTTGGGCACTAAGGGCAGGAAAAAAAACAGGTGCAGGACGGGGGAAAAGGTGAAGGAGACCAGGGGAGTTTTCCCCGCAAAGTCTGAAAAACCCCGTGGTGGGGCGAAAGGGGAAAAAGGGCAATAGGTTTTCTTTTGTCACAAAAGGGGAATGGGCAAGGGATTGTCGCGGGTTCCAAAAGGCGCACCCTTGCAAGAGGTTGAAAAGGGGGTCGCCGGGGAAGCGCCTGGGGGAACCAAAAGAGTTTTCCATCTGAAGAGGGTGGAGGGGGTTATGGTAGCACGGACAGCAGTCATGTCAGGGATGGAGGGCACTGGCTGGGGCTCATTACCGGGAGAGGGGTGGTTTGGCCAGAGGGGGTAAGTGTTAGGGACATGGTTGTTCATGTGGTGTAGTAAGAACAACGCTGGTCGAGGAAGGGGATTTGACGGGGAAAAATCCGACCTGTATCTAATCGATGGCACTGGGGGGTTTTCCCCTTTGCAAAATTAAAGTAGTCCCCCTTTACTTCTCAGGGAGTGTCTGCGCTGGGTGGAAAAACCCCCTTTAGATTTGATCAGGGGAAAAATTTTCCGGGTTTGAAGGGATCCAGGGGACCCTGAGTTGTTGACTGCTAAGGGGCAGAGTTCAAACCGGAGAAAAGGAGGAAAAGGTTGAAAAACCCGTTAGTCGTTTCAGCAAAAAAAGTGGCATAGATGTGTCCCCTGAGAGTTAGGGCCGGAAGGAACAAGACCCTTCGCTCGGAAGTCTTGGGATTTGGGCCCAAGGGGTGGAAAAAACAGGTGGAAAAGGGAGGTGAGCAAAATTTTTGGGGTAAAGGGGGTTGTTGTACGGGAGTTTTTTCACCAAAGGGGAAACAGTAAGGTGAAACCTTTTAGAGGTCCGTGTTATGTGACCTGTCATGTCAGGGGGTCACGGTCGCCGGCGGGTCACTCGGCACCGGCAAAACAGTGACCGAATCTTTGATGTTTTTCACGGGCCCGGGGGAAATGGCAGCATGAAGCGGTTTCTGATGTCATGTTGTGTGCAAGGCACCCCAAAAGAGGGGAAAGGGGGCGCCTCTTAAACAGCCCCCCCTTTAATTGACACCCATTCAGGAGGTGGCTGTTTTTATTGTTGGCCCAATCTCGCCCTGTTCCAAAGGTGGGACAGGTATGTGTTGCGTCGTGGATTTTCGCGACCGATATCCGAAGCAGCGCATTGAAAGGCGTTGATAAAGCAACGGTCGCTGAAGGGGTAGTAGACTCTTTTTCACTGGGGTGCCTCACAAAATTTCGGACGGGGGGCACGTTCACCCAGGCGTGATGAGGGAGGTCAACAGGCTGTAGGGGTCACACGTTCTCACTACCAATACCACCCAAATGTAAAGGCTTGGGGGAAAGATTTTAAAAAGGGGTTTTTTGCTGAAGGGGATCTTAAAAAAGCTCTGTGAGGAAAAAAACCAGCAGACTGGGATCGTTAATTCCAGCGGCAGTTCCCACAGGGAAGCCCCCCCAGGAGGCACAGGCTTTTCACCCTTTGAGTGTGTATGGGGGGGGACAGTCGGGGCCAGGTGTATTCCCAAAGAGCTATGGTCCGGGGGGAACAGGATCAGAAAAGGGTTTAAAAACCCCTTTCGTAGGGGTGGACCCAGCAATGGCAGAGGGGGAATGTAAGGTTTCAAGGGGAAAATTTTTCAGGAGGCGGGGCTGCAGAAGAAGCAATATCAGGAAGGGGAAAAACAATCCCTCAAGGTGGGGATCAAGTCCTGTTACTGCTTCCACGGATCACAACAAACTGCTGTCATTTGGAAAAGGGCCATTCCCATCATTTAAAAGGTAGATGGATTACCCAATTGAGTAAAGGGAAAACCAAAATTTTCCATGCGAATTTTTTTTCCGCAAATATATTCAGGTGAATCGAATAGGGGGGCGGCAGCAATCATTGATGGGGGCGAAGGAGACCCGCAAAAGAAGGTGAATTTGTTGCCTGAGTTTTCCCGGGAAAAAAACTACAGGGTGTGTCCTGTAGAAGGGTAGAAGTAGGAGCAGGGGAAGTTAGGGGGGGCCCAAACGTTGGGCCCCCTCCGATGATAAAACCCGGCGGACAACTCTGGCCCGTATGGGGGTTAAACGCAAAATCCCCCTACTGTGAAAAATACCGGTCCCCTAGCACCAAACAAGTGATCGAGGAGGGGGTGGAAAAGATGTTGGACCCTTGGGGGGATTTAACCTCCAAAACACGTATAGTGCACCCGTCGTCCTAGTGAGGAAAAAAAATCAGGTGACATTTGATTTGTGTTGATATGACGTCTGAACGTGTCAAGGCGATGCAGAAGTCATACCCAACGGGAAGACCTATTCGCTCAGGTCGCCCCAAACAAGAGCAAGTTTTTCACCAGGATAGATTGAGCAAGGGGTTTTTGGCAAAAAAGCCCTTTAAGGGGGATTCAAAGGAAAATCACAGATTCCCAAATCCCAGGGGCATACCAGTGGCGAGACTTCCCTTTGGGGAGGCAACGCCCCGCAGTTTTCTCTCGATGAGGGAAGTTTTTGAGGGTTTTGGGAAGGCGTAGTGAATTTCATGGATACTTTTGATGCATCTGAGACTGGGAGGAGCTATGAGGGAGCTAGTAGCGTTTTAGAGAGGTTTAGAAAGCCCAAACTCACAGCCAGACCAACAAAGTGCCAGATTTGGGTTTTTCCCGCCTGAGTTCCCCAGGTTTTGTTGCGGAGGCGACACAAAGCAGCCCGAAAAGGGAAAGGTGGGGAAAGATGATGAATTCAGGGACCAAGACCAAAACAGAATCAGGGGCTGTAGGTTTTATTGGTTTCTACAGGAGTTTGTACCCAAAATTTTTCAGCAATCACGAGTCCTCTCAGTGATTGGGAAGGCGGGAAACCGGGGTGGTGGGGTGGTCAGACGCTGCAGACAAACACTGCAGAGGTTTGAAACCGGGGGTTTCCGTCCCATCTTTTAGCTACCAGATATGTCTAAACCCTTTTTTTTGGACAGATGCATAGGTGGTGGAGTAGGTGCAAAAATTGTTTTGGGGGCACGAAGGGGTCGGTTTCCCTTTTTAAGTATGTGCAGGAAGTTGACGGGTGTGAAGAAGGGTACGCAACGGTTGAGAAGGAGTGTTTGGCTGGTGTGGGCCGGCGAATTTCCAAAAAACTTGTTGGGAAAGGTTCTGATAAGGGCGATCATCAACCACTCAAATTCCTGAAAAGGAAACGAGCTGAAAAACAGCGGGGGGTGCGTTGGCATGGCACGCAGCCCTACAGGTATCGAGTTAGTACATCCCAGGTCGACAGAAAGGGAGCTGACTATTTAAGCGGTATCTAGCAAACTGCAACTCAGAGGAAGTCAGTCTATCCAGGGGCAAAACTCTTTTTTAAAAAATTTTGTTGTTACAGTTTATGGTTTGATGGATAGGGTTTTTTCCCTTTTTTCATGGTTTAATTTTCTTTTTGGGAAATTGTTTATGTAAATGTAGTTATGTTTGGGCATCAGTCGTTGTGTATTTTAAAGCACTGTTTGCGATAAATGAGGATGGGATTCCAAATGAGGTGTCGGGGTCGTGATCAATTAGATTGTGCTCTTCATAGTTGTTGTAAAGAAAGGTGGGAAATCCCAGGTGGGGAATTGCATATGGCACGAGGTTATCTGAAAATGAGTTGAAAAAAGGGAAAAAAACTCAAAGATTAAAAACCCTTGGGGGTATTCCTTGTGTATTGTTATTTTTTTAAACCCTTTTTGGTCATTATTTTGCAAAAATTGCACGTGAGCTGTGGGCAGCAAAATTTGGTTGTTGTTTTTTTTTTACCGTTGTTTTGAGACAAAAGCTGAGCTGTTTTTGAAGGGGGAAATTGCACGGACAAAAAAAAGAAAAACCCAAATCGTGGTCAGTCGCCCGCCCGTTTAATTGGACAAAGCCCAAACACAAAAATCCGGTTTTTCCCGGCAAAAACGACTTCATTTTGTCGCGCAGCCCTTAGGGACGGGGAGGGGCTATTTTCTGTCCCTTTACGGGAGGGAGCCGCAGAAGACGAGTGGCTTGACCCACGTCTCAATAGGTCTGGCCAGACGGGTCTCTAGTCTGTTCAGGTTCGCTTAAATTTTCAAAACGAGTGCCCACAGTTAATGGACGTCGCCCCGGGGTTTAAAATAGGAAGGGGAGAGGTATTGGTTTGTGGGGGTAAAAACCAAGTTAAATTATTAAATGACCCCTTTTCCCCCAGAGAGCAAGGCCGGAGATGTGATTTCTGTTTGCAGTCCAAAGAAATTTGGGGGAGGTAAACCCCGGCACAAGGGGGGGAAAATTCGCCAATGGTCTCCACCCCTTTTTACAATAGGGAAGAGAATAAGAAAAGGGGGGGAGGAAAAAAAAGAAGAGACAGAGAGAGAGGTTCGGAGAGTAGGGTTG
>CM031597.1:22836478-22838978 GCA_018398815.1 Conus ventricosus
TGTGTGTATGTATGTATATATGTATGTGTGTAGGCATGTATGAGTGTATGCATGTATGTATGTATGTATGTAGATATGTGTATGTATGTATGTATGTATGTATGTATGTATGTATGTATGTATGTATGTATGTATGTATGTACTTCTCCAGGTATCCTATGTTTGTATCTCCCTCCCTCCCTCCCTCTCTCCCTCCCTCTCTCTCTCTCTCTTTCTCTCTCTCTGTGTTTGCCTAGTTTTATCTGGTTATCCGTATTCAAATTAACTCCCACACCCACCAAAAATCTTCTCTCTCTTCCTCTCTCTCTCTCTCTCTCTCTCTCTCTCTCTCTCTCTCTCTCTCTCTCACACACACACACACACAAAACACACACATACACACACACAGAGAGTCACAGATACACACCGTCACACAGACATAGACAGACAGACAGACACATGCACGCAAGCACACCCGCACACATATACACACACGATCTACCATCTCTCTCTCTCTCTCCCCCTCTTTCCATCCCCCACCCTTCTAGCTATAAATCAATCAATCAATCGATCTACCTATCTATCTGTCCATCTATCTGTCTGTCTGTCTGTCTGTCTAACCATCCTGTCTCATACAGGGTAGAATCCCCCCCATCCCCACTCCCATCCTCCCCCCCCCCCACCCATCCCCGCATCTTGAAAACTACCGTTGTGGTTAGTTTCTTTCCTGCCATCTGACTACAAGGTGGTGTGACGGTAGGCATGTCCAGGCTGGTCACGCACTGTCCAGGCTGGTCACGCACTGTCCAGGCTGGTCACGCACTGTCCAGGCTGGTCACGCACTGCCCAGGCTGGTCACGCACTGTCCAGGCTGGTCACGCACTGTCCAGTCTGGTCACGCACTGTCCAGGCTGGTCACGCACTGTCCATTTTTCTTCCTATGGCTTTTTCATTTGTTTATCTTTCTTTCGACATTGCCTATTGTTCCATCAGCGGTTTTCTTTTATTTACTCATACTACTTAACTAGGGGATAGTACATGAAGGGGAGGGGGATGTATGGCGCTCTTAGTACGATCTAGGTTTTCCCTGCTTTAAGGAGATTCAATAACAAACAGGAAACACTCAGTTAGTTCTCCGCAAGATCATGGGTTCTCTCCTGGGAAGACAAGGTCTCTATCAGAGAAGTGCTTCACAGAGCGAACTTGCCTGGTATGGAGGCATTCAACATGACGGTTAAACTCCGATGTGTTGGACATGTTGGTCCGTACGGACGACACACGACTTATGACACTGGTTTCCTTTTCAGGGCTGGCATCTGGTGAAGTAAGCTCTGGTCAGCCACTCAAACGTTTCAAAGACTGCCTGAAAGCATTCCTAAAGAACCTGTGCACTCCCGAGATTGGACGGCAGACCCTTGCCACTGACCACAGTGCCTGGTGACTCGCTGTCTACATGGGAGTTCAGGTCGGTCTTTGAAGACAGGCATCTGCAAGTCCTGGACCAGAAGTATCAAGCACCGTAAGGAGGAGAGGAGACCTGACCTAGCCTCTGCTATTGCACGCCCACAGTACGGCCGCTTCTGTGCATCCGACTTAGAGACTGCATGCTCACCATATGGTGTTACTGATGTCTTCATCGCCGCAATGTTCTTCCGGTAGTAGTTTAAGTATCAGGTGATGCATTGTGCGAACAGTGTCTTTGTTGTGTGTGTCTTTTTTGTTGTTGTTGTAAAAGACAGGACTCGTTTTCACAGGGTGACAGTGCAAGTTTCAAACAACACGGCTGATTTCAGTGGTGTGATTGGCTGAGCTTATCAAACAAATGAAATCAAATTCATTGTTGGTTGAAAACACAAGAAAATCGCTGAGCCACCAAACGAAGGCACAAACTAGTTATAAAACAGACACAACGCGTTGCGACCTATTGGGTCTTCTTCAAGCAGCGCAAACAACGTTGAAAACGATGGAAACAAAGGACGAACAAACAGTCACTTATGTCTTCGATCTGGGTAAAAATGTGGCGTGGGTGGTGTACGTTGTATGCCTTTTTCGTTTTGCCTTACTTATATGTACACCTAGTAGAACCTTCATTTATACATATGTTTGCGAATCACGTTCCTCTTTGTCAGAAAAAGACAGAAAATACATTGTTTTCTCCTTTTCTTTGTTAGTTTATCCACCTTTCGTTTCTGTGCTTCTTCTTTTCATTTCCAAAATGATCTTACTTGAACTAAAACTCCAAATCTTCTCGACCTGGACAATTGGCTATACGTCTTGTTATGTCGTTCCATGGTGTTCATAATAACGATAAGCGAAGGACATATCACGAGTCACATTAGAGTTCGCAATGAAGTTGTTCATGTTCAATCGCAACCGAAAACAGCCATCCGACGTGTTCGTAGTGGCCATTGGCCTAGTTCAATAGGTCAGAACATGTTCTCATGTTCTCATAATCCAAAATGCACATTTTAACGACTTTAGATGTGTTCACTTGAAGGGGAATTAAGAAAAAATGCGAACT
>CM031597.1:22843978-22846675 GCA_018398815.1 Conus ventricosus
GGCAGCAAAGATAGAAACAAGTCTGAGAAAGATGTTGATTGCAGCAAAGACACAAACAACATTGAGAAAGATGTTGATTGCAGCAAAGACACAGACAACATTGAGAAAGATGTTGATTGCAGCAACGACACAGACAACCTTGTGACATGTTCACTGACTGCAGCAAAGACACAGACAACATTAAGAAAGATGTTGATTGCAGCAAAGACACAGACAACATTGAGAAAGATGTTGATTGCAGCAAAGACACAGACAACATTGAGAAAGATGTTGATTGCAGCAAAGACACAGACAACCTTGTGACATGGTCACTGACTGCAGCAAAGACACAGACAACATTGAGAAAGATGTTGATTGCAGCAAAGACACAGACAACCTTGTGACATGTTCACTGTCTGCAGCAAAGACACAGACAACATTGAGAAAGATGTTGATTGCAGCAAAGACACAGACAACCTTGTGACATGTTCACTGACTGCAGCAAAGACACAGACAACATTGAGAAAGATGTTGATTGCAGCAAAGACACAGACAGCCTTGTGACATGTTCACTGACTGCAGCAAAGACACAGGCAACATTGATAAAGATGTTGATTGCAGCAAAGACACAGACAGCCTTGTGACATGTTCACTGACTGCAGCAAAGACACAGACAACATTGAGAAAGATGTTGATTGCAGCAAAGACACAGACAACATTGAGAAAGATGTTTATTGCAGCAAAGACACAGACAACATTAAGAAAGATGCTGATTGCAGCAAAGACACAGAGAGCACTGAAAATGATGTTGATTGCAGCAAGAAACAGAGAGCACTGAGAATGATGTTGATTGCAGCAAAGACACAGAGAGCACTGAGAATGATGTTGATTGCAGCAAAGACTCAGACAACATTGAGAAAGATGTTGATTGCAACAAAGACACAGACAGCACTGAGAATAATGTTGAATGACTGCAGTGAGGACACAGTCAACACTAACAATTGTTGAGTGCTTTGCAGCAAAGACACAGACAACCTTGAGAAAGATGTTCACTGACTGCATCAAAGACACAGACAACATTGAGAAAGATGTTGATTGCAACAAAGACACAAGTCAATTTTGAGAAAGATGATGATTGCAGCAAAGACACAGACAACATTTGAGAAAGATGTTGACTGACGGCAGCAAAGATAGAAACAAGTCTGAGAAAGATGTTGATTGCAGCAAAGACACAAACAACATTGAGAAATATGTTGATTGCAGCAAAGACACAGACAACATTGAGAAAGATGTTGATTGCAGCAAAGACACAGACAACCTTGTGACATGTTCACTGACTGCAGCAAAGACACAGACAACATTAAGAAAGATGTTGATTGCAGCAAAGACACAGACAACATTGAGAAAGATGTTGATTGCAGCAAAGACACAGACAACATTGAGAAAGATGTTGATTGCAGCAAAGACACAGACAACCTTGTGACATGTTCACTGACTGCAGCAAAGACACAGACAACATTGATAAAGATGTTGATTGCAGCAAAGACACAGACAACCTTGTGACATGTTCACTGACTGCAGCAAAGACACAGACAACATTGAAAAAGATGTTGATTGCAGCAAAGACACAGACAACCTTGTGACATGTTCACTGACTGCAGCAAAGACACAGACAACATTGAGAAAGATGTTGATTGCAGCAAAGACACAGACAGCCTTGTGACATGTTCACTGACTGCAGCAAAGACACAGACAACATTGATAAAGATGTTGACTGCAGCAAAGACACAGACAACCTTGTGACATGTTCACTGACTGCAGCAAAGACACAGACAACATTGAGAAAGATGTTGATTGCAGCAAAGACACAGACAACATTGAGAAAGATGTTGATTGCAGCAAAGACACAGACAACATTAAGAAAGATGTTGATTGCAGCAAAGACACAGAGAGCACTGAAAATGATGTTGATTGCAGCAAAGACACAGAGAGCACTGAGAATGATGTTGATTGCAGCAAAGACACAGAGAGCACTGAGAATGATGTTGATTGCAACAAAGACTCAGACAACATTGAGAAAGATGTTGATTGCAACAAAGACACAGAGAGCACTGAGAATAATGTTGAATGACTGCAGTGAGGACACAGTCAACACTAACAATTGTTGAGTGCTTTGCAGCAAAGACACAGACAACCTTGAGAAAGATGTTCACTGACTGCAGCAAAGACACAGACAACATTGAGAAAGATGTTGATTGCAACAAAGACACAAGTCAATTTTGATAAAGATGTTGATTGCAGCAAAGACACAGACAACATTGAGAAAGATGTTGATTGCAACAAAGACACGAGTCAATTTTGATAAAGATGTTGATTGCAGCAAAGACACAGACAACATTGAGAAAGATGTTGATTGCAACAAAGACACAAGTCAATTTTGATAAAGATGTTGATTGCAGCAAAGACACAGACAACATTGAGAAAGATGTTGATTGCAACAAAGACACAAGTCAATTTTGATAAAGATGTTGATTGCAGCAAAGACACAGACAACATTGAGAAAGATGTTGATTGCAACAAAGACACAAGTCAATTTTGATAAAGATGTTGATTGCAGCAAAGACACAGACAACATTGAGAAAGATGTTGATTGCAACAAAGACACAAGTCAATTTTGATAAAGATGTTGATTGCAGCAAAGACACAGACAACATTGAG
>CM031597.1:22854275-22859275 GCA_018398815.1 Conus ventricosus
TCTCCATCTTCTTCACCTCGTTCTTGGTGATGTTCAGCGTCAGCTCACACGTCATCATGCCCTCGGACAGGGTGTTCTCCGAACGGATCAGACCCAGCAGCTGCTCCTCCTGCCCACTCATCTTCTGCTCGCACTCCGACAGACGCTTGGAGGACACGCCAGCTTGTAACTGCGGTCCTTGATCTGGTTCTTCAGCACGGCTCGCTCTCGCTCCAGCAAGGCGATCTTGTTCTCCGCGTTGAGGAGATCCTGGTTGACGTTGAACAGGTCCACCTGCGACTTTTGGAACATCTGTTGCGTTTCGTTCAGCTTGAGCTGCATGTCGAACATCTGTTCCGTCCTCTCTCTGAGCGCCTTCCTGAGGTGGGCGAACTCCTCGTGCAGCCTGCTGAGCAGGTGGTCGTCCAGCTTCTTCTCCGATGACTTTTCTGCCTGGGGCGCTGGTCCGGGGTTGGCGCCTACCGAGGTCTCCACCATGGAGCTGAGGAAGGGGTCGGCACCCAAGAGACCTCTCACCGTGCCCTCCAGGTCTTGCAGTCGCTTCTCGTGAGCGTCCTTCATGAAGGAGAAGGTCTTCTCCATGCTGTCGATCTTCTCCGTGTAGTCGTTCTGGTGGTCCAGGTGGCGTCGGAAGTGTCGGCGTCCTCGAATGGGGTCAGGACAGGGGCCGGAGTCCTGGGTGAGGTGGATGTTGTACACACACTGCTCGTTCTGGTAGGAACGCACGAAGCTGCAGTCGTTGGCGGACCAGCAGGGCTTTAGAACCACCAGGACCACGAAGAATGTCCACCCCAGGACCTCACCGAGTCCATGGCTGCCATTCTGCTGCCAAATGAGGAGACCTGGTATCTTCACTGATTAGAATTGAGGGGAAGTGCTAATGATGAAGGCTAATTCCACAGCCGATTGTCGATCCTTGACAAACAATGCCTGATCACTCTCCACTCTTTTCTACTTACCATAGCTTCAACCACAGGCTAGCGAAGCTTTGAAAAAAAAAAAGGGCTGTGGTTTGTCTCTCGCGAAAAGAAGAACAAAATAAACAAATTTTAGGCAGTTGGTGAATAAATTATAATTACACTGTTGTATATGTTAGCAAGAATAATCAGAATAGTGCTTATTTGCTTTTAACAGTCGACAGTGATAATCCACTCCGACTGCGGTCAGAATCTGCGGTCAGCTGTACTTGCGGTCCTTTGGTCAGAAGCACACGTGTGAAACTGGACCATTCCCACTCTTCCTCCCCCTTGGCCCTCAAATCCTAAAGCAGCGCGGGCGAGAAGGTGTAGCCGCTTTGGCCAGAGAAGCCTTACGTGCCTCAGTGAAAAGACTGACAGGCAGGGGGAGCACCAGTCAAATGGGCAGCACCCTCGCCACGATCAATCCTCCTCCACGCCTCCTTCCCTCACCACCACCACCCCTACCGCCCATTCAAAAAAAAAAAAAGGAAAAAAAAAAATCCCACACCGAGTCCGCGCGTAACATTAACAAGGGAGGAAACCCAGCCCAACGCATACATGCACGCACACACGCAGACACAGACAGACACACACGTGGCCGGGCTGTCCTCTGGATGTCGTTGTTTGGGTAGGAATCCTGGCTTCAGCCAAGTGACTGCTGTCGCGACGACTGGTGGGGGGAAACTGTGGCTGAACTGCCTGGTATATAGGGGGAGTGCGCGGGCTGTGCGTGTGTGTGTGTGTGTGTGTGTGTGCGAAGAGAGACTGCTTTGCTAAGGTCGACACTCTCTCTTTGTCACCTTGATTTCAGGTGGGAGGACTGACAAGGGAGATAACTGGAGTAAGGGGGGGGGGGGGGGAGCAGGGCGCTCCTCTCTCTCTCTCTCTCTCTCTCTCTCTCTCTTGCATAGCCGGCTGCCACTGCAGGCACGCGCGGGGAAGGGGGAAGCTCGCCGCTCCTTTACCTGAAGCGGAGCCCGGCCAAGCTTTGCCTGCCTTTCATTCCCTAACAACCTCAGTACCGTGGACTCTATAGAGGATTTTCCTTCGGGGGGAAGGTGGAGGGGGTGGTGGGTTGAGGGGTAAGGAGGAGGGAGGGTGAGGAGGGAGGGAGAAGGCGGTGGAGGAGGGTGGGGAGCATACCTCCTTCTAACCCCTAACCCTCTGCTGTGCCGTTAAGGCTGAAGAAGAGCGTTGCACCTACACGCGCGATGCACTCGACCACCCCGCCCCATTATCACCTGGCTGCTTCCTTCCGATAAGCGGCTGATCATGGCTAATTGCTGAGAAAACGTTCTTCAACACAGCTGATCAACTGTGAGCCATAAACTTCCCCTCCCGCTCCTCTCTCTCTCTCTCTCTCTCTCTCTCTCATTAAGAAACAGTTTTTAGGACTGTAAGCTATGAACTCGCTCATGTCTTTCATCCTTTGCCTTTGTCTCTTTTTCTTACTCTCCTGTTGGTAAGAAAATGTTTTTTTTTTGCCCCGTTGAGCTTAATTAATCATCAGTGATCACCCTCTCTCTCTCTCTCTCTCTCTCTCTCTCTCTCTCTCTCTCTCTCTCTCTCTCTCTCTCTCTCTCTCCCGTCCCAGTTCTCATCTTCTATATAGGCTGCGTCCTGTCTCTCTCCTCCTCAGTTCTCATCTTCTATACAGGGCGCTTTCTGTCTCTCTTCTTCTCGGTTCTCATCTTCTATTCAGAGCGCTTTCTGTCTCTCTTCTCCTCAGTTCTCATCTTCTATGCAGGGCGCTTTCTGTCTCTCTCTCTCTGTTCTCAGTTCTCATCTTCTATACAGCGAGCTTTCTGTCTCTCTTCTCCGTTCTCATCTTCTATACAGGGCGCTTTCTGTCTCTCTTCTCCTCAGTTCTCATCTTCTATACAGGGCGCTTTCTGTCTTCTCCTCAGGTCTCATCTTCTATACAGGGCGCTTTCTGTCTTCTTCTCAGTTCTCATCTTCTATACAGGGTGCTTTTTATCTTCTCATCACTTCTCATCTTCTATACAGGGCGCTTTCTCTCTCTCTTCTCCTAAGTTCTCATTTCTATACAGGGTGCTTTTTTATCTTCTCCTCAGTTTTGATCTTCTATACAGGGTGCTTTCTCTCTCTCTCTCTTCTCCTAAGTTCTCATTTCTATACAGGGTGCTTTTTTTTATCTTCTCCTCAGTTCTCATCTTCTATACAGGGCGCTTTGTGTCTCTCTTCTCCTAAGTTCTCATCTTCTATACAGGGCGTTTTCTGTCTCTCTTCTCCTCCGTTCTCGTCTTCTATATAGATCTAGGGCGCTTTCTGTCTCTCTTCCTGTCAGTACTCATCGTCTATAAAGGGCGCAGTCTGTCTGTCAGTGTGTCTGTCATGAACAGTCTGCTGTCTTTGTTGTTGATTATGCAAGTCCTCATCGTCTGTCTTGTTCTTCAAATCTGGCATGGTCACTCATAAAGATACTGGCTGGATCAAGAGTGAATCACTTTTGACATAGCAA
This sequence comes from Conus ventricosus, assembly GCA_018398815.1. Taxonomy (NCBI): domain Eukaryota; kingdom Metazoa; phylum Mollusca; class Gastropoda; order Neogastropoda; family Conidae; genus Conus; species Conus ventricosus. The sequence continues at coordinate 22,857,717 of CM031597.1, forward strand.
ATTGCATTAGTCGCATTTCAATGAGACTGCATGGCGAAACGCAGCAATGTAGGGCTTCCAAGAGTCAAACACATCCAGCCGTTGGCGTTAGTATACATAAAAAACCACGGCGCTTTCTGTCAGCCGGAATAGCTCGTTTGGGAGAGCATTAGTGTGGACGTTTGTAAGGCCCTGGTTCGATCCTGCGTTGAGACATTTTCCCAATTTTTATTTTCGTCTTCAAAGGATTTAAAGCGGCTCTATGGCAAAGGGTGGGGTGGAGGAATAATAATAATAATAATAATAATAATGAATACTTATATAGCGCCTATTCTCGGCTAGAGACCAAGCTCTAAGCTCTTTACAATCAACACTCGTTTACACAACGGGCTGCCTACCTGGGTAGTGCCGACTGAAGAGCTGCCAGCTGGCGCTTCATTCAGTCGTTTCCCGTGTCATCCAGTCAGTATCGTTCAATATCGATCACTCATTTTCCTTACTTCCTTCATTCTTTCCATTTCTCACGCAGGGTGCATGCTATATGTAACGTGCCATCCATACCAACGGCCAAACTGGCCTACTCTTCCGAAAGTTGGTGATGGGATTTGACGTGTGTGCAAGATGTTATGCGTGCGTTCACACACGGAACCTCGGTTTATAGTCTCATTCGAAGGACTGTATGGGAAATGGAGTCAGAACCAATGTTAACTCCGAGGGAAAAATCCCCCTGTACCGAAACGCCCCGGCGGAGGTTCGCACCCGCAACCCCAGGATCACCAAGATTACGAGTCCGGCGCCCTACCAACTGAGCTATTCCGGAGAGGAGACGGGGAAAGGGAAGCGAGTTAAGGGGAGACACTAGTTGGGGGAAGGGGGGGGGGGGGGTATGAAAGGGAGAGGAGGGACGCAGGAAGTGGACATGAAGGGAGGGAAGTGGGACGGGGGTGGGTTGGGGAGGAGAAGGAGGGGGAAAGACCGGGTGTGGGGGGCGGGACAGGAAAAGGAAGGAGAAGGGTAGGGGGAATGGGGGTGGGTGGGTGAGACAAAGAGTAGTGGAAGACGGATAAGGGGTTACTAGAGTGGGGGGGGGGGGGGGGGGGGGCAGGGGAAGAGGAGGAAAACAGGGGGGGGGGGGGGAGGGAGAGGAGGGAGAGGGGGAAGAGGGAAGGCAGGATGGGAGGGGGAAGAGAGGGGTGGTGGTGGTGGAGGTGGAGGGGAAGGACGTAAGGGAAAGTTAGGAGGAGGAGAGGGAAGGCTAATACCACATAATTACGCGTGATTAAGAGTAGCAAGGACACACTGGCCGAACAGGCTTTGCCTAAGATCCCAGGCTTTGATTGCATGTATTTTTTGTTAATCTGAGTTCCTCTCTCTGTCTCTCCCTCTGTGCGTGCGTGCGTGCATGTGTGTGTGTGTGTGTGTGTGTGTGTGTGTGTGTGTGTGTGTGTGTGTGTGTGTGTGTGTGTGTGCGTCCTCAAACCACCACCTCCATATCACGGCGTTAGCAGCCAGTTGATAAGAATTATTCATCACACGCAGACGAACATGTTCGTCATCACGATTTTTAGAATCTGGAAGCA
>CM031597.1:22861775-22869275 GCA_018398815.1 Conus ventricosus
GTGTGTGCGTGCGTGCGTGCGTGCGTGCGTGCGTGCGTGCGTGCGTGCGTGCGTGTGTGTGTGTGTGTGTGGACTTTATCGTCATCTTATTTCTTCTTTTTTTTTGTTTACATCACTCTGTGTCGTCATCTTATTTCTTCTTTTTTTGTTTTGTTTACATCACTCTGTCTTGTATTTCAGAGAGAAAGAGAGTGCAGGGGGTGGGAGGGGGGGGGGGGTCTTCTCCTATCTTTGTTTGGTATTGTTTTGCATTCTTTACATGGGATATTTTGTCTGTAAGAAGTTGGTACTGCACTCCAAATCAGTCGACAGTTCTTGCGGGTGTGGTCCATGAACTGATTGGCTTCAAATGCTCAGAGCAAATACAGCAGTTTGCATGAAGGTACGCAGCTGGTTTGCCCACAAGATCTTCACGCCTACAGTTCTGAACCCACGTCTTGCATCTGCAAAGAACACAAAAAGAATGTTGAAACTTGGTTCAATATAGAATAGAAACTGTTTTTTAACGCCAGTCTGTAGACGTTCTCTCAGTGTGTGCATATGTGCGCCGTGTGAGCACATGGTCACTTGCTTATGCACATGCGTATCATCTTCATACAAGTGTGTGTGTGTGTGTGTGTGTGTGTGTGTGTGCGTGCGTGCGTGCGTGCGTGCGTGCGTGCGTGCGTGCGTGTGTGTGCAAGCACCTATAAGTGTGTGTATGTGAGCGCTAGTAGTATCCTATGCATTTTTACTCTCTCTCTCTCTCTCTCTCTCTCTCTCTCTCTCTCTCTCTCACACACACACACACACACACACACACACACACACACACACACACACACACACAACACACACACACACACACACACACACACACATGCGCGCGTGCATGTACGCTCTCTCTCTCTGCTTCTGCATGACAACATCGCGGGAGCAATTTCCTCGCTCACGCAGCTGAACTGACTCTCTCTCTTTCTTTCTCTCTCTCTCTCTCTCTCTCTCTCTCTCTCTCTCTCTCTCTCTGTCTTAATTAAAACAACGTATTCAGGAAATGTAACACAGAAAATGATCTCACCTTTCTTCGTCTTTTGGAAAAGAAAAACACCGGAACCCCTTCTTCCGAGAATTATGACAGTTCGGCGCAGCGCACCAGTTGCCTCCTGCCTTACTCGCCATGTTGGACACGCGTGGAAAGATAGCATGTCAGGGTGGGAGTGGCAGCATGGAATGTGCCAGCCATCTGGCTTCACTTTTCCGCGGAGTGAACCATCTTTCCGTAGGGCGAACTATCTTTGATCGGACACAGGAGCGATTCTGCCGCTGCCGCAGAGGTGCCGCAGAGAAAAATGTGGGCGTGGCGCCTAAAATATTCCCGCGAAAAATGCCACGTTGCATTGTGGGCACTTTCTTCTCCAAGACAATGCCGGCGTGTCAAGATAAGGCGACCATTGAAAAACTTGTGGAACTTGTACGGGACAATCCCGTACTTTATAATGTTTCGCTGCCTGAGCACAGAGATGCTCTGCTCATACGCAATGTGTGGAGCAGCATCGCGGATGCGATGGGGAACAGATGTATAGATGGTAAGTGCCTTTTTTCTTCTGACCGAATTATGCCAGATGTTGATCTATTATAGATCTAGGCCTAGCATAGGTTCTTTCGTAACAGACTGCTTGCTTTATGTGCATGTACCGTGGAAAGGCCAGTGCAATGCGATGCCTACATGTGTCTTATAGAGTCGTGGAGGGGATGCCTAGTAATAACTGGTTATGTCAGTGTACGTGTATGCGCGTACGTTTGTGTGTATGTGTTTGGATGTGTATGTGCATGCGAGCGTGCATGCGTACGTTGTATGTTTGTGCGTGTTGTCCTATGCATGCACACATATACACATCTTCAAATCATTCACACTAATAAAACATACATACATAACACAAACACACGCACACACATACATAGACTAGAGACAATTGACAATGATTTTATCTCAGGCCATGTGTCCCCATCACAAATCCCCCCCCCCCCCCCCCCCCCCCCACAACCACATACACATACATACACACACTGAAAAGATTCGTTTACAATTGTATTCAACAAAACGTTTTATAACGTAAATAACACACCAGGAAGTATGATGCATGAAAATGAATGTCCCAAGTTAGGACGCAATTAACGTTTATATATGCAAATCAGATGTGCCGGATACATATTTAAATGTTGTGTTGTTCTACATGTGACAGGAGATGGATGGAAGAAGAAGTGGCGGAACATAAGGGACACCTACATGAAAAAGAAGGACAACGCCACGAAGAGCGGCCAAGCTGCTACTAGAAAGAAGCCATGGCTGTTCTTCAGTTTCCTGACCTTTTTGGATGAGTTCATTGAACCTTCGAGGTAGGTGAACACATCGATTTATTCATGAATGGCTGACTATAAGTGCATGAATGAATTAATTTAAATTTATTTAGCGCAAAAGATTCATCCGCGCAAGAGCATGATCGTAGCGCAGATCACACAGTCATTCTACAATACAATCAAGACACCTCGCCCACATTCGCACTCCCCCCATCGCATATTATCCCCCTGCACTCAGGAAATTATGCCTACCCACCACAATTAGGCCTAAAGTTATAAGAGGTATACATTTAAAAAAGCATATACGTTTTTACGTAAGTATCGCAAGAACAAGGAAACTAATGCGTACACACGCAGATATTTACACTTCTGCTCACGAGCAACGGTTAAGTAATAGAAGCATACATACCTACACATATATACATGCACGCACGTGCATACACTGACACACACGCACGCGCATACACGCACGTACGCATTCACATACACACTCACACACAGACACACACACACACAAACACACACACTGAAAAGATTCGTTTATAATTGTATTCACAAAACATTATCAAGGAAGTATGAGGCATGAAAATGAAAGTCCCAAGTACAAGATTGTCCTAATAAAAAGTGTCTACTGTTTTCCTGTTAAACATAGATTGTTTAAATCTCCGTTTCAGCACGGAGAGCAACATTCCTTCTCCTCACCCGGAATTTCAGGACGATGAAGAAAGCGAGGCGAGGTTATTGGACCAGTCAGATGATGAATCTGCAAGCTTTGCTGAAAGGTGAGTTCTCTCTTCCGACACAGTAGGCCTACTGAACATGCCTCTTGTAACATGCTTCATTTGCCAGGGGACAGGTTGTACACTGCAAAAGTATTCCATGAACTGATTTCTGACTTGCGCTGCTTCATGGGAAGGTCTGTTTCCCGAGTGTTGAAGGCTTTGTAACCCTTTAGGCTCCATACCAGCAACCTCATGAAGCAGACTGGTAACTTGAGCCGGAGTAGACTGGGCTTGAAGGAAATTGTGCAGCACACAAGCAGCTTTGACAATGTCAATCGTCCACTGTGGTCTGACGTCTAATTTGGTGAGGAAAACCCTCCACCTTGCTGCCAATATGCCAAATGCATTCTCCACCACACGACGGGCTCTTGACAGGCGGTAGTTGAAAATCTTCTGATTGAGGGGACACCCCTTGCCAGGTAGGGGCGAAGAAGATGACTCTGAAGAGGGAAGGCTTCGTCTCCCACGAAGACGTACGGCATGGGACCAAGGTGAGGGGCGCCAGGAAGCAAAGAGTTAGCTGGAATCCCCAAGCTGTTTGAAGCCAATGCTTTTGCCAGATTGGAGTGAGCGAACGTCCCGCCATCGCTGTTTCGACCGTAGGAGCCAACGTCGATGAAAGTAAAGCGAAGGTTTGCATCCACCAAAGCCATGAGAACTGTAGAAAATGATCCCTTGTAGTTATGATAGAGAGATCCAGAATTCCTTGGAGCCTTCATCACGACATGCTTGCCGTCCAACGCGCCGATGCAATGAGGGAAGTTCCATCTGTCCTGGAAGTTAGCTGCAATAAGCTGCAGTCGTCCGTTTGTATGGATGCTGGCATGTGGATAGATGACAGCCGCTTCCAAAGGACCTTACAGACCTCAGCCAGAATGTTGCCAACGGTGGAGGCTCCCACTCTGTAGCTGAAGGCGATTGACCTGAACGTTTCTCCGGTTGCCAGAAACCTAAAAAAGAAACAGATAAATAAGTAAGCAAGTGCTGTAAGTAAGTAAATACATAAGTAAATACATTAATCACATCACCTCAGTCCCTCGACTCTGGAAGTTGTCGGGGGGACCCGAGGGCAGAAGAAACAGACGTCCTCTTCCATGCTGTTCTGTTGGCACCCGTCGACAAGAGGTCAGGGAGAGCCATCTCCATGCAGTTCTTGACGTTGTCAGACCAGCTCTTTCATTGTCTCCTCGTCTGCGTCCTCCCTCAACGGTGCCTTGCAGGATGGTTTTTGGAGAGGGTGTCATGTCTCGTGACGTGTGCTAACCACGCCAATTTCCGTCGCCTGACGGTTGCCAGGAGAAATTCATGGGGGACCCACGAGGTTTCTGACCAAGCTCTGCACATTGTCATTGGTCTTGTGCTCTCTGAACGAGATGCGGAGCTGGTCACCTCTTCCAGGGGCTCACCATTCATGGTGATATTGCCAGTAATGGTGTTTGTGTTTGTCGAGAATAGAGATTCGATAATTATTATTTATAATGGATGACATTGTATGCTTTGTTGCAGGGCAAGTGTGGTCTCCTTTGGCAGCCAGAGTACAGGCAGTGGACACCGAAGTGGTTCGTCATTGTCAGCAGTAGACCTAGCAGCTGTCAGGGAATCAAGCTTGCCATCGCGAAAAACCCCAGCAAAGAAGGCAAGACGTGGGGATGATTCAACAATCGACAGGGCACTACAAGAGCTCATTGCTGACCACAAACGGATTCAGGAAAAAGAAGAACATTTGGCTGACACTAAAGACCCTGACGGAGACGATGCATTCCTTGCAAGCTATGCCTGGAGAATGAGAAAACTCCCTGCACAAACAAAATCCTTTTTAAGAGTACAAATTGCTCAGTTGTTCTTAAACGCTGAGAATCCAGATATCGCACCCCTACCCATCACTCCTTTACCTCAGATCACTCAGCAACCCAGTGCACTTACAACGCTTTATCCTACGCAAGGCCAAGATGTCAGTCAGTTTCAAGCAGGTGCCAACTTGGCTCCCTTCTCTGAGCAAGGTGGTACGGGGAGCAGCGTTATTGCCGATGCAGTGACCATGTCCCAAATTTATCACTGACCATTCTATGTTTTCTTCACTGGTTATTTGGCATAGACACATGCAAACAAAAACAAAACAGGCATTGTCACAATCACATGCACAGATACATGCCCCCTCCCCCCCCCCTGTGACCCTTCTTCCCCACCCCCCTCCCACACAATCAAACACCCTCCCTCACACACACATGAACATTAGATTTGATATATATGTGTCTGATTATGTTTGGATTAGTAAACAGAATTGATCACTTCATCTCCCTTTCATCTTTTTGGATCCTCAAGAATCAGTTTCAAAGATTTTCTTTAAAAGTTTACTCTATGTTGATTGTGTGAATAAACACCAAAGATAATCAGTGTAATGAATATTTTCCTTTTACGCATACATGTGTATGCACGTGTGTGTGTGTGTATAGGTGTGTGTGTGTGTGTGTGTGTGTGTGTGTGTGTGTGTGTGTGTGTGTGTGTGTGTGTGTGTGTGTGTGGTGTGTGTGTGTGTGGTGTGTGTGTGTGTGTGTGTGTGTGTGTGTGTTCGGGCGTAAAAATATGATAATAGCGCTATATAAATATTCATTATTATTAATGGAGAAAGGTGACTTACCTGATGCATATAGCTAGTCGCTGACGTGGACAGATAACTTCGCGACTTTGGCAATGCTTCACCAGATCTTCCTCCACAAGATGCAACACAAGAGTGAACTGTTCTCTCGTCAGGCGAAAGTATTGTTGGAACTTTTCCTCGTGGAGCTGAAGCTCTTTTACAAGAAGGTGGTAAGTGCCTTGTGACTTTCGCTCTTTCAGAATTCCATGCACCCAAAATCGATGCTGTCTTCGTTGTCTTTTACCCCCTCTCTTCTTAACCAGGAGCCAAATCATCAGCAGTAATCGCTCTTGTTTCACGAACTTAGACAGTTTTGACTGGGCAGGTGCCATGCTGCTAATTCCATGCACCCAAAATCAATGCTGTCTTCGTTGTCTTTTACCCCCTCTCTTCTTAACCAGGAGCCAAATCATCAGCAGTAATCGCTCTTGTTTCACGAACTTAGACAGTTTTGACTGGGCAGGTGCCATGCTGCTAATGCATCGAAACAAAAACAAAAAGGCGCAAACCTGCTGTGCCGTACCGTGTCTATTGATTCAAACCATGAAGTTGCCACTTGCGATACCGCACATTTCGTCCCGGTGCCGTTCCGCTGCCGTTCAGTTTCCGTGCCTATGGATTTCCAGAGAGACACACAGAGACAAAGATGAGCGAGTGGCGGGGAGTAGGAGGGGTGGTGGTGGGCGAGATTCAAAGTGCCGGCGCGAGAGAAGTGTGGGAGAAGATGTGGATAGAGACAGTGTGTGTGTGTGTGTGTGTGTGTGTGTGTGTGTGTGTGTGTGTGTGTGTGTGTGTGTGTGTGTGTGTGTGTGTGTGTGTGTGTGTGTGTGTGTGCGTATGTGTGTGTGTGTGTGTGTGTGTGTGTGTGTGTGTGTGTGTGTGTGTGTGTGTGTGTGTGCGTATGTGTGTGTGTGTGTGTGTGTGTGTGTGTGTGTGTGTGTGTGTGTGTGTGTGTGTGTGTGTGTGTGTGGCGGGGGCGGGGAAGGGTTGGGGGGGGGGGGGGGGTGCTACATGACCACCGTCACTGATTCTTTGGCCTTGTGGCAGGGGCACCAGTGTTTGTTTGAGAGTGTCTGGCACTGTGGGTTTCAGGTGTTATCACCGCTTGGCTCAGCCGACTGTCAGAACAGACAGGTGGATGTCAATGGCGTGTGCACGCACGTGCGGAACTCTCTCTCTCTCTCTCTCTCTCTCTCTCTCTCTCTCTCTCTCTCTCTCTCTCTCTCTCTCTCTCATTGTGAGTGTGCGTGCGTGGGTGAGTACGTGAGTTGTGCGTACGTGCGTACTTGCGCGCGCGCGCGTTTGTGCGTGCGTGCGTGCGTGCGTGCGTGCGTGTGTGTGTGTGTGTGTATTAGTGATCCTGAAACTGCACGGTCGCTCACGCTGGGTCGACGATTATGCCATTGTTATCGACAACAGGTAATGAGCCTTGCCTACGGGACAACTGAACGCTACCAAAGTGACTGCAGCGGTTCAGCGTCTTCTCTGGTGAGTTGCCTCTTGGAGATATGACGTTGGTTTCTGCATGTGCATTGTACTGCCGGGACTGTGGCAGGACAGACATGAGTGTGGCTGTATAGGGAGGTGAGGTAAGGTAATGTTGCTTATAGTCTAGCCGACAGCAAAGGGCCATATCTGGGCTGTCACCACGTTAAAATCAACTCACAAGTTATCAAATAAATAACAAAAACAAAACAAAAACAACAACCCAAAATCCAACAACAACAACGAAAACAAACAAAC
>CM031597.1:22881308-22946170 GCA_018398815.1 Conus ventricosus
ATTCAAATAGCGCTTTTCAAAAACATCGCATACATTCGTAACGGAACCTCACTTAATGTCTCACTCGAAGGAAATGTGACTGTTGATTCCGAAGCGAAACCTAAATGACCTAGATGTCAAAAGCTGGTATTCTCTCTCTCTCTCTCCCTCTCTCTCTCCCTCTCTCTCTCCCTCTCCCCTCCATGGAGAGAACTCAGAGGATAACCGCTGGTAGTTTTTTTTTGTTTTTGTTTCTTTTGGTTTACATACGCGACTGTTTAATCTTGCCATTCAGGTAGGTAGCTACGTCTTCGGATTGACGCTTGGACTGAAGCTAAGACCCCTGGTCCAAGAGAACATTAGTTTACCCATCAGGCCTATCTCAGGCAACTGCGGAAATCTTTCAGCTCATTGTCGTACTCTCAACACCCCTCCCAGTCTTTACAACTCGAAAATCCTTCTCCCTCCCCTTCTGTTCTACGACTTGATTTCTGTGAAAAATATTTTTAAAATAGGTAAGGTGTGTTTATATCAGAGCTCCTTGATACATACCCTCGGTGCTGCAAGAATCGTGTGTTGAGACAGAACTGCGTTTTCCTCTTTGTCTGCTGTTTGGGGGCATTATGTTTGGTGTTGCTTGGGTCTTTGCTGGAGGACTGGCGTGACATCTCCTCTTTCAGTCTGCACACCACTTCAGTGAAATCCTTCCCGTAGACGTACAGTTCGTAAGGATACAAATTTCTGAAATTCAGAGGAATATTGTAAGCATTAGCGTGAATTAGTAGTTTGCTTTGCAGACTCGTTAGCTGGAGGACGACAGACCCTCTCTCACATGGCGAGTCAAGTTTATTTCTCCTCTTTGATTTTGATGTCACACTGTTTGAGACTCACTGAATGTGCTCTGAGACCTGTAGAATTTTGTGGACCAACTGCCATGTGCTCTGGATCTTTCTTGTGTATGAGTATTCTTTTTGTCATGTGTTTCTTTGCAGTTTTATGTCTCTAACGGGCGAGGGCTGTATGTATAAAAAAAAAAAAAAAAAAAAAAAGCAAGCAAGTATAAAAGACATGAACCTGGTTATCCATCAACCTTGAATGTAAAGATATCGTCGTGTCTGTCAGCATTTCAAAGTAAGGTCAAAGGTGTTACGTCTGACGACTGGAAATTTCAAAACTACCTTGCACGTGCTGTCAATAGAAGTGACCTTCATTCTTTTTTTTTTTTTAACAAAAAAAAGTTGTCGAGAGCAACATGTCCACAACACCCCAATATTCAGAATCTTGTTTTTGATGAGAAACACCACAGCAGAAAAAGTCCTTTTCTTACAACATCACACAAATAGGCATTTTATGTGCGTGATGGGTGTGACATTCACACAGGAAAGGTATAAGAATAAGCAGATAAGAAATGCTTGTGGTATTACGTATACATGTCAGGGTGTTTCGGGGTGGAACAGGTGGGGGTGGGGTGGGGTCAGAAGGGTCAAGCCAGCTTCAAATCTGATCTGCATATACTGAAATCAACCTGCTCTGCTGCCAAATGCAAATTAAAACAACAGAAACAAATAAAATATCTGAGAATAATTATTATGAATAATTTCTAAACAGACAATCTACTATCAATGTTACTTTTATGTGTGTGTGTGTGTGTGTGTGTGTGTGTGTGTGTGTGTGTGTGTGTGTGTGCGTGTGTGTGCGTGCGTGCGTGCGTGCGTGCATGCGTGTGTGTGCTCCCCCCCCTTCCAAAGACGTTCTTTTATAAATATGTCGATCAACAGATATATTTATGTTACCATTTACAGTTCCCCTATGGTTAGAAAAAAATGCTTTGTCTAGTCTTGTCTTGTCTTGTCTCGTCTCATTGCAGTATCCAGCAAGTTATAGGGAACTGAGGTGAAGCATAACACGACCATCATTTCCTAAGCCTATTTTTGTCAGATATATAAACTTTTTCACTTTGGATGGGGAGAGTGTGAAATATAACTTTGTCCACTTTTAAAGACTCCGAGTGCAATGGCCGGGTAATGATTCTGCAACATAGTTTATCCAAAAAGTTCAATTTTTAACATTCTAATGTATCAAATCACTGCCCGAAATATTAATTTGCTTTCACACAAACAATAAAAACAGCTTCCTGCCTCACACATCTCATCTTCCTCGCCCACTATCTGTACACATTTGTTTCACTTCTGTTTTTTCCCCTGCGTTTATGACAGGCCTTTACCTGTAGTAGAACAGTCTGGTGCCACACGAGTTCTTGACATCTTTGTGACACGGTGTTTCCGTCACCTCCCTGTACACAGCGCCCATTTCTTCCTGCACGTGACCTGAACCAGGAGTGGGTTACTGCACTGACGTCAGCACGAACTGTCGGACATGCTTGTGCAGTACAGTGATTCGGTGATAGTGTGTGTGTATGTGTGTGCGCGCGTGCGCGAGCGAGCGTGCGTGCGTGTGTGTGTACATATGTGTGTGCATGTGTGTGTGTGTGTGTGTGTGTGGTGTGTGCATGTGCGTGCGTGCGTGCGTGCGTGCGTGCGTGCGTGCGTGCGTGCGTGCGTGCGTGCGTGTGAGTGAGTGTGTTGTGTGTGTGTGTGTGTGTGTGTGTGTGTGCGTGCGTGCGTGCGTGCGTGCGTGCGTGCGTGCGTGCGTGCGTGCGTGCGTGCGTGCGTGCGTGCGTGTGTGTATGTGGTAAGTCGGCCAAAATGAATACCACAACATTTATTTGAAAATGCTCATATTTGTTTTGTTTTTTTCAATTCAGTTCATGTCATTTTCTTTTCACTTGTTAATCTTATAAGCTAAAGAACATGCCTAAAATACCTAGAAACCCGTTGGACACTGAGTGTGGGGTAAGTCAGCCAAGATGAATACCACGAAATTCATTTGAAGATGACAACATTTTTCTCTGAATTTCGTTTTTATCATTTTTTTTTCTCACTTCTTAATCTTATGAGCCAAAGAACACCGCCTAAATGCTTAGAAACCTATTGAACGCACTCTATTGATAGTTCCAGAAGTGGGTTTTTTCGGCTTAGAGTTTCTATTACTTAATTTTCCGCTGGCATACACTATACATTAAACACGTACCTCTTCACATTTAACATGATCAACGCTGATGGAGGAATAAACTATGCAGACTATTTTGAAACGTGCAAAGTAGGCTACCTTAACCTGGTCACCATATTGCATGTTGCATCCCCCCCAAGAATCACGTTGTCAAGCGCTGAGGCAAAAAAAAAAGACCTCGCATAGCAAAATCATTTCAGATCTGACTGTATTTCTCAAGAACACCGACGGCCACAATGACACGGCAGTACCTGGGCGTAACCTCCACGCTCGTGCACCGCCAGGAAGAGCTGGAAGAGGCTGATGCTCTGGTTCTGCCAGAAAGGGCTCTTGCCTGGTCTCAGCCCATTCCCATCATGAATCGTGTCACGTCGTGCACGAAGGCACGCTCGTTTCGCTTGTACATCTGGGCACACATTGGACTGTGCTGAACTGATGTATGAAATCAAGTTTGCATGACATAACCAAATCTCGGGTGGGTTAAGCAGGATAGTTTACAAGAAAGGTTGTGTCGTCCTTAAATCCAGATTTAAGTAGAGAATGTAAAATGGGAGGCTTCGATAAATCGGTCAAAATTTTACTTGTAAACACGTGAGCACATAAACCAATGTCAACTGTAAGCCTTTAACATACACACTCACCAATCCCTCTCAAAATGCAATCGCATAAACTATGCACATGGAAAATGCTAATTTTGTACTGCCACTATAGTCAACTTGACTAATAAGAGAAATGATCGACAGATATTCATTTTCATTCTAAGAGCCAGCACTCAACAGACTGCAATGACCATAGCTTTCCATAAAGGGATGCATGCAGATCCTGCACGATGAAGCATGTGGAGCATTCTTGTAGCTTTGGTGGTTCCTGAGTCATACCAACAGATGAACTGAACTTTTCACAGTTTTCACTGGCAAGAAAGTTACAGACCTCAGCCAATGGCCAACGCTTACTGTACACTTGAGTGAATGTGGATTTTTCTTCAAGTTCAACAAGTAGCCTACACTGATCAAGGCAGTTATGCATGGATAGAAACTGACTCAGTGGACTATATCCTTGCATTGTTTTTCAGTTCTTTACATTTGGTTGTTTTTTAACCTCAACATTACAAGCATAACCCTTTGTAGATCTGACCCTTCGAATATTTTTTATGTGATTAAGCTGTAAGATGCCTCAAACCCGTTTTCCGGTTACTTTGGGCACGTACGCGCGTGCACTCATACACACACACACACACACACACACACGCACGCGCGCGCGCACGCACACACACACACACACACACACGCGCGCACGTACACACACACACAACACAATTACAAACAAACGCACGTACACACATTTATTCATGTATTTGTTTTATTTCTCATTTAGTTCTTTATCTACTTATCTTTATAATGTGCTGGCTTTTCTTTCTGTGTTCCCTTTTAATTGACTATGCATTTCTGCAAGGGCATTGTGTGTTACCATTTCTACAAATGTGAATAAAGGTACTGGATGGGGAAATGCGTTTGCATGTCTGCATATTCTTTTTATCATCAATGTTTAATATAGTACTTATAGATCTAATATCATTACTTTTCTTCAGATGTCTTTCCATATCTTTTTCATATTTTTCGAAATCGTTTCTTTTATGATGCTTGACGAGAAAGGAAAAGACGTACTGCTTATTCAATGTGTAATCTCAAAACAAAATTCTGACCCTGTCATTGACGTCACACACACACACACACACACACACACACACACACACACACACACACACACACACAAGCACGCACACACACAAGCACGCACACACACACACACACACACACACACACACACACACACACACACACACACCCACCTCTCCCCCCCAAAAATCAAGACCCGTCTGCTCCCCCGAGTGCACAGGACCGAAGCAGGACAGGACCGTGCCACCCACCTCCACATCCAGCATGAGCCTCTCCTCCTGGTCCGGTGCTCCAGGCAGGTGTCCCAAAAGGGGGTGAACCGAGTCACCGGCAGGTCTGTCTTGTCAGCGGCTGAGGAGACAGCCAGGTCGCCGTTGTCTGTTCCTCGTGTCTGAGGAACGCTCATTCGTGGTCTGCTGGAACTGTCATTTCTCTCTGAAAATAACTGTCATCGTTTGTAGGCAAGCGAAGGAGATGGGGCTGACGAAGGGAGTGTGAACAGAGTGAGTGGGTTGCGCAGCACCCCCCCCCCCCCCCCCCCCCACACACACAAAACACGCGCACACATATGCACCATCACCTCCCACAAACGTCCAGTCCCAATTTCAAAAAGAGCTCAAACAAATCAGATTAACGTCATCAGCAAATATTGTAGCCGGTGCCACTGATGATGAAACGAAAATTTGACACGTAAAAGGAAGAGCGTGTGTGCATGCGTGCATGTGTGTGAAAAACAACCAAAAAATCCACGAAAAAGCACGAATCATTCAACCAAAAGAAAGTTATCAAAACGATAATTGCATACAAAGAAACGTACTAGGACACAGACCTGAGCTTACTCATGCACATATAAATTCCTTCGCTGACACCCTCCTCCCCATGCATGTATGCCCAACACACCGAAGCATGAAAACATGATATTCTCCACAGATGATCACGATTGAAAATGTCCCATTAATACAAAGACGGTTAAAGAATTAAAAAACAAAAACACACCATGGAAATGAACAAAATGATACCAACCACATTCTTGCAGGAAATCCTGACGTTCCAGCACGTAAGTACACTTGGCCAGCCTTTCACTGGCGATAAAGGCAACAATGTCACGGCCTCATCAATGCCAGTTGGACACTAACACCACTTTTATAGACCGTCTTCAGCTTCTGCGCCGCTGGTAAGCACAAAGGTTTGCGACTGCGACCATAGCTTTTTTCGCTTACGTCCTCTGCCTTGTTTCTGGAACGGTTAATGGAAAATCGACCAGTGTATTATATGTATGCTGTCTTATCTGTCGCATACTGGTAAGTGAGACTGGACATAGCATCTCTTATACACAGTACGTTGGTAGCTTAAATGTCAATCTCTGTTGAGTATTCATTTCTTTCTTTGTACCTCATGTCCGTATTAACTATGAAGCCCTGCACTGATTAGCTCGTTGACCAGTGCCTTAATCAGATATCTGCTGAGCCTGTCCATGAGACTCTCTTCCCAACTATTCACATGTTCCGGTGTTAACTTGTTTATTTATTTACCTGTAAATGTAGCCCTAGGCATTGCGGCCTCATGGTTTAGCAGGTGTTGTGCAGCGTAGATGGGCTAGTCAAGAAACTGCATCAAACTGCAGAGTTCTGCTTCTTCAAATAATTCTAAATCAACGTAAAAATGCATGGATGTCAGTGTTCGGCGTTAACAGAATCAATGCTGAAGTTGGTTGGAACAATCCGTGATTCAATATTCAAAACTGTTCAAAGATTTAAAAGTTAAACTGCTGTAGGTGTGAAGCTGTCGATGCTATGGTAAAGTATGACAACAGCAGCTCGAAACAATGACAGTAAGTTTAGGTATCGAAGGGTCAGTCTTGTGATCATTGCAAGTCAGATGATTTCAACACTGCCCACATAGACCCATTACTGTTATTGTCTCATGAGAGCGGGTGACTGGCTGGTCAAGGTATGTCTTCAGTCATATGCCACAGGGTAGAGGTATTAAACGAGTCCAGTCATATATCTTGTTCATCCTGGGCCTCTCCCGTCTGCCTCCGGAGCGTTCATTTCCCGCTGTACCCTGTAGAATGGTGATAAAGTGTCACGCCGTGATATATGCCTGTGGCAGGTAAGCTAAGACTGCTTGTTGCTCTCTCTCTCTCTTTCTCTCTCTCTCTCTCTCTCTCTCTCTCTCATTTAGAACTTGGATTACCTAACACCAATATTACCTGATGACTTGAAACACCCTGCTTGCCAACTGACGAGGCAGTGAATACCGAGACGTTGTTTGCAGAGATCCAACCATGACTGTGAGGCTGACCTAGAAATTCCACGTGATAGAGTGCAATTTCACCATCGTCGTATTTAGACAAATGTCCATGATCTATCCCTGGTTCTGGTGTAACAACACCGGGCCAACTGCACACACATACACCCACACCCATACACACATGCACGCACGCACGCGCGTGCACACACACATACACCAGCATCTTTTAAAAATCATGTTCATGTTCAGCTGTTAAAACAGATAAAACTATAGCTACTGAAAGACTCTCCATTGTAGGCCCAAAAGCATTGGCTTGTTGTAGATCTGTGTTCAGTTATGTATGACTTTGGTATCTGCATACTGATCTGTTCACAAGATACTGATGAACATAGTTACTATATCATGTATAACGTTATTTTAACTACCTGTTGAAGAGGTGAAGCACATGCTTTGATTATGCTTAGGAGATTAAAGGAGCAGAAATTTGCACAAAAACCTATTTTTGTTAAAGTAAGCATACCCATAAACTAGAACTGAAATGATGGCCGACGGGGTGACGCAAAGTGAACACATCCAAAAGTCTAACACTAGTAAGAAGGAAATGGGTCATTCTGTGAGACCGAATGTTCATTAAAGAAAATTATAATGCACCAAAGTTCAGCTACACACGCTAACCCATGCAGATGTTAAAAGAGACGAGACGAGGTAGACATTTTCTTAACATTGTCCCCCACCAGGGAAAAGATACTTCATAGATGTCTTCTTGAAGACAAGCACTCCCAAAGTGAGATGACAGAAGACACCACGGGACGTCCCACACGGTTGTAGTACGTAGCGTCTCCTTATGCTTTTAAGGTTAAAAAAAAAAGAGAAAAAGGCAAATAACTGGGCAGCGTCATCTAAAGATGAGAGAAAGAGGTAAACGGTAGGTTACCAGACTCCCCCCCCCAAAAAAAAAAAAATAAAAAAAATAAAAAAAATAAGAAACCAGTAACAGTCTGAGCTAAACAGAAACAGCCCGGGACGTGCACTGAACCAGCGGATGCAGCGCCCAGTGCTTTGCTTGAAGCCGGCAAAGATTTCTGCTGGGAGCCAAACAGAAGACAGAGAGACCTAAAAGCGAGACATCCGAGGAAAGGCTATATTCAGTGTAAATGGTAGTTTCATTCTAGAAGGGAAAAAAAGGTGTAAAATGGTTTCCAGAACAACGACAGGGAGTGGTCTTCAAAGATAACAAATTGTAGACAACGGCAAACAAAAAGAATTAAAGAAATTTAAAAAAAGCAATAAAAACAAACAAAAAAGTGCAGAGTCCAATAGAATGACCAAAAGAGGAAGTTATTGGAACAGATCTTCCATAAGGCATTTGTACTAAAAGAGTATTCCCTGTGTCCTTACTCCCCATCCCATCCTCCTCTCGCATCCGCACAACATTTCTGTAGCAAGGAAGCAAGAGTATGAACCAGTACTTAAAAGATGTGTCCTGTACAAACTAACATACAAAGCCTGTGGTACTAGCTGTGTATGCTGTGTGGGTTACAGAGGTCTAAGTAAAGTCCGATTTGAAAAACAAACCAAACATTTATCGAGAGAAAGTTTGAATGAACAAAACTGATCTTGATGGTGTGGTGAGACAATTATGACGATAGCAAAACAAATATTCATAACGAGTGCCAGAGAGAGACAATGACTCAGGTTGAAATTATCACAAGAGGTGGGATCTGATGAAACAAACAACAATGCCAGTTTCGCTGAGAAGAAGATACATTTAAACGGCTCGGCAGACTAAAATAGAAAAGGCCAAGGATTTCGTAAACTGGGACATTACATCATTATATAACGGATGCATTTGGCCTCGGAAAGGTATATGAAACAAATACAGACATTGAGTGATCGCATTATAATTTGTCACACGACTCATGACCAAAACAATTATCTGAGATACCAATAAGAAAGGTTGCAGCAATGGTTGCTGGAAGAATCAGCAACCAATATGGAATTTGCGATTATTTCCCTTCAACTTCATTTTGATTCATAAGCGCTGTTATCCACACTTATTTGTATACTGGAAGAGAAAAGAAAGCATGTTTTGCCTCGGTAGCATATACACTAATGGTCTGGTAGATGTAAAAAGCATTCGTTTTTGATTACCTTTTACTTCAAACGACACATCAATGGTTTAGTACATATGTTTAGATATTCGCTTTTGATTACCTTTTATCTAACACGAATTATAGGTAGTTTTACTGTAAATAAGTTCCGGCTTACGGCTCCACCAATTAAAAAAAAGAAAAGGGCTGGACAATTGGTCCCTTTCGTTTTTTGAATGGACTATCATGTTTATCATTTACCTGACTGAAATCAGAATGCATAAAGTTGCCCCCTAAATACGTACCTACCTGCAGTATCCATCCATTTTGGCCCACACCAGATCCCCTGGCAACAACTGTGATTTCAGATACTTCAGGCCACTTCTGACTGCCAGCTGATCGTACAACTGAACGTCTTCCTCAGCGACGCTGCAGCTGTTGAACTCTGGATCACTGTTCTGATGACAGAACCACTTGTCCGACTCACGTATGGTTCCGATCGTTTCGTTTGGAACTTTCCTCCATTTTCTGCAGTCTGGGTTATCACATTGTATCCAGGCAATCGACTGCAACTGAGACCATTGATATCAGTTTTAATGGGCTTAACGACTGAAACATGCTTGTTATAATGGTCATTTTGATTTGAGAACATATCAATGGTAAAAGAATTATGTTATTAGAGCACACACACACACACACACACACACACACACACACACACACACACACACACACACACACAGAGGCATGCTAGGCACAATGATTTATTATAATAACAACATCAATACTAGTCAAAGGTATTTTACACATCGCCCACCCATATAATTATCTGGCGCATGGGGGCCGGAATAGCTCAAGTTGGTAGAGCACCGGACTCGTAATCCAAGGGTTGCAGGTTCGAATCTCCGACGGGCCGTTTCGGTACAGAGGGATTTTTCCCTCGGAGTTAACATTGGTTCTGACTCCATTTCCCATACAGTCTTTCGAATGAGACTATAAACCAAGGTTCCGTGTGTGAACGCACGCATAACATCTTGCTCACATGTAAAATCCCATCACCAACTTACGGAAGGGAAGGCCAGTTTGGCCGTTGGTATGGATGACACGTTACACATAGCATGCACCTTCCCTGAAGATGGAGTATGGCTGCCTCAATGGCGAGATAAAAACCGGTCATGCACACAAAACTCCACTTTCTTTATTGGTAAATGGGATTAATACTTGCCTGTCTATACAGGGAGTGTCCATATGAGTATCAGCCTGCGTACGCAGAAGAAGAAGAAGAAGAATCTGGCGCATGATGCTTTACATATTTTTTAGGAATGACAATAAAAAAAAGTCGACATAAATATACAAACGGACATTTAAAACAGTCACGCAGAATATACGTCAAACGGTTATGCATATACATAATACTGACAGTTTACGACTAACACACACACACACACACATGCACGCACGCACGCACGCACGCACGCGCTCACACACACACACACACAGTCGAGCATGCGCGCGCGCACTTGCACCCAAGGTATCAGACAGTTGAATGAAGAACAGGCTAGTGTTAGGCTACCTTTTTCTGAACATCCCGCCATGAAGACGCATTGAACGGTAGGTTATTTTGTGACACGAAGCTTTCATTAGAACACTGAGATGAATCATGATCGCTGGAACTGACGTCAGCAACTGTAAGGTTGTCCTGGATTTTCTGAAACATAACATTCCATGAAAATTCAACGCCTGAAATATCCACTTGTACAAGTATCCTGAATGACTTCAAGAAGAGGCTACAGAGTGAGGATGAGGACGGAGAGAAGCTACATTGAGGGAAGAAACATTAGCATATAATATATCAGAGTCGGTGAAATGAAGCAGTTGATTAAACACATCAATGCAGCCTGCACCATTTTCTCTCAGGATTTGAACTTGTGCAGAAGAAACGTGAATGTGTTCTACCTAGGCTTAAATTTTTAGATTAACTTCTGATTTGATATAGTATTATTTTCCTGCACAAAATTATAGTGAATGCTTACTTATTGGTCTTCTTTTTCTTCTCTTTTGATTGTCCAACAATCTCCTATTTGTTTCTACTTTTTCTTTTCAAGCGGGGCCTCCTCCATCCTATTTTTCCCCCATTCTGTCCCTTTTGCTTCACTGACTTTTACTCACAATGAAATTCGGTATGTTCTTTTACTGAAGGACATTCTCGTGTGTACAGTAGGCCTAATGTTTTGGCTTTTGATATAAAACCCGTGTTTGGGGTCATTTATGTGCTAATGTTAGATGCACCGACACTTCAATTTTCTTTGTGGACACACACACACACACACACACACACACACACACACACACACTGTAAAAACAAACCTATGCAGACTGGATTCATCGGCAAAAAAACAACAACTGTATAAGACTAAGAGAAGGTAATCTGAGAAAAAATAAGTTCATTCAGATATGTTGGTCTTGCTACCTGTTGGTTCATTTTCAGTTACTGAAGTAGATAGTATTTCTAACTTGATTTCCTTTTCTGTATTTCCACGTCCTCTTCCCCATCTCTGCATTTATCTCTTTTTCAGATTAAACACAGTATTGTCACTTTTGTCCCTTTCTTCATAGCATATTGATTATATAAGTTGGATGTATCTGAATGAAAAAGATAAACGCATACATGTATGCTCAACAAAGACATTTTGGAATAGATATGTCTGACGCTCACAGCTGTCCTTCCTATTTCTACGAATGTTGCTTTGAGATTTCATCATAAACGTTAATAAATAGACCTATGTGCGTGTACTGACCATCACTTTCAACGGAGATTGGTAGGGGTGCCAGTCGCCCCTGGTACAGTGGTTAAAGACGTAGGCGGGGAGATCGTGGAGTCGAATCCAGTCAGGCATATAATGGCAGGGTTTTCCAGCCTCGATCAGCTCCTATCCAGTGTTCTGTGTGCCACTGGCTTAAATAAGGTCTGAAACCACATACTTGAGTTTCACCCAGCTAGCAAGCGTATGCATCTCAGACAATGTTGTTCAGACTTTCTGACCAACACGTTGGGCTGCTGACGCCGAGATATACGCCTTGCGGCCTACTATAAAATGAAAGGCAAGAGGACAGTCCTGCTATGTAGTCTCAGACCTAATGGAACTCCACTGAGCCATCTTCGTCATATTCATCGATCATCATAAAAATGTTCACAATCTGTGGCCTGCTATGCCCTGCTCTCGTTGTGCACTTAGTTTCGATTTCTCCCATACCATGCCCTTTGTGAGTTCCTGTCAAATCGTTGGGGTCAGCAAGCTCGTGGCCAGAGGCTGTTGTTGGATGGCCGTGATGGTGCCTTCCAAAGGGGAATGCTCCGCGACAAAGCAGTTAGGTCTATTGTCATTAGGAGGCTCAATACAAAGTGTGCTGTGTATATTGGATCAGAACAGCCTCTAGCGAGCACCACCAACGTAACTTATCAGCAATGCGCTGTCTTTTCCTGTGGATCGCATCATGACAACTTGATACTCATTGATTCCTGTTGGTTGCCATGCTGGGGCTGCAGCAGGGCAAACTGGGTACGGTCGTGTATGGCGGAGTCTAGATGAAATGTGTAGAATAATGCGACTGGTGGACATGGAGGATAAGACAGAAAAAAAATGATAGAAGCGATTGCATGGCCAATTTTGTATACCAGAATTTTTTCATCCGCTCCTCATTCGTCGATCTTTCGACTGCTAAACTTTGATTTGTTCAGGATCATCCCTTCCCCAAGCCCCCTTCCCCCAGACGGTCATGTTTTTATTCTAACTGTTGACTAGCTGCCGTGGCTTTGCTTCTTGCCTCGCCCTACTCTGTATTGATCGTGCATCTACCATTCAGCTGTGGACTCGGACCTCAAAGTACATAATCTAATGTTGAATTTGTAGAATCTGGAACGGTTGCGCTCCTAGTCCTATCAACTCGTAAGTTTCTCTTGCCTTTGGAGAGCATTCCGCCTCCCCCCCCCCCCCCCCCCCCCCCCCGAAAAGAAATGAATGGATGAATAAGTAAGTAAAAAAAAGACATTTGGATTCACCGTAAAATTTGACGCAGATAATGACTTGACCATATCAGTTTCAAACCAGTGTGGAAGTATCGGGTCCAAAAACTATCGACTCAAGTTAAGGTTTGTTAGATCCAGAGGAAATTTTCAGCCCCCACCTCCGCAGGGATTTACATAACTTCGTAACGAACACAACTGTTTTTAAACACAGACCTACCTGAATCTCGAGATTTGCTTTTCTTTTCCGAGTTATCATCTTGCGTTTTAAGTTTATGGTTGCCCAGCCCACGAGGAGGCAATGCGATGCAGACGACAATTTTTGTGTTGAAATCCTAGATCTGCCAGCTGGATCTTTCTTGTAAAAACTATAATTTTCATCTAACTCCTATTGCAGTTTTGAAAAGTTAATGCTACCAAGAATGTAAATTCACTCTGAAATATTCTGTGTTAGTATTTTTTTTCTCTCAACATAATATCCTTTCATTTTCATGAAAGTTTGCTAGCCCCCAATAAAACAAGGGAAGTAAGTCCTGTTGCAAATGTGTCCAGTGGGCCCATCCTCGGACAAATGTGCGGTGGGAGCGTATGGATACACCGCCGGCTTAAAGTCACACACACACACAGGACGCACGCGCATGTGATATGTGACTTTCTGATCGCTCAGTTGTCGCTGGCTACCACTCCCTTCCCCCGCGCCCATGCCCTCTCTATTTATTAGGCCTACATTCATAAATGCTTCCCTGACACTTTTTTTTAAAATTATCTAAATATGCTCTCTCTCTCTCTCACGCACACACGCGCGCGCGCGCGCACTATTTATCTGTGCCTGCCTGCCCCTCTCTCTGTTCATTGCAATCGTAACGTCCACACATCGTGATGATGAAAATATTCTGTCTGTCACCTGTTGGGCTGACTCGATGAATGACATGCTGTGCAACACAACATTCAGTACTGGTCGATCCAGTTCGTGTTCATCAACACAATAGATGACTGCTGCTTAGGCACGCATAGGGTTTGACCAGATTGATGGGACAGGATCGGGTCGGACCAGTATGATACCTATTTTTGGGTTTAAACCTGGAAGTAGCATATATAACAGCAATCTGCTGTGAAGCAGCCCACTGGTAATGAGGAGCTACAGAAACTCAAATCCAGTTGAATTGTTAGCACTGTGACACAACAATACGTGAACCTGAGTTTCTGTAGCTCCTCATTACCAGTGGGCTGCTTCACAGCAGATAGCTGTTATATATGCTACTTTTGTGAGGATCCCAAACCGTGCTTCCATACACGAGAACAGGCCACAACCATAATTTATAAAATCTTAAATAAATGTTAGCGAACCGCCCAGAGAACGTGGACAAACGAGTCACAAGACAAAACACAACGCGTTTCGACCTCTTAGGTCTTCGTCAGGTGAAGTATAAACGAATAAAACAACGAGAATTCACTTAGCTTTGATCGCATCAGATCGCTCAGGGTTCAGCGCAAGGAAGAAGGCCTTCTTGCGTTTTTTCTCTCAACATAATATCCTTTCATTTTCATGAAAGTTTGCTAGCCCCCAATAAAACAAGGGAAGTAAGTCCTGTTGCAAATGTGTCCAGTGGGCCCATCCTCGGACAAATGTGCGGTGGGAGCGTATGGATACACCAGCTCATCGCCCGTCCACAAGCTCTGGAACCCAAACCCCAGGAATCAACCAGAGACAGACCTGTTGTCAGCCTACTCTACCACCCTTCTACCCACCAGGTGCGCAAAATTCTCCAAACCAACTGGAACATCCTTCAGTCTTGTGCCCACTCAGCTAGAATTTTTTCCCAGCCCCCTCTAGTTGCCTACAAACGGGACAAGAATATCCGTGACTTGCTTGTGCGTTCCAGTCTCCAGCCTCACAGACGTCAATCTTCTGTAGGCACAAGCCCATGCAATCTGCCCAACTGCAAGACCTGCCCCTTCATCTGCACTGCCATTGAAGTGAAAGGACCCAGTTCACGCATGACTGTCCCAAATTCTTCAACTGCCAAACCACTAACTTGGTCTACATCATCCACTGCACCGTTTGTTCTAAACTTTACATCGGCGAGACCGGACGCACTCTGACTGTCAGATTCAAGGAACACCTCGCTGACATCAAATACAACAGGGACAAACCAGTAGCCAAGCACTTCAACCTCCCCAGCCATTCCGTGTACAATGCAAGAGTGAAGGGCTTGTGGCTCATGAAAACCAGTGACTCTAGAGACAGGAAGGATATGGAGTCTCACCTGATTCAAAAACTGGGCACCAGAAATCCAGCTGGTATGAATGAAAAAGCTTAGTAATTCTGTGTACTTTTTTTTTTTTTTTTTTTTTTTTTTTTCCCGAGACAACTCAGGTGGACAATGACTTATGATTCCCTTTCCCCTTTAGTACTTGCCTGTGCATGGTTGGTCTTTTCTATCGTCGAGTGAGGACTACCTCAAATCCAGTCCCCGACTACCTCAAAGCCAGCCAGACAGCTACAGCTACCTGACCATTGCAGATGCCTGTCCTCTACTTCAAGCCAAGGGAGCGACGGGTGGCGTCCGAGACAACACCGACTAAGACCAACACCGGGGAAGACAACCCCCATACCTGCGAAACCAGATGTGGCCTTCGCCTTCCTTGGTTGCGCCGTCAGCTGTTTGACCCTCTGAGGAAAGCTGCAAGCTCGGCTTGGACAGAGCGCGTCACAGTGGCCTTCGCCTTCCCTGGTTGTGCCGTCAGCTGTTTGACCCTCTGAGGAAAGCTGCAAGCTCGGCTTGGACAGAGCGCGTCACAGTGGCCTTCGCCTTCCCTGGTTGCGCCGTCAGCTGTTTGACCCTCTGAGGAAAGCTGCAAGCTCGGCTTGGACAGAGCGCGTCACAGTTACCCATTTATTCCCCACTGTTACCCCCCCCCCCCCCCCAATGTGTGCACTTATTGGCGTGTATATGAGTGCGTACGTGTTTGTTCATGCGCGCGCGCGCACTTGTATGTGTGTGTGTGTGTGTGTGTGTGTGTGTGTGGTTTTGCCCGCGGGCAAGGGTTTTTTTTTTTTTTTTTTTTTTTTTTTTTTTTTTTTTGTGTGTGTGTGTGTGGGGTGTGAGCCTTGCAGCTCTTAGCTGCGTCTGGCTAGTGGGTTTTTTCTCGGGGTCCTCCCGTTTTCCCTCTCACCCCTTGGTGCTTGGGTAGGGCAACCTACCCTTGGGTCAGACTTGGGTCGGATGCTTTAGGCGGCTGACCTCCTTCTCCCCCCCCCCCCCCCCCCTTGTCATTTAAAATGCTTTTTCGAGTTTATTGTATCTTATTTATTGTGCTTTCTCTTGTTCATTTCATTCATATGCAACACACCCACTACATACCATCACACCCTCCCCCTCCACTCACTCTCCTTCCCCTCCTCTTCTCTCTCTCATTCTCCACTCTTCCTCTACTTCCATTCTCTCTCCGTCTCTCCCCTCTCTTTTCCCCCCTCCACCCCCTTGTCATTTAATATGCTTTTTCGAGTATATTGTATCTTATTTATTGTGCTTTCTCTTGTTCATTTCATTCATTTGCTACACACCCACTACATACCATCACACCCTCCCCCTCCACTCACTCTCTTTCCCCTCCTCTTCTCTCTCTCATTCTCCACTCTTCCTCTCCTTCCACTCTCTCTCTGTCTCTCCCCTCTTTTTCCCCCCAACCCCCCCTCTCTCTCTCTCTCTCCCTTTCTCCTTTTCCTCTCCTCACTTTACTCTACCCTCTTTCCTCGTGCCCTATTCCTTGAACTCTACTCACCCTCTCTTCCACTGTCCCTCTGTCTACTTCACTCACCACTTTGACTTCACAAGGGGAGTATTGTGCATGTTTATGTCTGTACTTTTTTTTGTGTTTGTCGCTGAGGAAGGCATTTTGCCGAAAATTTCTTGTCCTGTTTTGTGTCGTGCAATAAATCGTCGTTACTTCACACTTTGTTTTGTGTGCTCTTCTGCTTTTTTGTCGTGTTTCAGTAACGCCGCAGTTTGTTTCATTTGCCGTAAGATTTGTTTAGATTTCCGCCTGCAGTCGTCTCGCTTTGCAACTAGATCCATAATTTATAGGTTGTGTCTGTGACTTTTGGAGCCATCTCTATGTTCGATGTATGAATGCCTTAAGCTCTTTTTGGTTGTGATCCCAGTTAAGGTATTTGGATTAAATGTTTATTCACGCGGTTTGTAGTCATAGTGAACTGTTCTGTTGGTCACTAGCAAAGTGGTGCACTTCTCACAACGGAACCCCCCCCCCCCCCCCCCCCAACATTTTCAGCCTCTTTTCCCACACAGCAAGCTCGACGAAGCGTACTTATTGGTGTGTTTTATCTTTTGCGGAGGCAGTCACTCTGTGGATTACTGTCCAATCCACAAACAAACGTAATTGTTATGACACACAAGTGTGAAACACTCGCACACGTGCATGTGCACACACACACACACACACACACACACACACACACACACACACACATATATATATATATATATATATATAATATATATATATATATATATATATATATAATATATATATATATATATTATACTGACTTCCATAAAAAAAGCGAAAACAAAACAAGCTGAAGGTTGGGGGTGAATTTATTGGTCACAATTGTACAGAGTGGAAGCGAGAATTCAACGTGATTTGATTCATTACACCGGTAATGTGTGAAAATGTCATCAGCAATATGTCTTTTGTCTGGAAAATCCAAGGTCATGTGACAAACCAGCTTGAAGTCCTAACCATTTGCGTTGACAACTGCGGCTCATTGAGTGGACCAGGTGGTTGATGCGTCCCCTTGGCACACCAGCCCACACATGGACGATGGCCTGGTGAAGTTGAGGCGCTGTTGCTGGTCGTGGACGCAGGAGGTCCAACCGTCTGCCAAGTTTATCCCAAAAATGTTCTATTGGGTTTAAATCGGGACTGAGGGCTGGCCAGGGCAGCACATTGACGTTGTTATGCTGAAGAAATTGCTGGGTGGCCCTGGCGGTGTGTGGTCTTGCATTGTCCTGTTGGAATGTCCAGTTTGGGTGTTGCGCAAAAAAAGGATTGACATGGGGTCTGAGCACCTGGTTGATGAAGCGCTGTGCATTGACACCCTGTCCGCGACCAGGACCAATGTTCTGAAAGATGACTGGTCCTATGGCGTGGTTAATGCCAATTGCACCCCATATCATAACGTTCGGGCCTCCCCAGGGTTCCGCTCTACCACACAGGAGTCAGCATAGCGTTCACCAGGTCGACGCCATATTCTGACACAACCGTCAGCCATGTCAATACAAAAACGGCTCTCATCTGAGAACAGTATGCGTCCCCACTGCTGCCTGCGCCAGTTGATTCGGGCTTGTGCCCACTGCAGCCTGTCCTGCCGGCGTCTTGGTGTCAGTACCGGACCTCTGTGAGGACGCCTACATGCCAGCCCGTTCTCCTGACGATGCCGCCGCATAGTGTTGAGGCTGATTCGTTGCTGGAGATTCCCAGGCACCTGTCGAGCAGTGTTAGCGGCTGTTTGCCGCCTGTCGCGCAGATGGGTTCGAACAAGATGGCGATCCTCTCCTTGTGTGGTGACCCAAGGACGGCCTGGCCGGGGACGATCATCAGTGGTACCAGTGACTCGCATGCGGTGCTGCAGACAATAGATGGTTGAGATGTGGACGTTAAAGATGTTGGCGACCTGCCTGGCATCCACACCAGCCTCCAGATGGCCTAGGGCACGATTGCGTTCCTCTGCTCGTAGTCTTGGCATCTCTGTAGCGCTCAGACGGCAAGTCGTTACCTGAACCTTGTAGCGCGGCTTTATAAAGGCTGCATGCCTGCGTACTTGTCGCTGGTTAACTTTGCTCTGCATGGTGTGCATGTGCCTCACATGCAGCAACCAGTTTGCCATTTTTGTTGACCCTCCAATGCCGGGAATGATGTGTTGCTCACACAATTTTTTCACTGCACGTGAGTCTTGGACCCAAACAACTTGCCACAATGGTTCAATATTGTATATTCACCCCTTTTCACCCGAAAAATAGCCTTTCAAGTTTTCGCGTTTTTTATCATTATGGAAGTCAGTATATATATATATACACTTATACGCATCTGCCTTGGCTTAAGGCTGTGTCAGGCCGATTGACATAGGCTAGAACACCAAGGCTACATCAAAATGTTGTTATGCTCTGCATAGATATGTGGGGATTGTCTTCAGTTGTGACAAGCTCCTAGCATAACATTATCAGTCTCCAATTCCCCCAAAGTCAAAGTGTGGCTGCCCACGTGGCAGGGTAATCAAAAACAGTCACACACGTAATGTTCTCATCCCCAGCCGATGCATTTGTACCATAGTGTTCAAGTACTTTGGCTGTTCAGATGTTCCCTGGATTCTTTTAGCCAGGGTATGACAACAAAAACAACACTTATACACACACTCATGATTGAATTGACCATCAAGACAAAATGTAACATTTTTTGAGAGCAATAAAACCAAACCAAACCAAACCAAACTGAAACAAACACAAAAAATTAAATAACAAACAAAAAAGAGGCAGTTCTAGTGTTTGCACAATCAATATTCTAGATATGGTTAAACTTTGATAGATCCACAGCTACACAATTAATGTTGACTATAGATCTTCTGGATACTTAGAACAAAGATTTGATTGGTGTTGTTGACAAACTGGCTATTTCCAGTGTTTTGTTTATCTTTCAAAATGGAGTTTTGTACAGAATGATTCACTTATTACAGTGTAATCTTGTTCTGTGATGTTCTTCATATGCACAACCTCAGTTTAACGCTAAATGTGTTTGGGGATTCTCATCAGATTTAAAATAAAAAATAAAGAAAAACAGAACAAATATCAACAACGTTTCGGTCATAGACTGTCTTCAGGACTCGTTACATAAAAAGAAAAACGGTTTAACGGTTCATCAAAACCATCAGCACAGACTACCATGTAAGGGCAGATAGAAAGGAGAGTGAATTGTTCCTAGGGGGATTAGAACCACAGAACCAAGACTTTTTCCACTTCCGACGCAGCTGTACTGCTTGCCTGCTTCTTTTGTGCTTTTTTCTCCAATAAGATAATAGTGTGTTCTTCTGATAACCATATGACATGTTAACTGGGGAAAAATGAACGTTTTTCTATTGCTATTGTGTATTTGCACGTATTTTTGTAGTTATACTTTGGACAGCTGCATGCTCAATTTTGGAAAATATTGTGAAATTATCCATCATCTTGAATATTTGATTAGGAGAATTTCTATCAACAGGAAGAACAGATTCATTCCAGTTTGTTCTAGCGCTTTCTGCTCCGAGTTGGTCTTTCTTGTCAGCAGCAAATTGAAAGTATTTGTGTAAGTAATTTGTACAGGTGTGTGTGTGTGTGTGTGTGTGTGTGCGTGTGCGTGTTCATCTTCCTACACATGAAGAGTTTGCTGATAATAGTCATGGTGTGCATGTGGCATGCAAGTTAATAATGGTCTGCATTAAAAAGCAAAAACTGATCTCATGCATACAGTTTGCTAATGAAAACAGGGCAATTTATTTTCCAAACCAAGGGTTTATTGCTTAAAAAGTTTCTGAATTACACAATCCATATTTACACATACCAACAATTGAGTTGTGAAGCATGCAATTCCACATACAAATGGCATTTGTTGACATACTGGCATCATTTTTTTTTTACTTGACAAACTATTTCCTCAAGAAGGGAAATGCAGACATAAACAGGGTGTAAATAGACTGGATAAAATGTTGGTATGCAAACAGATATCACAATATCAAGAATTAGTAATCAACAAACAGATTCACATAAAACAACCCTTCTTGAAGAAATGTAAAGGTTTGAGGATCAGAAATAAGATGTGGTTTCACCAAAAGAAAGCATCGACTGATAGATATTGTTTTATATTCCTTCCTTCTATGTCACAGAAAACCAAAAACAAAACTACACAAAAATACCATCAGTTACTGTCCAAGCACATACTGGAAAAAAACATCTGACAGGAAAAAAAAAATTGCGAACATATGGCCTACCCATTCTTGCAGATATGCATGCACACAGACTGGCATTCGTTCACAGTTCAAAAAGTAAATATGATTAGTTTCAATATCGCATATGAACCAGTAGGTAGCACAGAAGATGCACAGCAAGCTGCACTCTTTCTCTGGCTACAGTTTCTAGTTCCTATCATTACAGCCCAGCAGATCATAACAGGGCCTCTTCAGGGATGTCAAACTGTTATGGCAAAAAGGACACATCCTGAACAACAATAACATCCTAAAAAAATGCAACCAGACAATAAAACCAATGTATAAATAATGACATGGTACCTAAACTATTGACATCCCTTAGGTAGGTAAGACTTAGCTATAGAACGAGTTCCAGATATTCCACTTGAAATATGGACCCCAGATTTAAAACAAAAACAAAAAACCCCAACAAACCATGAAACTCTAATGGAAAACAAGGCCAAATAGACAGACATCGCAGAATGGACAGCTAGTGTCTGCTCTGCACAAGGTGCACAATTTTTCACTCCCCAGTCACAAATTTACAACAACAAAAAACACTGGCACGTTGTAAATGGCTACCAGAAAAGTAAAGGCAACAAGAGTTTCCAAAACACAGACAAACTATGTACTTGTGGTTTAATTCCTATCTTATTTCACTGATCAGATTTCAGAGATCATCATCATTCTTCATAATCACAATGCAAGAAGTTTGGCAAATAAGAAGTTTTACAAAAGAGAAGACAACATGCCTGGTACTCA
Organism: Conus ventricosus; assembly: GCA_018398815.1. Classification (NCBI taxonomy): domain Eukaryota; kingdom Metazoa; phylum Mollusca; class Gastropoda; order Neogastropoda; family Conidae; genus Conus; species Conus ventricosus. The sequence goes on from CM031597.1 coordinate 22,903,182, forward strand.
TCAAATGCAGCAGATACATCCATGGATATCAGGCATCAATAACTGAAATGATGTATACAATATAACTGCTGCAAATGAAATGAAAAAATCACTTCAATTTACGACAAGGCAAATCTCACATTTATCATATCAGCTGTTATCATGATACATTTAGAAATAAACATCATAGTAAAACTATAATGCTGGTTTCTGTTCCAAGTTTAAAGATAAAAAGTATATCTGACATTCATGGAAAAGTATTGCACCAAGCACATTTTAAGAGGACTGTAGTTTATGATACTGTGTAAACAGATCATACGTTAAAGACATTATGCATATGACTTCTTGATTTTTTTAATCTCCTTTTTAATCAACAGAAGGTAGAAAAGAATTCACATGACATTACAAAAGGAGTGTGTGTGGGTGTGCGTATGCGCATGCATGCATGTGAATGTGCGCGTGTGTGCGCTATGTATGTGTGCGTGCGAGCGTGCATGTGCGCATGTGTGTATGCATATGCGTGTGTGTATGTGTGTGTGCGCGCGCGTGTGTAAGAGTGTGGAGAAAAGATATTATACTGATGTCATTTCCTCACTGTATGATCTAGTGATCTACAACCATACCAGGTGTGATTACCAAACCAACTGTACAGTAGGAGACATGCACTTAGTTGTAACTGTGCATAGGGTCTCTTACTTGGTTCATCCAAAATGCTGACAAAGATAGATCGAGAGAGGGGCAAAGAGAGAGAGAGCAGAAGACAGGAAAGTGTGATGGGGGGTGGGGGTGTGTGGGTGTGTGAGAGAGAATGAGAAATGTGGACAATGGCAGACTGGAAAAACAAAACAAAATTCATTGACGTAAATGGCACAGATAGATGAACAGGGAGACTTATGGAGAATACACAGGATTTTCAAACTTTGTCACACCACATTACTTTATCTCATCTCTTTAAAACAGCAAGCAGAATCAAGTGTGTCAACTTGAACCAGTAAGGGTACTGGTGACAAAAAAAAGGGACATCAGGCAGGATAACAAAAAAACTTTTAAAAAGTTTGCTTCTGCACCACATGGCTGAAGAAGAGCAACGCTACCCCTCATCCTCTTCATACTTCCTCTTTTCTCCCACTGAACAGTTGGAACACCAAACTTTCAGATGTGCAGATTACATTAAAAGCATAACCTCATTGAAAAGTTATGAGGCCATACAATGACTTGTGGATTCTAAGCTGAAAACCAGTGTACTGGTATCTGATCTTTAAGACTTAGTTTTTTTCCTGCACTTTCTTTAGATGAAATAGCATTTGATTTTGGGTTAGGTATCATCCCACAGAGGATTTCTTCCCAATGATCAGGCAGACAGATTTGAAAAAAAAAATGTGGCACTGGACTAATTTCAACCACTCATTCATGTAACTGGAGGAGAAATTATTTAAAGAAAATAAAAGCTTCTTTAAAGCATTGATTGTATAACATTTACATTTCACACCTTTCCTCCTGCAACACTAACTATATACATCCAAGTGAAGTGATGCTCTGAAGAACAGGCAGAGACCACTAAACTTAAGTTTGACTGTACATGGTACAGCTGATCAACAAACGTAAAACCAAAACCACCAAAAAATATCATTACCATTACAACAGACAACGCAAAGGAAATCCAAGTGTCAGCCCATGTTGACAGAACTGGTTACAGCAATACATTGCACAGACACAAGGTACAAGCAACTGACAAAACACATCATATATGCGATGGTGTGATTTGTATCAGGACAATATTAAAAGGAATTAAAAAAACTGCACATGAAGAATAAGCAGAAAAAGACACAGACAAGAACTTCACAATAACAAAAATAGATTTTTGATTTCTGCATATCACAAATACATGAACACACTGATTATCATTCTGGCTTTCTTCATTACAGAAAAGACTAGACACCGAGTAACCTCATTCAAATGTGATCATAGGAAGCAGAAAAAAAAAAATCCTATTTCCTGACTTCCTCAGTGATACCCTGCATTACCACAATCACTTCATTCCAAAAGTATCAATGGTTGAAGAAAGAGCGCGGTCAGGGAGGTGGGGGGATGGGGTGGGGTGGAAGAGGGGAGGGATCAATCTTTGTGTGTGTGTGTGTGTGTGTGTGTGTGTGTGTGTGTGTGTGTGTGCAGAAAAATGTGGGAGAAGAATGGATGGGGAGCTGGGCAGTGAATGTACCTGTGACAACCAATGTATTATAAAATAACAAAAACCATCAGTAATTTACTGATTTAAAAAAGGGGATTTCTGAACTTCAACAAAAATTGTTCATTTCTGATGGGACACAACCTCCATGGACATGTGAAATAAAACAAATGTAATCATTAATAACAAATCAAGAAACCATGAATCCAAACATAATGGTAATATGATCAATTCTTAACCCCCACAATTGTTTTTTCCTGTGCAAATATTTGTTAGGAAAGGACGACCTTACTTTTCTTTAGAAAATTAAACAGGCTGTTTTAATATTCACCAAAACTGAACTGATTTGATACCAAATGACAATGACATTTACGACCAGGTCAATGGTGACATAATTTCTCAAAATTTGCTATGGAAACATGCAAGCATAAGTTGCTCTGGGTAATTCAGCTCAACCCTGTACTGTAAATTTGCACTTCCTTGGATTCATAACTTCTGAAGGAATTCACATTTGTTATAGTGGCTAAACAAATATCCGCAACAGGTTTTATGAGAAGCATATCTCAAAATATTTAGAAAAATACAAGTGAACATACAAAGAAGTCATACTGGCTGTGAAGATATGCACACACACACATAAATTAAAAGAAAGAAAAAAAAAGGGCTGATAACACCCAAACTTCCACCATCCTTCCCAAGCTTCCCTCTCCTCTCAGATACAGTCTGATATTTAAACACAAATTTGCATTCCAATGTATGGCACCTGTAGCAAACAAGTGGTTACACTAACATGAAAAATGGGAAAAAATATCATATTAATTGTAAGTGTAAAACCAAATCAACTACTGAACAGCTGTTAAGTGATATCTCACTTCTGTCGATAACTCTTTTCCCTCCTGCCTGCTCTTGAAAAACAAAGGCAGCCAGCAAAGTAATTCGTTCCTGTGATGCAATGCCTATAGAAACATGAACCTACAGGTAACTTCCCTCTGAATCAGACTGAACTTTCCCCTACTGGATCTGAAAAACAACATGCAGAGGGAAAATAAGAGCTACAGAACAGTTTGTCCTCAGTATGAAAATCAGGGCTCCCACCGAGTAAGCAAAAATACCTGAAATTCTATGGGACTTCAGTGGCCGTGCACCCACACTTCCCTGGAAAAAAAAAATGACAATGATGCAGACTGACGCAAATCTGAGCAAGTGTGTTATAATCCACTTTTCGGTCCGACAACAATCAGGATGATTTGTTTGTACAGCTTTTTTGACAATCTGTTTCAGTTTTGCAGTGTCTAGTTGACACATGATGCCAGAGCATAAAACAGTTCCACCTTCAATGTGGCAAACAGACAAAATGGAGAATGCATGTTTTCCAATGAGATTTTCATAAGATTTTGTAATGCTGCTGTTGTCTGCTAGCATACCAAAAATGTGACTAGCATGCCGCAGATTTGACTGTCACTTTGTCTTCTTATCTGATTTGGTTTTTCTGCTGAAACATTACATACTTTTTTTTTCAGCGCGGATTTTCATTTTAAAGTTTCACTGAAATTCGTAATTTTGGCGAAGTGAGAGCTCTGGAAAATGTTAACAAAGATCCACGTTAAAAAGACAATGTGGCATGTGAATGTGAATGTGTCATAGGGGGACTGGCAAAAAGGAAGAAAGGGGGAGGAGGAAGAGTGCATGTGTCTGTGTGTTTGTGAACGTGCATGCAAACATATGTGTGTGTAAAGGGAAGGGGGTGGGGGTGGGAGAGTGGGTGGGGTGGGGAAGAGGAAGAATCAGGGAGGAAAAAAAAGGAATAGAAAAAACACCAAACACCTCAATGATAGCAAAGGAAGTCGACTTCATTCTCTACTGTTAAAAAATAATCTGTTTTGTCGGGCCTGACCCAAACTTCATCTATTAGCAATTCCCATTGGAAGCCAAAGAAGAGGTAGTGATCCTCAATTTCAACTATGAGCAACTCTCACTGGAAGCCAAAGTTGAGGTAGAGATATCCTACCAGTGGAAACCAACAGCAGCACATTACGTACAAAAGACCATTTTCATCAACATGAGAGAGTATCACTGAGTGACGGCATATTTCTTTAGATAGATTTCTGTGCACTGATGTAATGTGGACACAGACCATTTATGATTATAAAGCAGCACCATCCTAAAGCTGCCAGCAAGGATGGACTGGAAAAATTTAAAAAGTAAAAGAAAAACTATTCAGAAAAAAGCAGAGGAAAAAAGCAGTTGAAATTTCATCCAAAAAGAGATAAAAACAAATGAACAGCAAGTGTCTGCTCTTGTGTTGTAACCTACGCAACGTGAGGCAAACAAGTGATCTGCAAGTCTACCAACACGCTTTCTGTCTCATCCTTATCAACACATACAACTTCCACAGGGAGATGAGACACAGTGGATGAACAGGATTGTTGTATGTCATCAAGGAAATTGTCGTATCAGGGGAAAGCACCTAAATCAATGTCAGTCATCTGATATAAGGTGATGTGTAGGCCAGAAGTTCAGTCTGTACGTCGGCTGTTTGACAGCCCCATCAAGGCAAGCTGCTTAGGCTGTTTGACAGTCGCATCAGGGCGAGCTGCTTGTGCTGTTTGACAGTCGCATCAAGGCAAACTGCTTGTGCTGTTCGACAGTCGCATCAAGGCAATGCTTGTGCTGTTCGACAGTCGTATCAGGGCGAGCTGCTTGTGCTGTGATCAGTTTTCAATCTCTTCAGTGTATCTATGTCTGACCACTGACAAGTGTTCAACTCTTGGTTTGTTAAAAGATATCCTAAGATGGGCACAAAAGTACATTTCTTCAGATCTTTGTTGTTTTGTGCCACCCGAGAGAATGCAGGTGATACCTGATAGAAGACATATCAATGGGGTGATGAGAAGCATGTCAATGGTGGACAGAGACATGTCCATGGCTGGTAAGCGACATGTATACATCTGATTAGCGACATGTTGGTAACTGGTGAGCGATATGTCAATGGTGATGAGAGACATGTCAATGGCTGGTGACAGACATATCAATGAGTGACAAGACATGTCATTGGCTGGTGAGAGACAATGGCAATGTCTGGTGAAATACATGTCACAGATTCTGAAAAAAGTTATCACTTTGATTATCTTTTTTTTTTCACCAGTTTCTTTATTTCAATGACCAATTTATTAGAAAATGTATGTCAGGTGACATAACACATTAGCGAGTCCAAACAGTTAGCCAGCAAAAGACAGAGAGAGAGAAAAAAGGCAAAATCATGCAAGATAACCTTTCAGTTGTGATCAAACAGTTTGCCAAAGTTTGTGAGAAAGAAAAAAGAAAAGGGAAAATTATGAAAACATTTACTGCATCAACACATGAAACCATGAACTGTTAACACTTTAAGAAAAAGGGAGATAAGACAAAAACAAGGGAGAGGCATTGACACATATACAGATATATGCTATCGCACATCTGATATCTGAGGATCTCTCTTTCCCATTAACACATGAAACCATGAACTGTTAACACTTTAAGAAAAAGGGAGATAAGACAAAAACAAGGGAGAGGCATTGACACATATACAGATATATGCTATCGCACATCTGATATCTGAGGATCTCTCTTTCCCATTATCCTTTCCTTCTTTTTTTCAATACCTTTTTTCCTCAATTCTGTTTATGCTTTTTTTTCATAGATAAACAGCACAAGAGAATGAAAAATGCCCAGAGAATAAGAGACAAACACAGTAAGAGAGTCGGACACACAGTGAGTGGAATCTAAGTCTTGGCACACAAGAAAAAAACTTGGAAGGATTAAGACTGCTGGCAAAGAGAACACAGAAGAGCCAATCCACGCACTATGACAGCAAATAAACCAGTCACAGCCCTTTCACATTTCAGCTGGACCCAGCAGCCTGGGCAGAGGCCACACCACTGCCACGTTCATCCGGTTCCACGGAACAGCCACATGCTGCGAATGCACAGAGCTGTCAACTCTCTCACTGCGCTGGTTCAAAGGCATGGCCACTTCGCAGTACGGAGGGGGGCTAACTTCTTCCCTGTTGTCAACCTGACTGTGATCTGAAATTGATGCACAAAGGCAGATTTTACTTTAGACCAATGTAGGAATGTATGGGTGTTTACCACGAACAGTGTCACATCCATTTATCTTGCAGAAAGAATGAAACAGACGGCAGCTTCATTAATTTAATAACAAGCCAAAGTACAAATGAACACCCATTACAAGGTACAACATAATGCTCATTTAACAACATATACCAATGTCCACTGACAAAAAATACCCCAGATGGCTGTCAGCCGAAGAATGCAGTGAAATGTTCATACTGATCTTCTCTCCGTCACTTTTGATAGACAACATTTTAGAAATGACTAATAGCAGCACCTCTGACAAAACATGACTTCACATTAATGCTTAGTTTCAAAGTGTCTTAGTTCAGCAGTTACAGCTTACAAAGGCAAAGCAGTCTTCCAAAAGAATTAACACCTTCCATTTTCAGTTTATTTATTAAGGAATTTGGTTGATAAATTACAACAACAAAAAAGATTTAAGGCGGTCTTCTGGATGGATGTAACATGTTATGGTAAAAGTACAGTAAGTCACCAGATAATGTCCTGAAGATCCTTTCCCAGCACCACACATTTTAAAATCACATTCATGTCAGTGGTTCTGTTCAGGCAAGTAACACTATGTGCAGACACTGAAGCAAGTGATTTTACAATATTCAGGGAAAATCTCACTGGACTTGCTACTTTTGCCTGGGTATCAAAATCTGCCTCAGCAAGATGCATGAATCAACCCAATTCAGTGACCAAGTAATCATTGTTGTCAGCAGAGTATTTACAGCTGGCAGATTTATCACGATTGTGACTGGATAAGTGGCCTCCCTTCAGTAAAAGATTGTAATTCTATCTAGTTCTGCAGCTCAGTAGATAGGGTGACATACAACATCTGAAGAAGACACATTTGTTGAAAATTTACATTTTCTATTGTATATTAAGTATGAGTTGCTTTGCGCCTTGTTATGTGTTTCATTAGTATTTCCCTTGTTTTCAATGACACTGCGTCCATTTCATTATCTTTAAACAATTACTGTTGTCAGTAAAGGACTAACTATGTGGTGTTCTAGGTATACTGATCAACAAGCATGGTGTTTCCTGTAGTCAGTGGCCTCACAATGACCTGATCCTGGGGTGTTCATTGCTAATGTTGGAACCATGATGAAACAGCCCTTGGTATGGCTTGGAAGGGAGAACTCAAGAGTTCAAACTAAAAAATAGGCATAAATTTACTAAGTTTCTATAAACAGACCCAACTGGACCAGATTTCCAAATTCATTACATGTCTGACTGCATATTAAGTCACATTAAACACACACATTTGTTTGTAATATTTCCTTTAAATCAGAGAAGGGGCTATCCACTCTGATCAAGGACAGCATGATTCACTTGTTCTTATGCTACAGTTCTAATTTCCAACGTACCTCAAAATAACAAAAAAGTTCCAGTTGTTTGAATCATGCTGGAAACCGAATTCACTAGCAACAATCATAATTTTTTTTTTCTTTTTTCATTTAAATTTTGTTCTGGGGGGGGGGGGGGGGGGGGGGGGGGGGTTAATCAAATTTCACAAATCCACGTTATCTTTTACAGCCTTAAAAAGAGTACCTCAGTTTCTTCTACAAATCCACGAAAAAGAAGTGTGCAGCAGTTACAAAAATAATAGAAGCTGGGACAGAAAAAACAAACAAGCAAGCAAACAAAAACTGCTGACAGCAGACATTTGCAAAAACACAGCAGGTTAACACCAAAATAAACAGCAGTACAAGGCATTGATAGATTACGAGAACTACTCCTGAAGTGTGGATACAATCTTACACAATACAGGTGTTGCTGTATGTGGTTGAAATGATTTCCAAGTCACTGACAGGGCATACAAGATGAGGTTCAGGACACCAACCTATACTAATACTCCCTCAAACTGGGCACGCACCACTCAACTACTGCAGACACACCCTTTTTGCTCCTCTGATCTGTTTTTCAACACCACCTTCTGCTGAAAGTGGCACTTGGTTTGTTATTTCTGAATTTAGTCTCAGTCATAATCTTTTCCAGAAGGCTGAGAGTTGGAACTGAAAGAGATTTCCAACTGTATGATCAATCTCCGAGTAAACTTGAGCAAATGGACAGCTGATTAACTACTAAATCATCTGGAACGTTTGGCCTTGGTACAGACAGGATTAATGAACATAATAAGACAAATCTTTTTGTCTGCACTGTTGATACAAGGCCTTGAGACAGGGGCAATGGCTGGTGAGAAGATGCTGATGCCTCAGTAGCATTCATTCTTTAAGAACGTATGGAAGCCATCGTATTTTCTTGAATGCAGGCACAAGACATCCATTTTAAAATTCTTGAAGTGGTTTTAACAACTTTATCATCTGTTCATGAAGAAAAAAAAGTGCTTCTTTGGATCATCTCTCCACACAACTTTGCCCCAACCACCGAAAGTTTCACATCCATCCACTCACTTTTGCCTGCAGGCGGCCCTGGATAAGGGGGTAGCTCTGCTTTGTCACTGGGTACAAGCTAGGCTGCTGCATCACCTGCACACCAAACAGTGAGGGTCTGTCATTTGTCTGCAGGGCTTAAAACAGGAGGAGGAAAAAACCACTGAAACTAGGGGCGTCCAGGGCATTCTCCCCCGGGGAAAAAAAAACACAAAAAAACCCAAGTGTAAATCTATGCCATTTCGTGCTTTCTGGACATAATTTCAAAAGATATGTACTGCATAAATATTGCTGTAGTTCCACTCAGCGCCTTGACATTTGACATGTGCTTTGCTAAACGAATGTGATCCTCAAGAGCTTTCTTCCCGCGACCACCATAACACACTTCCCTTGAGCAGTTTGCACCAAGCTAAACCTGGTGCAGTGACTTTGCGAAGAAAGTCTCCAATGACTTCTTCGTCAACTTTCTGAATCGTCCACTCGTCAAAAGTCTGACCAGCTTGTGCAATGTCTGCCCGCTCCGCCATTTTGTTTTTTCCAAGAAGTCCAACCGGAAACTTCTTCCAAGGAAAATCAGGGGCCATAACTTGCACGCCGTTGCTATGAACCTTGCAAGCCGATCACGGATGCCTGGCTCCTTTCGTTTTTTTCTTCTTTTTTACAAACCAAAATCGCGGAATTCCGCCCAGACGTGGAACGTTTTAAGCCCTGGTCTGGGATGTGCCATGTTGGTCTAAGTAATGGCAGGTAAATTCCCTTTCTTGTATGTTGAAGGATGAGTGTAGCAGCACAGTTGCAATGAGTGTGTGTGTGTGCATATTTGTGCATGTGCGTGTGTGTGTGTGTGTGTGTGTGTGTGTGTGTGTGTGTGTGGTGTTGTGTGTGTGTGTGTGTGTATGTGTGTGTGTGTTTAAGCTGCACATCCAAATGTTTTCAGGATTTGTATTGAAATAACTGCTACTGCTTTAACAAAAAAAAAACAACAACCCAACTTTCATCTTTATACACAAATAATGTCAGCAATTACAAATAAATATCTTTATGATTTTGTATCTGACAAGCAAAACAATTTTGTTGATGGGCTGAGTTCATACACAAATCAAATTGATTCCAACAAACTCAAGCACAGGAAAAAAAAGTACCACTATATAAGACCAAGCAAAACTGAAATGTTGGCAGCTGTATTTTTTTCTGTGACATGACCTAGCCCGCCTTGAACTTTGCTACAGAAACCACTTAACGAGTGTATTGCTGTTATCAAATAATTGCATAGAATAACAACTGTGGTTTTGTTTGCTGTACATCTTCAATGTGAGCATGATTGTGTCCATTCATATATATGTTCACATGATTGCTTTAAAATTGTGTGTATTCTCATGTTTATGTTTGTATTTACATTTTCTATTGTTACTTCCTGTGGCTGCACAACATTATGCTGCCACAACATTATGCTCCACACAACTTGGACATGATGCAGTATAATTGTCATTTCTTATTACCTTTAGTAAGTTCAGTAAGCTGTCATAGCCTCTGATGACTTTTCTGATTACACTGATTGCACTCACACCCTGTCATATGTATAACTTCAAATTTTGGTCTGTCACATGCCCCTATTTACATTAATGCAAAATCATATAACAGAAAACTGCTAACCACCAATGTAAGGCAACAGTCCTTGCTATGTACTTGCATTACAGAAAACAGTCTGATGACAACCTCTTTTTTTTTTTTTTTCTATTTACCAAATTGAAAAGACTCCACCAGACTAAGACAGGAAGGGTGAGATGAAACTATAGACACACATCGCAAAATTGCACGAAAGAAAAGCTGAAAGGCTGCTTTCAAAATTTCAAGAGAAAACTGGACTTAAAACCCCTTTTTTTAAAAAGATCTTTTGAAAGACATGCATACCCTCTCTAACCTCACCCTGAAAAACAAAAACAAACAAAGACACAAACAAAAAACAAACAAACCCAAAAGCAAAACAAAAAATTAAACACAAATACATAAGATAAGATAAGATAATGTTGCTTATAGCCCAGCCGACCGCAAAGGGCCACATCAGGGCTGTCACCACGTTACAATCAACTCACCAGTCATTTAAAAAAAAAAAAAAAAAAAAAAACCTTTCACACATCTCTTTAAATGACATCGTCTAGAAACGTACCAGAAACTTCGTTAAAAATCTTTCTTCCGTAAAAACTTAAATCAGATGAAAAAATGTTAATCTCTCATGAAAAACTCAGATCACGTTCTGAACAGGATCTTCATGGACTCCGCTGTAAAAACACAAATACATACCCACACATAAAACCTCCATGAATGTGAACAATCAACACTTGGAGAAAAGTCAGAAAAAACGTCTAATTAAACCAAACAATTAAAATCAAAACAACAAATAAAAAGTTGTTGAAAACATGCTACTGAAAAAAAAAGTGGACCCACTGCTAGGCAGTAACAAGGTCAGTGCACTTTTCCCGCTCTGAGACACACCTCTGTGTAAGGTGGTGGCAAAGCCACCATGGAGCCAGTGTCTGCTGCCCCAGGCCCTGTGTAAGCGTACATGCCTGATGACGGCTGAGGTGCAGAACGCCGCTGGCTGGGAACGCACACACGGCGTGTTGATGTAGGTGTTGTGGAGGCAGACAGTTGTAGTGCTGCCAACCTCTGTCGCCGGTAGTATCCGCAACCACCAAAGCACGACATCATGATGAAGATGACTACCAACCTTGGAAAAGCAAACAAGCAAACAATATTCTATTCGTTGTGTACCAAATACTGATTTTCCTCTCCCTCCACACACACATGTCCACACATTACAAGAAACAGTATTGATAAAATTGCAGATGAAAAGTAAGAAACATTGAATTACTCTCTTCAAGAGCAGAAACAAAACAAAACAAAAACAAACATATGAAAAAAAAAGAAACTGACAAAATCAATACCCAAGGTTTTCTACACATTTTGTGAACGCAAATTCATCACCATCATCACCCTCTCTCCCCAAACCTGATTTCTGAAAATGGAAAAGTTTCCATCAGTTCCTCCTTTAGAAATACGAGACAGTATGCAAGGATTCTCTAAAGAACCGTTCACGATTTGATAGCTTTCTAACTAATTAAAACAAAACAAAAACAAAAAAAACCCAACAGACATGGGCTCATCCAATTGTGTGTAAGACATACAATGAAATAAATACACAGTGAAACATCAAAGAGGATGAAGATCAACACAAAGAAATTATCTCTGTTTATCCAATGGCATAAGGATAGTAAAATTTTGTGTCCTCACTGTGAGCTATGATATTTCCAGACAATTACATCCTTCAACAGGTTTGAATTAGTTTCTAAAATGAGTATGCTTCTTCATATAATCACAGCATTGATCAATTTTTTCAGCAGTTTCTGAGGCCAATGTGCACCTCTACATAATCAAAGCATCAATCGTCCCTTAAAATTCCTGAAGCCAATTAGGAAACGAGGTATACATAACTCTGAAAAAAAGGTGAGAAGTCTGATTCTCAATAAACTGTCTTTATCAGATAAACAACAGAAAACAAGATGCGAAGCATATAAATGTACTCCCAGTTTTCCAAACCGCTTATAAATTGGCCAAGTGCTTTGTGAGATAAGAAATAAAGGCAAAATAATGGTTTTAACGGTTATTTAACCGATGTACACTTTTGAAACTGTATATTAGTCCTCACTGGGGCTAAAGCCTATGTACATACCAAATTTCATCCAAATCGAACAATATGTCAAGAATAACGGTTTTAACGGTCAGATTTTGAAACACTACATGGAAGTGCCATTGTGTTTTGATAACCTTTCTATATACAAAATTTCATAAAAAACCCCCACTAAAAATATAAAAAAAAAACAGCAAAATAACGGTTTAAAGGTTATATAACCGATATACACTTTTGAAACCAGTATTTTAGTCCTCACTGGGCTAAAGCCTGTTGTACATTCAAATTTCATCCAAATCGGATGTATGTCAAGAATAACGGTTTTTAACGGTCAAATTTTGAACACTATATAGAAGTGCCATTTGTGTGTGATACCTTTCTATATACCAATTTCATTAAAATTTTCCACCTATATATAAGAAATAACGACAGAATACCGTTTTTAATGGTTTTTTAAATCCATTTTCAGCATTACATCACTTACATATGGACAAGGCTCCAATTTTCACAAGATCATCCAAACCGCTTATAAAATTGGCCAAGTACTTTCTGAGATATTCCATAAAGAAGAAAAACTGTTACAGGCCATTACAGCCATTTTGTAACGGCTATAGCGGTAAACTAAAACACGGGCTCATCCGTGGCCCATAATGAACATACCTTTCAAATTTTCAGAAAGATCGCCATTGTTTTGTCTGGAGCAAGTGGAACACATTTTGACCACGGACACACGCACAGACATACGGGGACACAGACAGCATTTCTTCGTTCCCATTCTAAAGTACTCCCTGTTCTAAAAAGAACTGGGAGTACAAAAAAAAAGGAAAATACACACGCTCCGTAGAGTGCCGTCTGGAGTCTTTAGTTACAAATATTAAGTAACAGCCCCATTTGGTGTTTTTGTTCCAAAATGTTAACTCACATGCAGTCTGTCATCTACTGTTGCAAAATGTTAACTCACAGTGCAGTCTGGATTTTGTTGCAAATGTTAATTAGTAACAAAAAAATTAAAGTGTGTGTGTCTCTGGGCCCCGGTCAAAATGTGTTCCACTTGCTCAAGACAAAACTACTGGGCCGATCTTTCTGAAAATTTGTAGGTATGTTCATTATGGGTCAAGGATGATGCCCGATGTGTTATTTTACCATTATAGCCATACTAACGGCCATAACGGTTTTCCTTCTTTATGGAATATCTCAGAAAGTACTTGGCCAATCTCTCTGAAAATTTGTAGGCATGGTTTATTAGGGGGCACGGATGATGCCTGATGTGTTATTTTACCGTTATAGCTGTTACTAACGGCTAAACGGCCCATAACAGTTTTCCTTTTTTAAGGAAAATCTCAAAAGTACTTTGGGCCCATCTTTCTGAAAACTTGTAGGTGCGATCATTTTGGGGGCACGGATCATGCCCGATGTGTTATTTTTACGTTATAGCTGTTTCTAACAGCCGTAACAACCCATAACGGTTTTTCTTCGCTATTTGAATATCTCAGAAAGTACTTGGCCGATCTTTCTGAAAATTTGTAGGCGTTCACTATGGGGCACGGGTCATGCCCTATGTGTTATTTTACCGTTAAAAGCCGTTACTAACGGCCATAGCGGTTTTTCTTTTATGGAATATCTCAGAAAGTACTTGGCCGATCTTTCTGAAATTTGTAGGCATGTTCATTATGGGCACGGATGATGCCTGATGTGTTATTTTACCGTTATAGCTGTTACTAACGGCTATAACGGCCCATAACAGTTTTCCCTTTTTTTAAGGAATATCTCAAAAGTACTTGGCCGATCTTTTCTGAAAACTTGTAGGTGCGATCATTATGGTCACGGATCATGCCCTGTGTGTTATTTTACCGTTATAGCTGTTACAAAACAGCCGTAAAAAACCCATAACGGTTTTTCTTCGCTATAGAATATCTCAGAAAGTACTTGGCCGATCTTTCTGAAAATTTGTAGGCGTTCACTATGGGTCAGGGTCATGCCTATTGTTATTTTTACCGTTATAGCGTTACTAACGGCCATAGGGGTTTTTTCTTCTTTAGGGAAATTTATCTCAGAAAGTACTTGGCCGATCTTTCTGAAAATTTGTAGGCATGTTCATTATGGGTCGGGATGATGCCCAATGTGTTTTTTTTTACCTTTAATAGTGTTACTAATGGCTATAACGGCCCATAACAATTTTCTTCTTTATGGAAAATCTCAGAAGGTACACAGCCAAATTTCTTTCTGAAATTTGAGGTTGTTCATTATGGGTCACGGATCATGCCTGATGTGTTATTTACCATTATAGCCGTTACTTACGGCCATAACGTTTTTTTTTTTTTAAATGGAATATCTAAGAAGTTTTTGGCTGATCTTTCTGAAAATTTGTAGGTAGGTTCATTATGGGTCACTGACCATGCCCATTGTGTTATTTTACTGTTATAGCCATTACTAAGGCTATAACACCCCATAACGGTTTCTCTTCTTTATGGAATATCTTAGAAAGTACTTGGCCGATCTTACTGAAAATTTGTATTTTTCATTATGGGTCACGGATCATGTCCGATGTTTTATTTTACCGTTATAGCTGCTATAACGGCTATAACAGCCATAACAATTTTCTTCTTTATGGAAAAATCTCAGAAAGAACATGGCCAATCTTCTGAAAATTTTTTGGGTATGTTTATCATGGGTCACGATGCTGGCTGACGTTTACCAGAATAGCGTTACTAATGGTATAACGGGCCAAAACGGTTTTTCCTCTTTAGGGGAATATCTCACGCGTATTCAAGATAAACTGGGAGTATGTTTATATGCTTTGCATCTGGTTTTAAACATGTCTTGGTGTTCTCAAGTTCTTTCCAGAAATCAAATTAGTAATAAAAATGGGAATTTTCATTCAAAATTACGTTTAATCTAACATACTTACCGTGGCTCACTAATGCAATAAGCGGCAGCAATTTGCTACCCCTGCCTCGTTATACAATAAAGTCCGTACGGACAAAAAAAAACCCCTGAAAGGGCCCTCGTGCCTTGCGCATGCTCAGAACAGTCCTCTTTCGAGGTATATTAAACCTGACTGAGAAACTCCTGTTGGCCCCGGAAGGCGGGGAGGTAGGGAGGGTTTTCTGCGTGAGCCACGGTAAGTATGTTAGTTTTAAACGTAATTTTAGATGAAATCCTTTTAATTACACATACTATACCGTGGCTCACAAATGCAGAGTCGCACTACCTGGAAGGGGGCTCACCTGGTTACCGCCTGGAGGAGCGAGAAGGGCCGGATGTGTGGCGGAGATGGAATGTTGCGCCACCACAGCTGATGCGATGCCCCTAGACCCATCATCATGCAGACGAGAACGTCGCGCAGGTAGAATTGGATGAAGGTCCCAGGGGCCCGGGCCAATTGCGGCATCTAGCAACACCTGAATGCTGGGATTATGAGCTATGCCAGCAAAAAGACCCCCATGCCCTAATCTCATGAGGTCTAGGTGAGAAAACAGCCAAACCCCCTTCAGGTCTCGCGTACGCAGCTTTAAGACTTCTCTCACCCATCGAGAGATTGGAAGAGCGCCTGATGTCCTCCTTATAACCTTCTTTGTAAGAGAGAAACAGGTGGCGCTGCTTGGAACGAGAAGATTTCGTGCGTTTCCTATACTCCCGCAAAGCGCGAACCGGACAGAGAGTGCGGTCTTCGTCGTCCGGGGCGAGAAAGAAGTGAGAGGAAAAAATGGGAGATGGTGGGGGGAAGAAGAACCTGGCAACTGGTTTTCGCTTAAAACTCTGGGAGGAGGCGAAGAGATATCGAGCCATCCGGTTCGAAAGCGAGTCCCTAGGCAGGCCACTAAGGGCGTGGACCTCACTGCAGCGCCCCCCTGAGGCCAGGAAACGAGAAAGGTTTGTTTTGAAGGAAAGGAATTTCAGAGAACACTCCGGATGGGCTCGTAAGGGGAAGCCTGAGGGAGGAGAGGACTAAGAAAAGTTCCCACGCCGGACACGGCGGGGGCATTGGGCCTCCTGTAGGGCTGCTCCTCTGACCAGATCCGCAGAAGAGGGTCGTTCCCCGAAGGAGGGGCCCCCTAACTGGCGGATAGTGGTGGAAATCCCCGCCCTGTGAACCTTAACAGAGGAGGCTTGAAAGATTTCTCTCCGATGAAGAAAGGCTAGGTAGTTCGCCAATTGGCATTGAGAAGGAGAATGAGGTGTTACTGCGTGGCTGGAGCACCAAGATAGCCAGCCATTCCAGTGGACACTATAGACACTTTGGGTGCCTAAACCTGTGGGCATGTTCCACAAGGCCGATTACCGCTGGGGAGGCGCCTCGTGCAGACAGCGCGTCCCGCACAGTAGCAGGCGTGAAGATGCAGCACGTTTGGATTGCCGTGTGGAATGCCCTGACCGCGGCTGGAGCAGGGACCTTGCCTTTAAGGCGAGCGGTTATCGGGGGCACGTGGGGACAGGTGTAACAGTTCCGGAAACCACGCTTGGGCCGGCCAGCGTGGAGCCACCAGAATAAGCGTGGCTGCATCTTCCCTTGCCTTGCGGAGAACTTTTCCCAGAAGGGGGAAGGGGGGAAAGGCATAGCCCGTCAGGCCGCCCAAAGGGGATGGACAGGGCGCCCCACAGCCCACGCTGCCGGATCCGGAAACTGGGGAGACATACAGCTGGAGACGGTGGTTAAAACCGGGTGGCGAACAGGTCCATTGTGGTTTGAACCACACAGTCCAGAGAGGTTCTAGGATCGAGTGGACGAGAGTCCATTCTGAGGGAAGAACCTGTGCGACTGCTGAGGGAGTCCGCGAGAATGTTGATCTTCCCAGGAACATGCTTGGCCGAGATCCGGATTGATTGTGTCTGCCCCAAAGAAGAAGCTGTTCCGCCCTCAGGGACAGGGAGTGAGAACGCGCCCCCCCCCCCCTGCTTGTTGATATAACACGCCACCGTCGTGTTGTGGGTGTTGAGGAGAATGTGTTTTCCTTTCAGGAAGGGAAGAAACTCCTTGAGGGCTTGGAACACGGCTCCCAGCTCCAGCCGATTGATATGCCAGGACCCCATCTCCGGGACCATTGCCCGGAGGCCGTCAGAGAGCTGACGTGGCCCCCCCACCCGGACTGGGGACGGTCCGTGAACAGGTCCTCCTGTGGAGGAGGGGGAGAGAGGGGGACTCCCTGAGCTAGCCAGGATGGGAGTGCCATTGTACCACGATGACTGGAACCACTGCCCGAGAGGGATCGGAAGGTCCCACGACTGCAGTGCCTGAGACCAACGCTTGCGAAAGAGGCGTTGAAAACCGGCGTTTGTGCAGACGTCCGAGGGGCACTAAGGGGGCCAAGGACTCCATCAGACCCCCGAAGAGAGGCCAAAATTTCTGGGGTGGCGCCTGATCCAAGGAAAGGAGGGGGCCAAGAGGTGCTGGAGGCGAACCAGGCGCTGGGGGGGTTGGAGAGACCAGCCAGTCGGTGGTGTGGAAGGACATGCCCAGAAACTGAAAAATGCTGCGACGGGGTGAGATCGGACTTCTCCTCGTTGCGAACGAATCCCAGCTGCTGACAGAGGTTAAAACCTGTAGGGCTTGCTGGGAGCACAGAGTGCTGGATGAGGCAAGGAGAAGCCAATCGTCTAGATAGGCCTTCAAAAAGAATTCCTTTCTCCCGAACGTTTCAAGCAAAGTTCCCCAGCCCCCCTTCGTGAAAACCCAGGGGGCCGGGGCTAGTCCAAAGGGAAGAGCCCTGAACTGAAAAACGCGGGCCTCTCCACGCGAAGCGGAGGTACTTCCTGTCCCTTGGGGGATCAAGAGATGGAAGTACGCATCCTTCAAGTCGATGGATACCGCCCAGTCGCCGGGGTGCATGGCATCGCGGATTGACATGGGGGTTTCCATCCGAAAACGGAGGACGATAAGAAACCTGTTCAAGGGCGAAAGATCTAGAACCGGTCTCCATCCCCCAGAAGCTTTGGGGACCACAAAAATGCGGCCATAAAAAACCCGGAGAGGAATGGAAGAGAACTTTCCTCTGTGGCTCCCCTTTGGTAACAGCGAAAAAGGGCCTCCTGGTCTAAGGCCTTTAGAGGCAGCCAGATCCCGAGGAGGAGCGAAAGGGGGAGGGGAAGGGGTGAGAGGAGCCTTCACTGCACCCCAAGGAAGACGAAACCCCGACCTGATCACCCGCAGAGCCCAAGGGCTTGCGGGAAGCCGCTCCAGCACTGAGGTGCCTGGACAGACTGCCCACAGGACTGCCCTGGGGTGAAGTACCCAGGTCGGGGGCAAGTCATTGGGGGTGGGCCGTGGAGGCGTGGGAGCTTTCGGAGCCGCCGGCCGAGCCGGAGGCCCACCCCTGCTTGGTTGCCTGCCTCTGGTCCCCCGGGGGCCAAATGGGCCGTCGTCCCTTGGGTTGAGAGGGACCCGGTGACGAGAAAGGCGCTGGCGCCTTTTCGTTTTGAACCCGGGGCGTGGGGGATGGGGGCCTGACTGAAAGGCGAGGTCACGCCTAATCTCGGCCTGGCTCTTGATGGTGGCCTGCAGTGATTCCCGAACAGAGACCCTGACTTGACAGGCAAGGCTCTGAGGGAAGCGCGGGCAGATGGAGAACGGGTCACAGAAGATGCCAAAAGGACCCCATCTCTCCTAGCCAGAACTGAGTTTAGATGGAGCCTAGAGAAGGCCCAGCCGAATACTTAAGCCCTTCAGCCATTGGGCTGGTTACAGGCTACCACAGCAGTTGGGTCCGCGGATGGCGGACGGCGAAGGAACCAGAATCAGGGTCCTTAAGGGGCAGACATAGTCCCCCTAGAAAGGAATCCATAAAGTATGGCCTTCCAAACCCTCCTCGCAGACTCTTCCCACTCCGCAAGGCAGCGCTCTGAGAGGGACACCTGCCTAGCGTGCGTTTTGACCTCTCCCGGCAGGAGGAGGTCCTCCTGGAGAGGGGAAGAGTGGCTTCGGGGTAGTGTCATTTGCCAAGAAGGCCTTCTTTGGGAAAAGGAAGACTCTCTGGGTTTTAAAGGAACTTCCCGCACGCCAACGCGGAAGGGAAATCAGGGACCGAACCAGGCATGGGGTTCTGCGCCTCCGTGCCCTGACTCGTATTTGGGCCTCCTCATGCGTCGGCCACCATAACTGACTCCTTTGGAGAAAGGAGGGCCTAGCCGCCGAGGGGGGAGATCCCAGGGCGAGTTCCGCTGCGAAAGGGCAGGGGGCCCCGACCTCCTGAGAGGATGACACCGCCTCCGGAACCAGGGGAAACCAGCACAGCCACCGAGTCTTGGAAGAATAAGAAACCGGGTGACTGGTCCTCATCCTCTGACTCAGAGTCCGCCAGGTCGGGACCCACAGACCGATGGGGTGGCCGCCCCCGGCGAAGCGGTTTCGCGGCGAGAGCCCCGAGTGGCCTGGGATGGCTAGTTCCCCAGACATACCGGGGGAGGGGTCAGACCCGGAAGGGCAGCGGGAGTGGGAGGCAGATGCCTGCACTGGTGGAGGGCTGGGCATAAAACCCGGCCACCAGGGAAACCCCGGAGCAGGGGGCTGTGGAAAGCCCATGGTCGGGGGATATTGCCATTGGGCCCATGGCGCCCAAGGCAAAGGGCCCTGACCCCATGATAGGGGGGTGAGAATGTGGCTGCTGGCCCATACCCTGAAGTGGGGGGCCCAATGGCCGGGCCCCCGAGGGGTGCTCGGGAAAAGAGGGCGACACCCCGGTGGTCTGCCCAAAAGCAGAGGCAGACACATGAGGCGGGGGAAGGGAAACAACCCGGGGCGAACTAGATTCGAGCCCTTGGCAGGAGTTGCTTCCCCTTTTATCACCTACCGGGGGGGGAGGGTGACGCTAGTCCAAACCCCATTGCCCGGCGCCTCCGTAGAGGGCCCGTGGCACCTTCGATTTTTGCATGGGAATCGAACTGTGAGCAGTGAACCGCAGCTGAACTGAACACAGGGTGCACTAACGGATGCGACAGAACCGCGGCTGAGTCGCTCACCGTTATGGGGCAAAGGGGCGAGATCAGCAGAACCGCAGCTGAGCTGTCACTGCCACAAAATGAGGGTTGCGAGGGAAAAGACTCGCTGTCACGACAACAGAACTGAAGCTGAGTTGAGGTGAACCCTCGGGAGGAAAATGACGCTGAAGGGAGAGGAGGAATTGGCGGGGTAGAGACAAAGAGCCTGCCGGCGAGATGTGGGAATCGAAAGACGAAACCTTCTTAATTCTCGCCTTACCACCCAATCGCTTCACGTACGTTTCTCCCTTAAGTGAAAACATAAGCAAGGACACCAAAAAAACAGCAACAACAATCGATCGATTGCGAGAAAAGTCAAAAATACTTAGCTGTCCGTGGGACACGCGGCTTAACAAAAAAAAAAAAAAAAGGGGAAAACTGCCGAGAAAAGAGGACTGTTCTGAGCATGCGCAAGGGACGAGGCCCTTTCAGGGGTTTTGTTGTCCGACGGACTTTATTGTATACGAGGCAGGGATAGCCAAATTGCTGCAGTTATTGCATTTGTGAGCCACGGTATAGTATGTGTAATTAAAATTAAGTTTAAATGTCAAGGGTCAAAAAAGCTATGGGTGATTTAGTTTGAACCCTTCTCTTTAACGTACACAAGTTAGACGTTTTTTGTGTCCCAACCTAGGTTTTATTTGGTCCTACTGCTTGTAGCACCAATCAAAAGTTAGTAACACATGCTGCGGAAAAGAAAAGGTTATCTTACATCTAATAATGACACAGTCACTGATCATGTGGACAGTACAGAGATAATCCTATCTTATGTTCTGAACAACTTAAAAAATTAGCTTTATTCATGGACAGAGGATAACTTTTGCTTCATAACACATTGGCATCTATGCCGTGGAAAAGAATGACACTTAAATCTTGAAAAATTACAGTTGGAAAAGTTGATAAATACCCTTGTCTGATCTTCTGTCCACCCTTAAAAGAGATTTGTTAGTTTAGTGTGATCAGCTCAGTCATTTTTTCTCTGATTTTTTCTTTCCATTCTTTTTTTTTTTTTTTTTTTGCCGTTTTGGTCCGTTTCCTCTGTTAACCTCAGTTGAGACGTGTACAGACACATACCACAAAAATGATCTTCGATGCACAATACAGTGCAGAACCTTAATATCAACCTTTGAATATTACATGATGAAAAGCAGCGTGAACCACACACATTTGCACAGTAAAGCAGTGTGAATCAGCGACTCACCAGAAGTACCACATGTTCCAGACTTTAAGTTTGAAGCCAACGGATGAAACTGTTGCTGCTGGGCCTTGGTCCAAGCAGCAATTTGGGGGAGTTGACACAGCATTTCAAAAGGAGCTTGGCAACTTGCGACATAAAAATCACTCTATGCTTACACATCTTGCATTCTGTTAATGTCATGGACATCGTTTACTGACGCACAAAGCAGTTCAAACCCTGAAACAGATATCTAATAAAATGCAAAATACTGTTCACAGGAAAAATTGTGTAAAGATTTAAACGGGAACTTAGAAGTTCAAGTAAAGGTATTGGGGAATACTTTTGCGCATGATGTGTGCACACAGACACACAGAGGTAAAACGAAAGGGAAACGCATGCTCTTCCTAAGACAGGCATTCAGAATCTGAGACAGATTTGAGACATTGCCCTCACATATTTGGGAAAACAAAGGATCTGCTGATCAAAATATCTATCTATTTATACCCAGAATTTCAATCCATACATTTATATTACACCATAAACACATGAGAACACATACAGACACACAGACACACGAGCGCACACACAAACACACACATTTAAATCCAAAGAGAGACTTACTACTGGTTTTCACCGCAAAATTCAGACACCCCCTGAAAATGCCATAAATTTATCACCAAAGAGCAATCAGGATTATGAAAGGAAATGATGAACTCAACAACAACAAAAATCTCAAAGATGTCGAAGAATTTTAAATGTATTATGCACAATTTTGTGAAATTTTGCCACTATTTTCTTCATTCTTCAAAATTCACTAAATTGATTACATGCCACTGACATATCTTTCTGCTCTCTTTCTTTCTCAACCTCTCACACTCCCCCTTCCCCCCCCCCCCCCACCATCCTTTCTCTCACCCGCAACTGCCTACTTCACTCTCATCCCAATGTTTTGTGGGGAAACAGAGAGACAGAGACACAGAGACGGGAGAGACAGAGAGAGAGAGAGAGAGAGAGAGAGAAGAGAGAGAGAGAGGAGAGAGACGCAGACAGTCCAAGTTCACAACTTGGACAATAAACCGGTATCCCTAACTAATGTGAAACTGCCTTAAAAGTCAAGTCAATTGGTCACTGACTCACTATGACCACAGCTTTGAAAAGCACTGTACCGAGATTTATTCAGTAATCAATAATGCCATTCTGTCATCCCTTAGTGACAGTTAAACGCAGCATTATAAGCAAGACAGCTGTTTATAATTAAACGGTAAAGAATGAGGGACAAAACTGAATGGACTCTTATGGAGCTCCCACAGCAATGGATGACACAAGCTGTCTGAGATCTGTCATGGTTTGGGGCAAATCTTTTTTAACATGTGTAGAACAACTTTTAACATATATCAATGTCCTTCTTACAAAAAAAAAGAGAAGAGTGGATGGCAACAGAATTAACCTTTCTTTTTTTTTGCTGTCCCATCTTCTGTGCCACCTCAGTGCACTGCACCCCACCCGGTCACTCAGACCCCCTTATCCACAGCCACAGCTGGGCCCTCCCCCCGCAGCCCTGGCAATCCACAGGAAGTAGTCAGTGTCAAGTCTCAAGAGGCAACCCACCTGAGGAGACACTGCACTGCTGCAAAGTAATTTCAGTGCTGTTCAGTGGCGCCTGTTCTGATCCAACATATACAGGACACCACCTACTAAGCCCCCTACTGATGACAATGTTTGCTTAGTCACGGGCACCTCTCCCCTGAAGGGCACCACATCAGTCAATGACAGCCCCCATGAACCGCCAATACTGATGACCCTGACAGAATCCAACCAAGGCTATAGACATGAGAGGACATCAAATTTGAGGACACCAGGGAGAGCAGGACATGGAAGGGACACAGAATTTGACTTTTTTTTTTCATGCTGATCAATGAGGATGATGAAGACTATGCGACAGATTTTCCATTCCAGTCTGAGACTGCATGACAGGGCTGTGCTCTATGCTTATTTTCATATCAATCCCAGTGTCAACCAGGCTCAAGAGATACAGACACCTGCAGTGTGGTAAGCAAATCTAAGCAACACTTTCAGAGACGCATCCATTAAGTGAATGAAACTCAACTGTGGGTCCCAGTCTTTTTTAATTAAGCCTCTGGCAAACTAAACTCTGGGTGGGAGCTGGTCAGGGCTGAAGAATCCCACATGACTGTGATATGAATCAAACCCACGACCTCCCAGCCGGGAGTCTGTGACGCTAACCACTTCACCACAATTTGGCAGAGATGGGCGTTCTCTTAGGCTGAATGTAAAAAGTGATTGCCTGTTCTTCATTCCATTTTTCATGAATGTTGTTTTATCTTCCCGACAAACACCTAAGAAAAGGTTGAAATGCTTCATGTTTTGTTTTGTAATTTGTTTGTCCTGTTGTTGGAAGACTTGTAATTCTTTTTCAAATTTCTTTCAGTCTGCAGTCACCTACTAACTTCAAGTTTCAAAGCGAGGTGACTGCAGGCAGAAATTGAAACAAATTTTTAAAAATAATAATTTTTTGAGTCCGCCAAACAACAGGGACAAACAAATTAAAGACAAAACATGAGCATTTCGACCTCTTAGGTTTTCTCCATGCAAGATAAACAGCATTCAGGACAATGAACAAGCAATCACTTATCTCTCATATTTGGCAAAAGATGGGCATTGATGAAAATGAGAAGGTCCAAAAATGGGGGTTGGGGGTTTTGTCTTCTTCTTCTTCTTCCGTATTAAAACCCACGGTCAACCCATTCTAAACCATTACTGGCGTTTTTCGGGAGTGCGAAAAAAAAAAAAAAAAAAAAAAAAAGGGGTGGGTGGGGTGTTGGCGGTCTATTGTGGACCTGACACCTTTGAAGAAAAGGTCCCAAGGCTGGGGGACAGGACGGCTTCTGCTGGCAGGCTGTTCCAGTCCCGACCGTACAGGGAAGAAGGCCATATTGCGGTAGTCATTTTTGGGGGGGATCCCTTCAGCTGTTTGCTGTGGCATCTTCTGGAGCGGGTCACAGGGGGGGCCCCAGTTGTTACAGCCACACACACCAGTTGGTTGATGATTTTGTACATCATGCAGAGGCGTGCTGTACGTCGGCGCTGTACCAGGGGGGGCCATTTCACTCATGCAGCATCTGTTCCACACGGGAAGTTTTCCTGTGGCTATTGAGGACAAAGCAGCTGCGCGTCGTTGGACCTTCTCCAGAGAGTCACAATCATTCTTATCGTGGGGATCCCAGACACAGGCTGAGTACTCGAGTACTGGGCGGATCAAGCTTTTTTATGCTGTTTGTTTGATGCGCTTGGAGCCGATTTTTAGGTTTCGTGGAGGAAACCCAGTGTGCGTTTGACTTATTGACGATGCTGGTGATTGTGCTGGCCCCAACATCCATCACTCTGGATGGTGACCCCAAGGTACCTGGTGAGGAGACTTTTCCCAGCTGCTGGCCATGGAGTGTGTAGGCCCCCTCTGTGTCGGCTTCCAGCTTCGATGAACTGTTAGGACGCTACATTTGTCGGGGTGGAACTCCATGTCCCACTGAGCCCTCCCACTCACTCAGGGCGTCAAGATCCTCCTGCAGTATCCTGGGGGTCCTATCAGACCTGATAGGGCGGTCATTGGCAGTGTCGTCTGCAAAGAGTCTGACATTAGACAAGACATGGCTTGGCATGTCATTGATGAAACCAAAACAGGCAAGGGCCCAGGACAGACCCCCTGGGGAACCCCAGACTTCACTTTGATGAAATCGGACCTGCTCCCCTCCACGACCACGGCCTGCCTCCTGTCTCGCAGGAATTTGGAAACCATCGATTTGTGTCACCCCTAACACCATAGGGTCAAGTTTTATGCATTAGTAAGCTGGGGGTTTACCTTATCAAAAGCTTTAGCAAAGTCAAGTACTACCATGTCAGTTGAGAGACCTTTGTCCAGGTTAAATGTTAATTGGTCTGACAGCTCAAGCAGTTGTGTCTCGCAGGAGTGTTTCTTGGGGAAAGCCATGTTGCTGTGCGTCAAAATGTTAGCAGATTCTAGATGTCCCATCACGTTGCTGACAATCACGTGTTCCAAGATCTTACCGAGACGCAAGTAAGGGGGGACTGGGCGGTAGTTGCTTGGTTTGTAGTTTTCCCTTCTTATACACAGGTGTGACATTGCAGTGCGCCGTCTTCGGGACACAGCCAGTGGAAAGGGGAAGCGCTGGTAGATGCTCGTAAGGAGAGGAGCCACCTCATTGGCCAGGGCTTTCAGCCACGTGGGGAGATTTTTGTCTGGGCCTGCTGCTTTCGCCGGGTTCAGTTCGCCAGCAGCTTCTCAACCCTGGTGATGTGATACTAAAGACGGGCATGGTGGGAAAGTCCTCTCGACTGCCTGGCATGCTACATTTCTCATGGACTTCTGTTGGGTTGTAATCTTTCCCTTTCGCTGAAAGCTGCGACGAACTGGCTGCCCAGAGCCTCAGCCTTGGCCTTCGAGTCGGTGACGAGGCGGCCCTGGACTTAAGGGAGGGAACACCCGACTGAGCTAACGCTGGTGTTAAATGTACGTCCAAAACCGTTTGTGCATGATGTCATGTCCTGCTCTTCTTCCTGAGGGGTGAACAGTCGGTTGACATAGTCCCAGTATGCACGTCTCAATTTCTGCTACAACCTCTCTTCTCAGTCGCCTGACTTCTGTCTTCAGCTCCTCATTTCCCATGCTTCTTCATTTTTCGGTAAGTTCTATCCCTTTTCCGCAGGAGGCGTCTCACTTCTAAGGTTGATCCATGGGTAGGAATGGGTTTTCCGGGGAATCTTGTGGGGAATTTTACTTGTGATACTGCCCTGAATGGTGGTCTTAAATTTCTTCCACAAGTCTTCTACGGAGGTTGAGTCATTTTAAGCCCTGGCATCCATCTCAATTTGGAGCTCCGCCATCTCTTTCTTCATGCTGGACCAGTCCGCTTTTTTGTACAGGGGGTAGGGTGTGACCGGCAGTTGGACAGAGAGACCTTCGTGTTGTACTCAACATACACAATATCATGGTCCGAGAGGCCGGGCAATATCTCTACGCGGGGGATCAGGCTAAAGGGTAGTTTGTCATGACAAGGTCAAGGTGTTTTTCAACCTAGTGGGCCCTTTAGGACGACCTGCACGAGTCCCAAAGTCGTGGAGCAAGTCAAGGAATTTCCGATGAAGGTCAGGATAGGAACTCGATGGCTTGAGGTCATAGTGGACCATCACAGTCCGGAAGGTTCAGATCCCCTGCTATGAGCAGTTGTGCGTCATTGGTAGCAGCAGCCTTTCTGACAGATGACTCAAACTGAATAAGGCTTTCCCTTTATCACCTGTCTTTCGTCGATAGTAGGCACAGACATTAGGTGCCTTCTGGTCTTTGTGACGATTTTTACCCATAGAATCTCACACTCCGTGTCAAATTCCGTCACTAGTGTGCTCTGGATATCCTCCTTCACTGCCAGGAAACTCCACCACCCTCACTATTCCTGTCCTTACGGTACACTGTATAAGATTCTGGTAAGATCTCAGAGTTCTGTACTCTGGCATCCAGATGTTTCAGTCCCAATAATAATATCGTTTTGTACTGTCCACAAGTTAATAGTCCAGCTCTTTTCCCTCTCACAAAATCTGAAATTTATATTCAAGATTCTTAAGGGTCTGTTTCTCTGTTTGTTTTGTTGGCTGGCTCTTGATGGGGTAGAAGAAAAGGAGGGGCTTGAAGTCAACATCAGATGAGACTGATCCCATGGATGAGGCTGACTGAGAGAACCTATGTTTGGCTGCTTTCCTGCTCCACTCCATGTAAGTCAAGGCAGTACAAACTATAATTTGGGTTTCCACACACCCATACAGTGCCATGAAAAAGTCGCTGGGGTCCAGTTTGTTGTAGGAGTGAGTATTTAAGCTCTGGCAATGGGTGATACCACATACCCCAGTCTCACAGGCCACTCCTTTTTTGTTGCCATGCTACAGTTTGGTCACATGTCCCACACGGGGACTTGGATATGCTATCACCGGAACCAGGCATGGTGAAAGCACAAGTGACGCCAGAAACAGTGTCACTATCACAGCACTAGGAAGGCTTACAGATCTCACACCTTTTTCATACATACCTAATTTTCGAGAAACACTACTAAATGTAAAAAGAATGATAAATTTTTGTTGACATACTTGTCATCCAACGCATCATGAGATCATGTCTTGTGATTTGTTTGTACCTGCGTTTGGCAGACTCACTAAGAATTGTTATTTTAAAATAAAATTTCTTTAAGTTGAAGTAGTATGGCTATTTCCAATCAATAAACTTTATCAATAAACCTTGTTTCAATCTTAAATATTCTTTACAATACCCTCAACTGTTTCAGGCATGTTATGTATATTGCATAAATTCCTGGTCCCCTACTGTACTGTCAGTTTTGCTTGTCTTCTTCTTCTTCCTAAAATACTGGTTCACTCAAAAACGAATAGGTCACCAGCGCGCATGTTTAAAAATTTAAAAAAAAATAACATAAAATTGTAACTGTAAGTATTTTCCTGCTATACTGTGTCGAACTAACCTTTAAAAGGTTTTTTTAAATTTTGATTATCCTTGCTCCCATATTCCTTCAGATTATACAATCGTTTTGGTACTTGAATTCAAAGGCTTTTGATGATAAATCACGCAGATATTATCGCCCAGCTGGTCACTCGATCGAACTTTCTGTTTGACAGAACTTACACACACATCAAACAGCCCCTGGTGCATAATTTTTGATGGACAATTACGGAAAGAAAGCCATCTTTATGCCGTATGCAAGGAGAAAGAAAAGAAGGTGGGAGTGGGGTAGGTGAGATTCTGGATATCTAATCTTGCGGGTTTCAAACTCACCTGGGAAAACAAATCGAAAAGGACCCGCACAAAAACAAAAATTCGGTGAATGACTAAACCGTTTTTGTGCCAGGTTGTCACATGTGTTGACAAAAAAACAAATGAAATAAAGTACAATAGTCAAAAGTAATGGATTTTTGAATTTTCAACAATCCGATTCGTTGACTTGTACACTTTCGTCTTCTTGGCCGCATAACAACCCAGCCCAACGTCCTTGACCTGTTGAAATCCGGCTGCTCCGAAAGTTTGAAGGGGCTTTCCCTTTAACTACTGTGGTTGAGAAGAAAATCGCGAGA
This sequence comes from Conus ventricosus, assembly GCA_018398815.1. Taxonomy (NCBI): domain Eukaryota; kingdom Metazoa; phylum Mollusca; class Gastropoda; order Neogastropoda; family Conidae; genus Conus; species Conus ventricosus. The sequence goes on from CM031597.1 coordinate 22,931,857, forward strand.
AACATAGTTCCACCCCAAAATAATCATGACCATCGCTATAGTCCAGGGCTCGTTCGTAGATATGATAAACAAAATAATCTCATGATGCGTTGGATGAAATGGAAACGAGGAGGGGAAGGAGTAGGGTAATGTAAAAGGGTAAGGGACAGCGAAATGCAAGCGTCGAGGTTAGAAAAGAAGAAATCGGAACGGAAGGGGATTTGGATTCAGATTATGGATGGTTTGGAATCGGATTCATAAGATAAATTCACGTAGGGGATTGCCGCTTGGAGAGGGATGAGTGAACGTTAAAAAACAACTGAAACAAATACAACTGCAAAGTATGCCAAACAGAAATACACGAAGAAGAATGGCTGTTTTTTTTGTTTGTTTGTTTTTAAAAATTGAAAACTTTATATAAAAATAAAAACGGACAAATTTCGTTCATTTGAAGTTGACACCAGTACGGTCAGTTTAAACAAGGGAAAGGGTGATATAACAATTTTGGCTGAATTTTTCATTTAAAATCCGTAGGACTGCAACACAAGAACACGCTGGATTCCATTAAAAAACAAAAAAAAACAACCCCCCCCCCCCCCCTTTGCAAAGACGAGAAATCGAAAACATTTTCATCAGCTGAACGGTTTGTATCTAACATCCTGACATTCCAAGCCCAAATTCGGTCACAATATATTTTAAGTATCTCTCTATTTCTAAGTTAAACAAGGTTCCAAAAATAAAAGAAAGCGAACATTTCAAACGGAAATCAAAACCTTTTCCCCTGCTGCACATGGTCTGACATCTTTTGTTAAGTCCAGTCAATTTAGTCATAGACGAATACAAAAATAACAATTGCCTAAAACGCAAACACTTTGATCTAACCATGCAAACCAAAACCAATTGAATAACGTTTATTGTCAGGCCGACCACGGGAAAACCCCATCAGGATACAACAAATCAAAACCAACCACCCAACCAACCCCAACCAACAAACAAACATCAACCAACAGACAAACATAACGCACACTGAACTGTACGCACATTAAATGCCTGGGACTTAAAATCCCAGGAATTATACGCCCAATGGCATCCCGAGTGTCTGGGGTGAGCAGAACATGCTGCATGGTTTTGGAGATATTCCAAAGAGCTAAGGCAGAGAAAGGAACCTCGACGAGGTGTAGCTCGATCTGCAAATGCGTATGGAAAATTCCGCACAAGCTGACTCAGTTGGCCTTTGAGATGCATCATGTCCCCAAAATACCGCTGAGAAATGATCGAGAAATGTTTCAACAGTTTTTCAATGAGTTCTCCTCAAAGGAATACACAACAGATCGAATCTATGTGGAAGCTGGCAAAGCAATGAAATATGCAGTTTTTCCTACACTGTTGACAATAAAAGTCATCTTGAAAGCAGCAATTAACAGTACAGATTCAGAGACCCCGGGGAAAGGATTCCAAATGCCCCTTTAAAAAATCTTCGTGGATGACGCGACATTCCTTTCCACCAAGGAATATAAACCTCACAAAATATTTTGTTGCTTCAACCGGGGTAGTTTTAACCAAAGAAATCACGAAGCCTTTCCCTGGGAAGAAGAAGTAGGCTGAAACACTTTTAAATTCACTGAACTAAACAAGCCATTCCAATAACGACAGAGAAACCAGACAAGAGCCTTGGAAGATGGCATGATGAGTATATGACTGCTAGAAAGACAACACACAAAACGAGAAAAGAGAGAGAGAAAAGAGAGAGAGAGAGAGAGAGAGAGAGAGAGAGAGAGAGAGAGAGAGAAGCTAGCAAATGGCCGAAGAAATCGACAAGTGTGGCTGCCTGTCAAGTACATGGTCTGGTGTCTGCAGAGACGAGAGGGGCGGCGCACATGCGCGCGCGAGCGCGCGCGCACGCGTGTGTTGGGGTGTGTGTATGTGTGAACGCAGTATATGTTTGTGTAGTGTTGCTCTGGGTGTGTGTGTGTGTGTGTGTTGTGTGGTGTGTGTGTGTGTGTGTGTGTGTGTTTTGTGTGCGCGCGCGCGCGCGTGTGTGTATGCTGATATCAGATACACAGGTTGAAATATGATTTTTTTTTTAAACGTTATACATCATTTTTTTGTGTGGCAGCGTATAACTCTCGACCCCATTCTTTTATATAACGCCGCAAAAGAATGAAAATATTTCAATTCACTTTTATGCACATCTAGTTTTCTTGTTTGTCTGTAGAACTGTCACATCGCGATTAGGGTTTATTGATCCAAATTTGTTTTTTGGTCCTTGAACATATATTTTTGTTTGTATTGGTTTTAAGATATGTTTTTGCCACCCTGACAGTTCCTGATGTTTAAACGCCATTGGTGAAATAAAAAAAAAGACACACACGTAAGCTTACGGTTTGGCACCCCAAGAAGGCGTATACACAGGCATAGACACACATCAGACATGCGTTCATGCACCGTGTTACTCTTTCCAGATTCCCATTCTCATTTGCTTTTCCTCGTTTAACGTCACTCATAGTGAAAGGCACACGCACACACTGACAGCCACACACTATACATACATTCAGTTCATACTCTATCTATCTTTCGGACATCCGGCGTAATGTTGAGTTTCTTTTTTTTTTTTTTTTTTTTTTTAGTACCCAAACTTTGTTTGTGATTAAGCCATTAAGCCGTATTATTCACATAAAAACCATCTGGTCATGGTTGGGATATACCTTGTTAGCGTCAAGCTTTGTTTATATGACGACCTAAATTCAAAACGTGAAATGGATTGTGTTTGATAATATCACTTGTTGGTAGTATTCAACCGCTTATGTTTCAGGAAAAAAGCAGTGTAATTAATATTTCAATTGCGCCAGCGTATATGCTACCAATTCGTCCTTTTTCATTAGAAACACAAACCTTAGCTGTCCTTGACCTGTGAAGAAAACGAGTGGTGTGGGGTGTGTGTGTGTGTTGTGTGTGTGTGTGTCGGGCATTGACTTCAACCAAGATTCTGAGGGCACAAGGAGTGGTGCGACAGATTAAGTTAGTCACAATTGACACGACATTATTGAAAGTAAATCCAAAATACGGCGTCTACTGGGCGGGAAGACACGGAAACGGCTTTACGTACTCAGGAAGTGACGTGTGTGGCGGAACGTGCCCCAGCATGCTTTGCGTCTCCGACTGGAAAAACTGGGAAGGTGATAAATCACCGGTATGGCTATAGTCTACTAGCGTTGGTGTGTTTACAGCTACCTGGGAACGAGTTCGTCATCTGCATGTTTGTCTCTTTATTGCTGCTACCCGTACGAGTCAGCATAAACCAGCGATTTAGTGAAGTGGTGTGGTAAAAAAAAAAAGAAAAGAAAAGAAAAGGAAAAAAAGATGAAGCTAAAGGATGGGGAGAGACGGGTGGACGCCCGCGCATGAATGTTGTCTTCTTCGAGAATTTTGGAGGTCGGGGAAAAGAGAGTCGGCTTCATTGCTGCTGTTGTTATTTGTCACGTCCTCTACTCATTGTCACATTTTGTCTTCTTTTTTTTCATCAGGTAAAATTCTTCCAGAGACTCACAAAAAGCCCAAGAGACGATACCTCCCTAGTCCGCTGTCAACATTTAGGGCTATTTGTGACCTCGACCACATATTTGTCGAAGATGTACAGCGCCTGTTATGTGCTGTACATTAAATAAACGTTACTTTTCATTATGTTTTGGCTTGTGTTCAGTCATGTGGCAGTCTTTTCCATGTCTGTTTTGTTTTTGGCTCCCCCCCCCCCCCCACCTCCCAGTAACATGGCAGTCTGCTTTATGTCTGTTTGTGTTTTGGCTCCCCCCCCCCCCCCCCCCCCCAGTAACATGACAGTCTGCTTTATGTCTGTTTGTGCTTTGGCTTGTTTCCGGTCATGTGGCAGTTTGTTCCATGTTCGTTTATTTTTTTGGCTTGTTTTGAGTAATGTGGCAGTCTGTTTCATGGTAATGTGTGTTTTGACTTGTTTTCAGTTAAGTGCGCAGTCTGTTCCATGCTTGTTTGTCTTTTTAGTAACACTGAGTCTGTTTCAGGACCCGCCTTCTCCTCCCTCAATCATCATCATCATCATCACATCATCATCATCATCATCATCATCATCATCATCATCATCATCATCGTTGTCGTCGTCGCCGTCGTTGCTGTCCGTCGTCTTTTCTTCTATTTCATCGAAGTCCAGCTTGGATAATAGAAGAGAAGGATGATAGTAACAGACTCAGATGAAAACCCAAACCAAACAAAACAATCAGGAATTGCAGCTTAAATTTATAAGGTTCTGTCACGATGTTTGGAGGTTTCTTTAGATTACTCACAATGAAGATCAGCGAGGAGGGTAATGGGGAATTGAGTAAAGTATCAAGTAGTCACGTGGAGAGGAAGAGAGTAGAAAGAGAAGGGGGGGGGGGGGGGGGGGGGGGGGGATGGTGGTATAAACTTGTTTGGAGAAGGAACTTGATAGAAAATTGTTATGCTGTTCCTCGACTAAGGGATTCCTGGCTAGAATAGCACTACATTTCCAAACGTTAATCCTAATAGTATCAGTAAACTCTTCAAACAATTTAACAGATGAAGCGTGTGTGTGTGTGTGTGTGTGTGTGTGTGTGTGTGTGTGTGTGTGTGTGCGCGCGCGCGCGCGGTGTGTGTGTGTGTGTGTGTGTGTGTGTGTGTGTGTGTGTGTGTGTGTGTGTGTGTGCGCGCGCGCGGGTGTGTGGTGTGTGTGTGTGTGTGTGGTGTGTGTGTGTGGTGTGTGTGAGAGAGAGAGAGAGAGAGAGAGAGAGAGAGAGAGAGAGAGAGAGAGAGAGAGAGAGAGAGAGAGAGTAATTACACTTCAAAATTCAAAGCTCATTTTGAAAAGGACAGATTGAAAGAATAGACTGCGATTGAACTTTATTCTTTGTTCAACGATTTGTGTGTGTGTGTGGTCTGAGTATTTTTGTCTCTGTCTCTGTCCCTCTCTGTGTCTGTGTCTGTGTTGTTTTTCTCCCCCGGCCTCTCATCCCTACGCCTTTGCTTAGCGACCTTCCTCTCTCTCTCTTTCTCTCTGTCTCTGTTTCACCACTTCCCGCCTTCCCTCTTTCCCACCTTTCTTTAGCCCCCACCCCCCCCCCCTCCCTCCCCGCCCCCCGAAGTTCTCCGCGGTCTCCTCGTTACCTTGATATATTAGTATTAGTACACTGAGGTCATCCACCACAGGTACATGGCAGATGGGAATAACTACTCCAGGTTCGTGGAAAAAAGGGTTGGGGTAGAGAGGCTCCCTATCTAACCCTTCACTGATACTGCCAGTACCACAGACGGTCAGCCCCAAAGCCATTCTCTGTGTTAACCTCCGGCAGGGGTCGAACCAACAACGTTTGACTGTGAACTCGATGCTCACCCAGTGAACCGAGATCGTTAGTATCTCCCTTCTCTTCAACAGCTCGTTATGGCGACGTCTGCGTCATTTATGATACTGCATTCTTCAGAAGTGCTTCAGTGCTCGCATTTCCTGACCAGAGATTCGGCCTCTGGACTGATGACATCTGCAAACAATTCGTTCTTCTCGAAATGCTACGGTCCTTGCAAACTGCGAGCGATTTTGCCCCCCTTTGATTGGTGACATAAGCAAGTAATACGTTCTTCAGATCTGTTTAGATTCACATTCCCAGTGTAAAAGATTCTGCTCCATGTGAGTGGTGACATCTGCAAGTAATACGCTCTTCAACAGGACTTCGGCTATTTACCGCATATCACAAATATCACCGCATATCACTAAATATCACCGCACATCGCTAAATATCACCGCACATCGTTAAATATCACCGCACATCGCTAAATATCACCGCACATCGCTAAAAATATCACCGCACATCGCTAAAAAATATCACTGCACATCGCTTAATATCACCGCATATACCAGTTATCGGGTGTGTGTGTGACCTTGTGTGTGTGTGTGTGTGTGTGTGTGTGTGTGTGGTGTGTGTGTGTCTCTCTCTGACTCTCTCTGTCTCTCTCTCTGTCTCTCTCTGTGTCTCTGTGTGTGTGTGTGTGTGTGTGTGTGTGTCTCTCTGTCCCTGTCTCTCTCTGCCTCTCTCTGTGTCTCCTGTTACATTAGTAAATGACCAAAGAACAAGAAATGCCTTCCAAAGGTTATTTATAAAACAGAATTCAATTAAAATTAGAAACAAATTCTTATTCTAATAAATTGCTCCTAGTTGGAACAAATTGACATAAACAACTAAAAGTAAAAGTGCAAAAATGTTAATCTTTTCAAAGACCTTCTGGAAAGGGAAAAAGAAATCATGGACAAAAAATTTGAACATGATGAGTGATGATTATCACTAAATTTGAATTACAAACACAATCCATGTCTTAGAAAGAAAAAAACCCTTAAAAGCTCCAAGGAAGCAACAAAATAATAACATAAACACAACTGAGAAAAAATCCATCGACAAGAGAAAAGACTAGGGCATCTAAAAAAGACATGAGGCTTAGCCCTAAATTCAAGTGCAAGTTCAGATGTAACAGTCACAAAATGTGTACAACAAGCCGAAAGGGGTGGGACCTGACTTAGTATAAAGTTTAAAAGCACATCTATAGGCTATTCAACTTCAACAACACAGATATGAAAATAAAAACATTGAAAAAAATAGTGAAGTAGGTTTGCTAAAACGGGACAGTATAAACACAAATTGGGGTTGAGCACTCACCCATAGGACTAGAAATGAACTGACAAATACAACAAGACATCTGTTTAAATCAACTTTGTAATAAAATGTGCATTAAAAACATGCCTCTTAGTCTTAAACAGGGCATTTACTCTTCCTACAAAAAGAAAAGCGAGAGTCAGGCCTGTCGGTTCAAGCACTACAATGTGAAGAGATAACATCAACCCAGAGCACTTTCAGACAGGCTGAAAAGAGTTGAATATCCAGTTAGATATTGGGCAAGTATTTCATGATCTGACATTGACCGAAGATAACACTTTGTTTACATGTACAAAAATAATTCAGTGTGTAAGCCTGGGCCTGACTTATGATTATCGCGTCTTGAAGATGTACTGATGGAGACTAGACTGGGATAGCTTTAAATACAAGCTTTAAACACAAACTGGGCTTGAGCACTCTCCCATATGACTAGAAATGAACTGACAAACACAACATTATTACATTTTGCTTAACGTCCCATTAACTGCGAACAGCATCTCAAGACCTCCCACACTGTCCACAAAAACTTGTATGAAGTGCATTGAATTTTCATAGGAAGTGTCTCTGGATGTGCGGAAATCTTGGTATTTCTAATCTTGACCATGGCCGATAGGTCTTGGGCTTGTGTGTGTTTAGCCTTCCCTATTTTTGTTCAGCCAAAAGGGTGAGTGCGCATTTTGTTCACTATGTCGAAGTCTGCTAATGATTCTTCGTCGAGAACTCCTCAAATTCCGGATTCTGTTCCCCCACTCTCGATAACCATTCAAACCGTACCGTACTCGATTCGGAAAAGAAACTTCTTGTGTACAAGCCCAAAAACCATCGGGTCACAGTCAATAAGCTGTCTTGGCATTTCTCTTCCTCTTCCTCTGCCCTGGCTTCTTTCCACCTGCAACTCCTGGACCAATCACTGTCGTCTGTCCATCAGTTGAAGTGACCAGTCTAGAATTGTTCTTCAGGATAGCCTGCATGAAACGATGGAAGTGTTGTCGTCGTTGCTCTGTGGTTTTGTTATTCCAGATGGCAATGGGAACAGCAAAGTGTCTAAAGTTCTCTGTCAGCCTGTAGTTTCCCTGTCCAACCAAACACATCTCCAAGTCCTTGTATTGCCCTTTAACAACTTCATAAAGTGTGTCCACCAGGTCTGTCAGTGGCTGTGGTTTCCAGTTGACTGCGTGTTTCAGGACTCCGTTCAAACTTTCACAGTTGTTGTTTGTCCATGTTGTCAGGCCGGAGGTAGATGTCTTCAACTGAGTGTTCAGGTTTTCATGCAAAAGTGGCACAATCCGGTCCTGAAAGTATCGATCAAAGCCAATGCCTGTCACGTCATAGATCTTCTTGGTCTCACCCAGTGGGTATGCAAACACAATGTCGTCAGCAGCCCCAGTTATTCCGTCCTTGGCGAATACAGAGTTCACGATCCGAGACCTGTCCCTGTCATTCACACCAATTTTATCCTTCAGGTAATCCATGCAGTTCTTTTTCAAATGCCGTGAGCACACAAGCGTTGGCGAGTCGGGGAAGGCTGTCTTCATAGCCTTCCTCATGGCTTGCTCCTCGTCGGAGCCGATGATTGGTGATGAAGGAGCATCGTTGAGCTTTCCAGCCAGATGAGAAAAAAAGGCACAGTATGATGTGTAGTCTGAGTTGCCATGTAAAAACATGGGGCCAGGGAAGATCGGGGGGTCGTTGGTGTCATATTGGGTCACTGCCAAGTTCTTGAAGGCTGCACAAGTCACATGCACATCTCCAATGTTGAAAGTCTTGTCAAATCCCAAAACTGTTTGTCGCTCCAATGGGTCCAGAACAGCAGAAGCGCTTAATGTCTATCATTTGTTCTTCTGTGTACAAGATGATAGAAGGCACCTTCCCCTTAGCATGGACTAACCACTGTACAAATGGGTGACTTTGCACCATGGTCTCAACTGTCTGCACATGGTCAGCAAAGTTGGCCCGGTTTCCTGTAGCCGACTGTTCCTTTTTCTGACGGTATCTGGCATTCTTCACCTGAGTGTAGGACCTTGGAGCACTGAATACATCATCACTGTTCAAAATCAGTTTCCTATAACACTGACGGGGGGCATTGTCCCTTGCCTCTTCCTTCATCCGATCCATTGCAGCGGGTGGCATCCGAATATAATCCTTCGGTGCAGTACTCTTTGTATTTCCATGGGGAGCTCGGCCTGGAAATGAGCCCACATACTCTGCTACTGCTGTCATGTCACTGTCAGTGCCATCAGGTTTTTCTATCCAAGAAATCCTCCGCTTGTAGTCTTCAGAGACAGTGTGAACAGCATATGCTCTGTGGACTACGATGATGAGCTCAGGTGGAGGCTGCTGCTGTAGGACAGTGAACACTTGTTTGCTTTTGCCATCCACCATCTGTCTCTTCATGAGTCCATACTGTCCGTGTCTATGTGTCAGTTCAGTCAGTTCGCCACGCAGCACGTACGATTTGTTAGTGGCACCAGTCTTCCAGGCACCACAATCATCCCAGAAGCGACTTGGTTGACCATTGCGTCGGCGTTTCATATTGTCACTGTTGTCAAAGAAGAAATATTTATTCTGCTTCAGTCCAATAGGTATCAGCTGCGACTTCTCTTTTATATCAGCGTTGATGTTCAACACTAAATCTGACATGCTTAGGAACCTCCCCAGGAATGGGCAAGTCATATCCTCCACTGGCAATAGGATAGTCAGTATCCATGCTGATATGTGCGAATGCACTGCCACTGCCAGCTGGTGATGGCGACTTATGGGACTGTGGACCACTCGGCACGTTGACACCGTCCGTGAACCGTTTACTGTCTCGAATGGGGACTTTGTCACGTCGGGACTCCATCCTATCCATGGCAGCAGACAGGAAAGATCCCACATACTCCGCTACTGCGGTTGTGTCACTGTCAGCATCATCCTGGTTTTTTTCTATCCAAGAAATCCTCCGCTTGTAGTCTTCGGAGACAGTGTGAACAGCATATGCTCTGTGGACTACGATGATGAGCTCAGGTGGAGGCTGCTGCTGTAGGACAGTGAACACTTGTTTGCTTTTGCTATCCACCATCTGTCCCCTTCATGAGTCCATACTGTCCCTGTCTATGTTTTAGTTCAGTCCAGTGTTGATTCGCCACGCAGCACGTACGATTTGTTATGGCAAAGCCTTCCAGGCACCACAATCATCCCAAAAGCAACTTGGTTTACCATTGCGTTGGGTGTTCGATATTGTCTGTATTGTCGAAGCAGAATATTTATTCTGCTTCAGTCCAGTTGGTATCCGCTGCGACTTGTGTTTTTCTCAGACTGAATGACAGACACCAAATCTGACATGCTCAGGAACCTCCCAGGAATGGGCAAGTCATACCCTTGACTGCCAATAGGATAGTCAGTGTCCATGCTAATATGATCTGAGGGTGCACTATCACTACCAGCTGGGGAAGTGGCAGGGTATCATCAGTAAACACAGAAGGACCAGCAGCAGGTGGTGATGTATGTTTGATTCCCCCAAGTGACGACCCCTGACAGCTCACTGTCACTGGTAGCTGGTGAATCTGACTGCCCCACTGTCACTGGCAGCTTGTGAATCTGACTGCTCACTGTCACTGGCAGCTTGTGAATCTGACAGCTTACTAAAAGAATAGTCCCTACTGAAGGTGTCCTTATCAGATGTGGTTGGTCGCGGGGTAGAGGTCTTCCTGGCAGCACTATGTGAGGGTTTTGGATCAGTCAGATCCACAAAGCTCATCCTGGTGGTGCAAGGCAGTGCAGTACCGCGAAGTGGCTAGGCACAAACTCATCCTGGGGGTTCGGCATGTGTCCCATAGTCCACAGAATTTTGACAACTGGCGTTGCTGTTGAGGACACACCTCGTCCGCAGACCTTACGTGACAGTGGTCTGGTTAGGTAGTGTTCATTGAGAACTGGTGGGCAGTTGGACAGCAGCGCCTTCTGTATGCTGCACTGGCTGCATACAGATGCAGAATCTCACTCCACCCCCGCTGCTTGCAGGCAGAGCGCAGAATGTTGGGGTAGGGGTCGTTTTACTAAAGTCGGCTCTCTGATGAGGTCAATGTAGTCTGGCGAGGCTGCATCGTAGTACGCTGGATACTCCGCGAAACTCCAGTGCAGTCAGTAGTCTGATGTGCATGTGGTGGTTCTCGTGTCCAAAAAAGTCCTCTCGAGATAGCCCTGTAGAGGCAGTTCCCATCACCAAAGACTGCAAGTGGGAGGTGGTCAGCAAGCATGATGGGGGAGAACTTCCTAAGGATCTCTGTTGACACCGCATCACGAACACCAGGAACTGCTGAGGTGGTGGGTTTTTTGTGCAGGCAGGCCCACTGTGTAAGTCTGCAGTAGCAGGCGCTCACTACAGACAGCTGTCTGAAGAACAGATTCAGGCTGGGAGTCCCGGATGCAGCAAACAGCCTGTGTAGCGATGCAGTAATGTCATAAGATCCATTGGCAAAGGCGCGGTTTCTACAGAGGAAGTTGAGGGACTCCTCATCCTCAGTGGTGGTCCAGGTCGCCAGCAGATCGAGATCCATAGGAACACAGCGCCTGCAAAACATCAAAATGAACACATGCCATTAGTAGACAGTAGTAGTATTACTAGTAGTAGTAGAACTACATGTTGTTTGTTTACACACACACAGACATTTTTCTCATTCCCATCGTAAAGTACTTTCCCTGTTTTTATAAAACTGGGAGTACAAAAAAGGAGGCGCCATGGCCGAGTGGTTAGTGCTTCGGGCTCGAGATCTTAAGGTCTCGGGTTCGAGCCATGGCCGCGACCTGGCGTTGTGTCCTTGGGAAAGAAACTTTACTCTTGCTTTCCTCACCCCACCCAGGGGTAAAAGGGGTACCTGACGAAAGTTGGAGAAGGTTAAAGTCAGCCGTAGGAGAGAGATGGGCTCCGCCTACCTATACTGCCCCCTTGACACGGTGAATTATTAAATCACCGCCTCTACGGCTTGTAAAAGCTATGGGACCAGACTGAATGCTGGGAAAGAACTATAGTTTCTTCACAAGGAAAGTGCATGCACAAATACACACACACACACACACACACACACACAAACCACTTAATCTTGAGTCTGTCTGAACAGTGCTTATAACACAACGGCCTTGTGACACAACGGCCCTGTGACACAACGGCCCTGTGACACATAGAGCGCACCCCAAATATACAAATGGGAATCAAACTAACAGCACAAGCAATTTTATTATCACACGCCTGTTTTACACTTCATCTGGCATACAGCTGTCAGAATACCCTTTCTTGGAAATCAACTTTCAGTTTGCTGAAGTCGTTTATAGGAAATTGGAACAAGAAAGTTGTGTTCTGAAACTGGCTTTCTTATATTCTTGTCCCTTATTTGTGTTACGAATAAGGCGTGTCATAGTGTTATGAATTATTAAAAACAATTTGTAAGTTTGAAAATCAAAACAAGGGACGTCACTCTGTTTGTTAGATCTAAATTCCCCAATAAAGGGTGTAAAGGGGAGAAAGAAAAAGCTCATACACGCAATAGCCTGTCTAGTCGGACACAAACACACACACACTTACCTGTGAATCCATTTTTTGGCAACATGAACACTCGATGCTGTTGTTCCCACAACCCTGAGCACAAACTCCACAAGGTACTGTGGGGCCTGCTTAGGACCCATCTCGCACACGCAGTTGTCGCGCGGCCTTAGCCCAGCTGACATCTGGAGTTGCCCCCCCCCCCCCCCCCCCCCCTGTTTAACTCTTATGGCATATGGTACACACAATAGGAACAAACCAACACCAATGTTCCACTAGATCTAAATTTAAAATTATGGGATAAGATTGTCATATAAGCATACACCCCGATATTTAGTGATGTGCGTTGATATTTAGTGATATTTAGCGATGTGCGGTGATATTTTTAGCGATGTGCGGGGAATTTAGCGATGTGCGGTGATATTTAGCGATGTGCGGTGATATTTAGTGATATGCGGTAATTATGCCACCCGTTCAAATTTGCGTTATTCGTTAAATTAACCTGATCAGACTGATCAGTCCTTTTTGTAAGTAATGACACGCGTGATATGTGAGCAGATTCCCTGTAGGATATTCAAAGTCTTCAGATCTCAAGGTCAGACGATGTTTGCTTTACTATGACTAGTGACATTTGCCTCATCTAAAAACAGACCTTTATCTCTTGTTCTGTGAACCCTGTAATTCACCGTGTCCCGTTCCCATGGATCGTTGCGTTCTAACGATCTACACAGATCGTTTCCATTGAACTAACTTTTTCCCGAGGAGCGAACACATTCCATAATCTGCAGTCTTGCCTTGTGATACTCGATTGATGTAGGCCTAGATGTCGTGCTTCGAAGTGTTTCGAACCGGCTGTGAAACCAGCTTCGCAATCACTTTCTCCAAAAGTTCATTTATTTATTTCCAAAGTAAGCTTACTGTGAACTTGAATAAAACGGCAATACTGGGTGATATTTATGTTTACTTACGATCGAGAGCGCAAATTATTGTCAACCAATCAGAAACTGATTTTAACCAGAAGAGATTTTTAAATAGCGTGATTCTCATTGCGCGAATTCAAACAGTTCCCGGACGGGTGCGTAGCGTAATCACTACGTATCTAAGGCACTACCAGTTATTAGCCCTACGACCAATAGATCTACGTGTCGTAAACCATACGACCCTTTAAGACTACGTGTCTATATCACTACAATTGACCATGTATCGAAAAAGCTATTCATGTTTCCCGTTCTCTAGAACTACGTGTCTATATCGCAATGTCCGTTGCTCTACAGCAGAAAGAAAGAAAAAATAGTGACAACGGCCCGTTTGTATGGGGATGGTGTAGCGCAATCACTACTGGATAATGTCAGTAGGTCCCCATTAGGGGAGGCGCCATATGTTCCCCCAGGTCCCATGTTCCCCCAGGTCTATGTTCCCCCAGGTCTATGTTCCACCACCTACCTACCGTGCCGTACGTGACCTCGTGTCGTACGTGACCACGTGCCGTGCGTGACCTCGTGTCACTTGTGACCACAATGTCGCATGTGACCTCGTGCCGTACGTGTCCCTCGTGCCATAACGTGACCTCGTGTCGTACGTGACAGCGTGCCGTACATGATCTTGCATCCTACGTGACCGGATTGTCATACTTGTTACAGAATCTAAGTTGAATCCTGACTAGATATGTTGCAATGTTTTATATTTTATGCTTTAAAAAACCCCAGATAAGAGACGGAATACATTTAATTGTTACAAGATTGTATTGATCCTTTCTTTGCTTTGCTTTGTTTTTACTCTGTATTTGGTGACAGGAGTCATTGTTGCTCATTAATTTGTTGTTCATTTACAGTTCTTTAGTTAATGTGTTAGTACACGCGTGTTTCCATAGCTATACGGGTTGGTGACCTTACGTTAAAATTCCTGAGTCCCTGAATATATGTGGATGGTTTAAATGCGTCAAAATATATTTTTTGTAAATCATTTTCTTTCCTAGTTCCATCCCTCTTCCGCATTATGGCCAAGAGCCCCTGGCCTATGGCCAAAGTACAATAAATATGTTCCGATTCCGAGTTGTATTAATTACGATAATTGAAATTACCAAAATACAGAAATGAAAAAGAAGAGAGAGAAAAGAGAGTAGAAGAGAGAG
>CM031597.1:22947170-22967170 GCA_018398815.1 Conus ventricosus
TTATCCGGGGACTCCCTGCTTGCAAAACAAAGCCAAAGCTTTCTTCCCGCCCCATAACACATTCCCTGAGCAGTTTGCCCCAAGCTAACCTGGTGCAGTGACTTTGCGAAGAAAGTCCCCAATGACTTCTTCGTCAACTTTCTGAATCGTCCATCGTCAAAGTCTGACCAGCTTGTGCAATGTCTGCCCGCTCCGCCATTTTGTTTTTTCCAAGAAGTCCAACCGGAAACTTCTTCCAAGGAAAATCAGGGGCCATAACTTGCACGCCGTTGCTATGAACGCTTGCAAGCCGATCACGGATGCCTGGCTCCTTTCGTTTTTTCTTCTTTTTTACAAACCAAAATCGCGGAATTCCGCCCAGACGTGGAACGTTTTAAGCCCTGGTCTGGGATGTGCCATGTTGGTCTAAGTAATGGCAGGTAAATTCCCTTTCTTGTATGTTGAAGGATGAGTGTAGCAGCACAGTTGCAATGAGTGTGTGTGTGTGCATATTTGTGCATGTGCGTGTGTGTTGTGTGTGGTGTGTGTGTGTGTGTGTGTGTGTGTGTGTGTGTGTGTGTGTGTATGTGTGTGTGTGTTTAAGCTGCACATCCAAATGTTTTCAGGATTTGTATTGAAATAACTGCTACTGCTTTAAACAAAAAAAAACAACAACCCAACTTTCATCTTTATACACAAATAATGTCAGCAATTACAAATAAATATCTTTATGATTTTGTATCTGACAAGCAAAACAATTTTGTTGATGGGCTGAGTTCATACACAAATCAAATTGATTCCAACAAACTCAAGCACAGGAAAAAAAAGTACCACTATATAAGACCAAGCAAAACTGAAATGTTGGCAGCTGTATTTTTTTCTGTGACATGACCTAGCCCGCCTTGAACTTTGCTACAGAAACCACTTAACGAGTGTATTGCTGTTATCAAATAATTGCATAGAATAACAACTGTGGTTTTGTTTTGCTGTACATCTTCAATGTGAGCATGATTGTGTCCATTCATATATATGTTCACATGATTGCTTTAAAATTGTGTGTATTCTCATGTTTATGTTTGTATTTACATTTTTCTATTGTTACTTCCTGTGGCTGCACAACATTATGCTGCCACAACATTATGCTCCACACAACTTGGACATGATGCAGTATAAGTTGTCATTTCTTATTACCTTTAGGTAAGTTCAGTAAGCTGTCATAGCCTCTGATGACTTTTCTGATTACACTGATTGCACTCACACCCTGTCATATGTATAACTTCAAATTTTGGTCTGTCACATGCCCCTATTTACATTAATGCAAAATCATATAACAGAAACTGCTAACCACCAATGTAAGGCAACAGTCCTTGCTATGTACTTGCATTACAGAAAACAGTCTGATGACAACCTCTTTTTTTTTTTTTTTTCTATTTACCAAATTGAAAAGACTCACCAGACTAAGACAGGAAGGGTGAGATGAAACTATAGACACACATCGCAAAATTGCACGAAAGAAAAGCTGAAAGGCTGCTTTCAAAATTTCAAGAGAAAACTGGACTTAATAAACCCCTTTTTTTAAAAAGATCTTTTTGAAAGACATGCATACCCTCTCTAACCTCACCCTGAAAAACAAACAAACAAACAAAGACACAAACAAAAACAAACAAACCCAAAAGCAAAACAAAAAATTAAACACAAATACATAAGATAAGATAAGATAAATGTTGCTTATAGCCCAGCCGACCGCAAAGGGCCACATCAGGGCTGTCACCACGTTACAATCAACTCACCAGTCATTTAAAAAAAAAAAAAAAAAAAAAAAACCTTTCACACATCTCTTTAAATGACATCGTCTAGAAACGTACCAGAAACTTCGTTAAAAATCTTTCTTCCGTAAAAACTTAAATCAGATGAAAAAATGTTAATCTCTCTGAAAAACTCAAGGATCACGTTCTGAACAGGATCTTCATGGACTCCGCTGTAAAAACACAAATACATACCCACACATAAAACCTCCATGAAATGTGAACAATCAACACTTGGAGAAAAGTCAGAAAAAACGTCTAATTAAACCAAACAATTAAAATCAAAACAACAAATAAAAAGTTGTTGAAAACATGCTACTGAAAAAAAAAGTGGACCCACTGCTAGGCAGTAACAAGGTCAGTGCACTTTTCCCGCTCTGAGACACACCTCTGTGTAAGGTGGTGGCAAAGCCACCATGGAGCCAGTGTCTGCTGCCCCAGGCCCTGTGTAAGCGTACATGCCTGATGACGGCTGAGGTGCAGAACGCCGCTGGCTGGGAACGCACACACGGCGTGTTGATGTAGGTGTTGTGGAGGCAGACAGTTGTAGTGCTGCCAACCTCTGTCGCCGGTAGTATCCGCAACCACCAAAGCACGACATCATGATGAAGATGACTACCAACCTTGGAAAAGCAAACAAGCAAACAATATTCTATTCGTTGTGTACCAAATACTGATTTTCCCTCTCCCTCCACACACACATGTCCACACATGTACAAGAAACAGTATTGATAAAATTGCAGATGAAAAGTAAGAAACATTGAATTACTCTCTTCAAGAGCAGAAACAAAACAAAACAAAAACAAACATATGAAAAAAAAGAAACTGACAAAATCAATACCCAAGGTTTCTACACATTTTGTGAACGCAAATTCATCACCATCATCACCCTCTCTCCCCAAACCTGATTTCTGAAAATGGAAAAGTTTCCATCAGTTCCTCCTTTAGAAATACGAGACAGTATGCAAGGATTCTCTAAAGAACCGTTCACGGATTTGATAGCTTTCTAACTAATTAAAACAAAACAAAAACAAAAAAAACCCAACAGACATGGGCTCATCCAATTGTGTGTAAGACATACAATGAAATAAATACACAGTGAAACATCAAAGAGGATGAAGATCAACACAAAGAAATTATCTCTGTTTATCCAATGGCATAAGGATAGTAAAATTTTGTGTCCTCACTGTGAGCTATGATATTTCCAGACAATTACATCCTTCAACAGGTTTGAATTAGTTCTAAAATGAGTATGCTTCTTCATATAATCACAGCATTGATCAATTTTTTCAGCAGTTTCTGAGGCCAATGTGCACCTCTACATAATCAAAGCATCAATCAGTCCCTTAAAAATTCCTGAAGCCAATTAGGAAACGAGGTATACATACTCTGAAAAAAAGGTGAGAAGTCTGATTCTCAATAAACTGTCTTTATCAGATAAACAACAGAAAACAAGATGCGAAGCATATAAATGTACTCCCAGTTTTCCAAACCGCTTATAAATTGGCCAAGTGCTTTGTGAGATAAGAAATAAAGGCAAATAATGGTTTTTAACGGTTATTTAACCGATGTACACTTTTGAAACTGGTATATAGTCCTCACTGGGGCTAAAGCCTATGTACATACCAAATTTCATCCAAATCGAACAATATGTCAAGAATAACGGTTTTTAACGGTCAGATTTTGAAACACTACATGGAAGTGCCATTTGTGTGTGATAACCTTTCATATACAAAATTTCATGAAAAACCCACTAATATATATAAAAAATAACAGCAAAATAACGGTTTAAAGGTATATAACCGATATACACTTTTGAAACCAGTATTTTAGTCCTCACTGGGCTAAAGCCTGTGTACATATCAAATTTCATCCAAATCGGATGTATGTCAAGAATAACGGTTTTTAAACGGTCAAATTTGAAACACTATATAGAAGTGCCATTTGGTGTGATAACCTTTCTATATACCAAATTTCATTAAAATTCCACCTATATATAAGAAATAACGACAGAATACCGGTTTTTAATGTTGTTTAATCCATTTTCAGCATTACATCACTTACATATGGACAGAGGCTCCAATTTTCACAAGATCATCCAAACCGCTTATAAATTGGCCAAGTACTTTCTGAGATATTCCATAAAGAAGAAAAACTGTTACAGGCCATTACAGCCATTTTGTAAACGGCTATAGCGGTAAACTAAAACATCGGCATCATCCGTGGCCCATAATGAACATACCTACAAATTTTCAGAAAGATCGCCCAGTTGTTTTGTCTGGAGCAAGTGGAACACATTTTGACCAGCGGACACACGCACAGACATACGGGCACACAGACAGCATTTCTTCGTTCCCATTCTAAAGTACTCCCTGTTCTATAAGAACTGGGAGTACAAAAAAGAGCAGAATACACACGCTCCGTAGAGTGCCGTCTGGAGTCTTTAGTTACAAATATTAAGTAAACAGCACAATTTGGTGTCTTTTGTTCCAAAATGTTAACTCACAGTGCAGTCTGTCATCTACTGTTGCAAAATGTTAACTCACAGTGCAGTCTGGATTTTGTTGCAAAATGTTAATTAGTAACAAAATATTAAAATGTGTGTTGTCTCTGTCCCTGGTCAAAATGTGTTCCACTTGCTCAAGACAAAACTACTGGGCCGATCTTTCTGAAAATTTGTAGGTATGTTCATTATGGTCAAGGATGATGCCCGATGTGTTATTTTACCATTATAGCCATACTAACGGCCATAACGGTTTTCCTTCTTTATGGAATATCTCAGAAAGTACTTGGCCAATCTCTCTGAAAATTTGTAGGCATGTTCATTATGGTCACGGATGATGCCTGATGTGTTATTTTACCGTTATAGCTGTTACTAACGGCTATAACGGCCCATAACAGTTTTCCTTTTTTAAGGAATATCTCAAAAGTACTTGGCCGATCTTTCTGAAAACTTGTAGGTGCGATCATTATGGGTCACGGATCATGCCCGATGTGTTTATTTTACCGTTATAGCTGTTACTAACAGCCGTAACAACCCATAACGGTTTTCTTCGCTATAGAATATCTCAGAAAGTACTTGGCCGATCTTTCTGAAAATTTGTAGGCGTTCACTATGGGTCACGGGTCATGCCCTATGTGTTATTTTACCGTTATAGCCGTTACTAACGGCCCATAGCGTTTTTCTTCTTTATGGAATATCTCAGAAAGTACTTGGCCGATCTTTCTGAAAATTTGTAGGCATGTTCATTATGGGTCACGGATGATGCCTGATGTGTTATTTTACCGTTATAGCTGTTACTAACGGCTATAACGGCCCATAACAGTTTTCCTTTTTTAAGGAATATCTCAAAAGTACTTGGCCGATCTTTCTGAAAACTTGTAGGTGCGATCATTATGGGTCACGGATCATGCCCGATGTGTTATATTTTAACCGTTATAGCTGTTACTAACAGCCGTAACAACCCATAACGGTTTTTCTTCGCTATAGAATATCTCAGAAGTACTTGGCCGATCTTTCTGAAAATTTGTAGGCGTTCACTATGGGTCACGGGTCATGCCCTATGTGTTATTTTACCGTTATAGCCGTTACTAACGGCCATAGCGGTTTTTTCTTCTTTATGGAATATCTCAGAAAGTACTTGGCCGATCTTTCTGAAAATTTGTAGGCATGTTCATTATGGGTCAAGGATGATGCCCAATGTTTATTTTAACCGTTATAGCTGTTACTAATGGCTATAACGCCATAACAATTTTCTTCTTTATGGAAAATCTCAGAAGGTACACAGCCAATCTTTCTGAAAATTTGAAGTATGTTCATTATGGGTCACGGATCATGCCTGATGTGTTATTTTACCATTATAGCCGTTACTTACGGCCATAACGTTTTTTTCTTTTTTAATGGAATATCTAAGAAAGTATTTGGCTGATCTTTCTGAAAATTTGAGGTAGGTTCATTATGGTCACTGACCATGCCATTGTGTTATTTTACTGTTATAGCCATTACTAACGGCTATAACACCCCATAACGTTTCTCTTCTTTATGGAATATCTTAGAAAGTACTTGGCCGATCTTACTGAAAATTTGTATGTTCATTATGGTCACGGATCATGTCCGATGTTTTATTTTACCGTTATAGCTGCTACTAACGGCTATAACAGCCCATAAACAATTTCTTCTTTATGGAAAATCTCAGAAAGTACATGGCCAATCTTTCTGAAAATTTGTAGGTATGTTTATCATGGGTCACAGATGCTGGCTGACGTTACCAGAATAGCCGTTACTAATGGCTATAACGGGCCAAAACGGTTTTTCCTCTTTATGGAATATCTCACGCGTATTCAAGATAAACTGGGAGTATGTTTATATGCTTTGCATCTTGTTTTAAACATGTCTTGGTGTTCTCAAGTTCTTTCCAGAAATCAAATTAGTAATAAAATAGGAAATTTTCATTCTAAAATTACGTTTAATCTAACATACTTACCGTGGCTCACTAATGCAATAAGCGGCAGCAATTTGCTATCCCTGCCTCGTATACAATAAAGTCCGTACGGACAACAAAACCCCTGAAAGGGCCTCGTGCCTTGCGCATGCTCAGAACAGTCCCTCTTTTCGAGGTATATTAAAACCTGACTGAGAACTCCTGATGGAACCAGGAAGGCGGAGGTAGGGAGGTCTCTGCGTGAGCCACGGTAAGTATTTTTAGATTAAACGTAATTTTAGAATGAAAATTTCCTTTTAATTACACATACTATACCGGGGCTCACTAATGCAGAGTCGCACTACCTGGAAGGAGGGCTCACCTGGTTACCGCCTGGAGGAGCGAGAAGGGCCGGATCGTGTGGCGGAGATGGAATGTTGCGCCACCACAGCTGATGCGATGCCCCTAGACCCATAAATCATGCAGACGAGAAACGTCGCGCAGGTAGAATTGGATGAAGGTGCCAGGGGACCGCCAATATGCGGCATCTAGCACACCCTGAATGCTGGCATTATGAGCTACTGCCAGCGAAGCCCGCCCATGCCCTAATCTCATGAGGTCTATGTGAGAAAACAGCCAAATCCCCTTCAGGTCTCGCGTACGCAGCTTTAATGACTTCTCTCAGCCATCGAGAGATTGAAGAGCGCCTGATGTCCCCTTATAACCTTCGTTGTAAGAGAGAAACAGGTGGCGCTGCTTGGAACGAGAAGATTTCGTGCGTTTCCTATACTCCCCAAAGCGCGAACCGGACAGAGAGTGCGGTCTTCGTCGTCCGGGCGAGAATAGAAGTGAGAGGAAGAATGGAGATGGTCGGGGAAGAAGAACCTGGCAACTGGTTTTTCGCTAAAAACTCTGGGAGGAGGCGAAGAGATATCGAGCCATCCGGTTTTCGAAGCGACGTCCCTAGGCAGGCCACTAAGGCGGGGACCTCACTGCAGCGCCTCCCTGAGGCCAGGGAAACGAGAAAGGCTGTTTTGAAGGAAAGGAATTTCAGAGAACACTCCCGGATGGGCTCGTAAGGGGAAGCCTGAGGGAGGAGAGGACTAAGAAAAGATCCCACGCCGGGACAGGGCGGGGCATTGGGCCTCCTGTAGGCTGCTCCTCTGACCAGATCCCGCAGAAGAGGGTCGTCCCCGAAGGAGGGGCCCCCTAACTGGCGGATAGTGGTGGAAATAGCCGCCCTGTGAACCTTAACAGAGGAGGCTGAAAGATTTCTCTCCGATGAAAGAAAGGCTAGGTAGTTCGCCAATTGCATTGAGAAGGAGAATGAGGTGATACTGCGTGGCGGGAGCACCAAGATAGCCAGCCATTCCAGTGGACACTATAGACACTTTGGGTGCCTGACCTGTGGGCATGTTCCACAAGGCCGATTACCGCTGGGGAGGCGCCTCGTGCAGACAGCGCGTCCCGCACAGTAGCCAGGCGTGAAGATGCAGCACGTTTGGATTGCCGTGTGGAATGCCTGACCGCGGCTGGAGCAGGACCTTGCCTTTAAGGCGAGCGGTATCGGGGGCACGTGCGACAGGTGTAACAGTTCCGGAAACCACGCTTGGGCCGGCCAGCGGGGAGCCACCAGAATAAGCGTGGCTGCATCTTCCCTTGCCTTGCGGAGAACTTTTCCCCAGAAGGGGGAACGGGGAAAGGCATAGCCCGTCAGGCCGGACCAAGGGATGGACAGGGCGTCCACAGCCCACGCTGGCCGGATCCGAACTGGGGAGACATACAGCTGGAGACGGTGGTTGAACCGGGTGGCGAACAGGTCCACTTGTGGTTTGAACCACACAGTCCAGAGAGGTTCTAGGATCGAGTGACGAGAGTCCATTCTGAGGGAAGAACCATGTGCGACCTGCTGAGGAGTCCGCGAGAATGTTGATTTTCCCCCAGGAACATGCTTGGCCGAGATCCGGATTGATTGTGTCTCGCACCAAAGAAGAAGCTGTTCCGCCCTCAGGGACAGGGAGTGAGAACCGCCCCCCCCCCCCTGCTTGTTGATATAACACGCCACCGTCGTTTGACGTGTTGAGAGAATGTGTTTTCCTTTCAGGAAGGGAAGAAACTCCTTGAGGGCTTGGAACACGGCTTCCAGCTCCAGCCGATTGAAATGCCAGGACCCCCATCTCCGGGGACCATTGCCGGAGGCCGTCAGAGAGCTGACGTGGCCACCCCACCCGGACTGGGACGCGCCCCGTGAACAGGTCCTCCTGTGGAGGAGGGGGAGAGATGGGGACTCCCTGAGCTAGCCAGACTGGGAGTGCCATTGTACCACCGATGACTGGAACCACTGCCCAGAGGGATGGGAAGGTCCCACGACGCAGTGCCTAGACCAACGCTTGCGAAAGAGGCGTTGAAACCGGCGTTTGTGCAGACGTCCGAGGGGCACTAAGGGGCCAAGGACTCCATCAGACCCAGAAGAGAGGCCAACTTTCTGGCTGGCGCCTGATCCAAGGAAAGGAGGTGGGCCAAGAGGTGCTGGAGGCGAACCAGGCGCTGGCGGGTTGGAGAGACCAGCCAGTCGGTGGTGTGGAAGGACATGCCCAGAAACTGAAACTGCTGCGACGGGTGAGATCGGACTTCTCCTCGTTGCGAACGAACCCCAGCTGCTGACAGAGGCTTAAAACCTGTAGGCTTGCTGGGAGCACAGAGTGCTGGATGAGGCAAGGAGAAGCCAATCGTCTAGATAGGCCTTCAAACGAATTCCTTTCTCCCGAACGTGCAAGCAAAGTTCCCTAGCACCTTCGTGAAAACCCAGGGGGCCGGGGCTAGTCCAAAGGGAAGAGCCCTGAACTGAAAAACGCGGCCTCTCCACGCGAAGCGGAGGTACTTCCTGTCCCTTGGGTGGATCAAGAGATGGAAGTACGCATCCTTCAAGTCGATGGATACCGCCCAGTCGCCGGATGCATGGCATCGCGGATTGACATGGGGGTTTCCATCCGAAAACGGAGGACGATAAGAAACCTGTTCAAGGGCGAAAGATCTAGAACCGGTCCCCCATCCTCCAGAAGCTTTGGGGACCACAAAAATGCGGCCATAAAAATCCCGGAGAGGAATGGAAGAGAACTTCCCCTGTGGCTCCCTTGGCTAACAGCGAAAGGACCTCCTGGTCTAAGGCCTGAGAGGCAGCCAGATCCCGAGAGGAGCGAAAGGGGAGGGGAAGGCGTGAGAGGAGCCTTCACTGCACCCCAAGGAAGACGAAACCCCGACCTGATCACCCGCAGAGCCAAGGGCTTGCGGGAAGCCGCTCCCAGGCACTGAGTGCCTGGACAGACTGCCCACAGGACTGCCCTGGGGTGAAGTACCCAGGTCGGGGCAAGTCATTGGGGGTGGGCCGTCGGAGGCGTGGGAGCTTTCGGAGCCGCCGGCCGGCCGGCGGAGGCCGACCCCTGCTTGGTTGCCTGCCTCTGGTCCCCCCGGGTCCAAATGACCGTCGTCCCTTGGGTTGAGAGGGACCCGTGACGAGAAAGGCGCTGGCGCCTTGCGTTTTGAACCGGGGCGTGGGGGATGGGGGCCTGACTGAAAGGCGAGGTCACGCCTAATCTGGCCTGGCTCTTGATGGGGGCCTGCACGTGATTCCCGAACAGAGACCCTGACTTGACAGGCAAGGCTCTGAGGGAAGCGCGGGCAGATGAGAACGGGTCACAGAAGATGCCAAAAGGACCGCATCTCTCCTAGCCAGAACTGAGTTCAGATGGAGCCTAGAGAAGGCCCCAGCCGAATACTTAAGCCCTTCAGCCATTGACTGGATACAGGCTACCACAGCAGTTGGGTCCGCGGACTGGCGGACGGCGAAGGAACCAGAATCAGGATCCTTAAGGGCAGACACTAGTCCCCCTGAAAGGAATCCATAAAAAGATATGGCCTCCAAACCCTCCTCGCAGACTCTTCCCACTCCGCAAGGCAGCGCTCTGAGAGGGACACCTGCCTAGCGTTTCGATTTTGACCTCTCCTGGACCAGGAGGAGGTCCTCCTGGAGAGGGAAGAGTGGCTTCGGGATAGTGTCATTTGCCAAGAAGGCCTTCTTGGCAAATGGGAAGACTCTCTGGTTTAAGGAACTTCCCGCACGCCAACGCGGAAGGGAAATCAGGGACCGAACCAGGCATGGGGTTCTGCGCCTCCGTGCCCCTGACTCGTATTTGGGCCCTCCTCATGCCGTCGGCCACCAAACTGACTCCTTTAGGAGGGAAAGGAGGGCCTAGCCGCCGATGGGCGAGATCCCAGGGCGAGTTCCGCTGCCGAAGGGCAGGGGGCCCTGACCTCCTGAGAGGATGACACCGCCTCCGGAACCAGGGAAGCCAGCACAGCCACCGAGTCTTGGAAAGAATAAGAACCGGGTGACTGGTCTCATCCTCTGACTCAGAGTCCGCCAGGTCGGACCCACAGAACCGATGGGGTGGCCGCGCCCCGCGAAGCGGTGCGCGGCGAGAGCCCTGAGTGGCCTGGGATGGCTAGTTCCCCAGACATACCGGGGAGGGGTCAGACCCCGGAAGGGCAGCGGAGCCTGGGAGGCAGATGCCTGCACTGGTGGAGGGCTGGGCATAAAACCCGGCCACCAGGGAAACCCCGGAGCAGGGGGCTGTGGAAAGCCCAATGGTCGGGGATATTGCCATTGGGCCCATGGCGCCCAAGGCAAAGGGCCCTGACCCCCATGAAGGGGGGCTGAGAATGTGGCTGCTGGCCCAACCCTGAAAGTGGGGGCCGAATGCGCCGGTCCCCTGAGGGGTGCTCGGGAAAGAGGGCGACACCCCGGTGGTCTGCCCAAAAGCAGAGGCAGACACATGAGGCGGGGGAAGGGAAACAACCCGGGGCGAACTAGATTCGAGCCCTTGAGCAGAGTTGCTTCCCTTTGATCACCTACCGGGCGAGGGAGGGTGACGCATAGTCCACCTCATTTCCCGCGCCTCCGTAAGGGCCCGTGCACCTTCGATTCTGCCATGGGAATCGAACTGTGAGCAGTAGAAAACCCCAGCTGAAACTGAACACAGGGTGCACAAACGGATGCGACAGAACCGCGGCTGAGTCGCTCACCGTTATGGGGCAAAGGGCGAGATCAGCAGAACCGCAGCTGAGCTGATCACTGCCACAAAATGAGGTTGCGGGGGAAATGACTCGCTGTCACGACAACAGAACTGAAGCTGAGTTGAGGTGAACCCTCGGGAGAAAGTGACGCTGAAGGGAGAGGAGGAATTGGCGGGGCTAGAGACAAAGAGCCTGCCGCGAGATGTGGGAATCGAAAGACGAAACCTTCTTAATTCTCGCCTTACCACCCAATCGCTTCACGTACTTTCTCCCTTAAGTGAAAACATAAGCAAGGACACCAAAGAACAGCAACAACAATCGATCGATTGCGAGAAAAGTCAAAATACTTAGCTGTCCGTGTACACGCGGCTTAACGGGGAAAATGGCTGCCGAGAAAAGAGGACTGTTCTGAGCATGCGCAAGGCACGAGGCCCTTTCAGGGGTTTTGTTGTCCGTACGACTTTATTGTATACGAGGCAGGGATAGCAAATTGCTGCAGCTTATTGCATTAGTGAGCCACGGTATAGTAGTGTAATTAAAATTAAGTTTAAATGTCAAGGGTCAAATAAGCTATGGTGATTTAGTTTGAAAACCCTTCTCTTTAACGTACACAAGTTAGACATGTTTTAGTGTCCCAACCTAGGTTTTATTGGTCCTACTGCTTGTAGCACCAATCAAAAGTTAGTAACACATGCTGCGGAATAGAAAAGGTTATCTTACATCTAAATAATGACACAGTCACTGATCATGTGGACAGTAACAGAGATAATCCTATCTTATGTTCTGAACAACTTAAAAAATTAGCTTATATTCATGGACAGAGATAACTTTTGCTTCATAACACATTAGCATCTATGCCGTGGAAAAGAATGACACTTAAATCTTGAAAAATTACAGTTGGGAAAAATTGATAAATACCCTTGTCTGATCTTCTGTCCACCCTTAAAAAGAGATTTGTTAGTTTAGTGTGATCAGCTCAGTCATTTTTTCTCTGAATTTTTTCTTTCCATTCTTTTTTTTTTTTTTTTTTGCCGTTTTGGTCCGTTTCCTCTGTTACCTCAGTTGAGACGTGTAAGACACATACCACAAAAATGATCTTGCGATGCACAATACAGTGCAGAACCTTAATATCAGACCTTTGAATATTACATGATGAAAAGCAGCGTGAACCACACACATTTGCACAGTAAAGCAGTGTGAATCACGACTCACCAGAAGTACCACATGTTCCAGACTTTAAGTTTGAAGCCACGGATGTAACTGTTGCTGCTGTGGCCTTGGTCCAAGCAGCAAGTTGGGGAGTTGACACAGCATTTCAAAGGAGCTTGGCAACTGTGCGACATAAAAATCACTCTATGCTTACACATCTTGCATTCTGTTAATGTCATGGACATCGTTTACTGACGCACAAAAGCAGTTCGAACGAAACAGATATCTAATACAATGCAAAATACTGTTCACAGGAAAAATTGTGTAAAGATTATAAACAGACTTAGAAAGTTCAAGTAAAGGTATTGGGGAATACTTTTGCGCATGTATGTGTGCACACAGACACACAGAGGTATACGTAAGGAAACGCATGCTCTTCCTAAGACAGGCATCAGAATCTGAGACAGATTTGAGACATTGTCTCACATATTTGGGAAAACAAAGGATCTGCTGATCAAAATATCTATCTATTTATACCCAGAATTTCAATCCATACATTTATATTACACACATAAACACATGAACACATACAGACACACAGACACACGAGCGCACACACAAACACACACATTTAATCACAAAGAGAGACTTACTACTGGTTTTCACCGCAAAATTCAGACACCACCTGAAAATGCCATAAATTTATCACCAAAGAGCAATCAGGATTATGAAAGGAAACTGATGAACTCAACAACAACAAAAACTCAAAGATGTCGAAGAATTTTAAATGTAATTATGCACAATGTTGTGAAATTTTGCCAACTATTTTCTTCATTCTTCATAATTCACTAAATTGATTACATGCCACTGACATATCTTTCTGCTCTCTTTCTTTCTCAACCTCTCACACTCCCCCTTCCCCCCCCCCCCCCACCATCCTTTCTCTCACCCGCAACTGCCTACTTCACTCTCATCCCAATGTTTTGTGGGAAACAGAGAGACAGAGACACAGAGACAGAGAGACAGAGAGAGAGAGAGAGAGAGAGAGAGAGAGAGAGAGAGAGAGAGGAGAGACGCAGACAGTCCAAGTTCACAACTTGGACAATCACCGGTATCCCTAACTAATGTGAAACTGCCCATAAAAGTCAAGTCAATTGTGTCACTGACTCACTATGACCACAGCTTTGAGAGCATCTGTACCGAGATTTATTCAGTATCATATAATGCCATTCTGTGCATACCTTAGTGACAGTTAAACTGCAGCATTATAAGCAAGACAGCTGTTTATAATTAAACGTAAAGAATGAGGGACAAAACTGAATGGACTCTTATGGAGCTCCCACAGCAATGGATGGACACAAGCTGTCCTGAGATCTGTCATGGTTTGGGGCAAATCTGTTTAACATGTGTAGAACAACTTTTAACATATATCAATGTCCTTCTTACAGAAAAAAGAGAAGAGTGGATGGCAACAGAATTAACCTTTCTTTTTTTTTGCTGTCCCATCTTCTGTGCCACCTCAGTGGCACTGCACCCACACCGGTCACTCAGACCCCCTTATCCACAGCCACAGCTGGGCCCTACCCGCCGCAGCCCTGGCAATCCACAGGAAGTAGTCAGTGTCAAGTCATCAAGAGGCAACCCACCTGAGGAGACACTGCACTGCTGCAAAGTAATTTCAGTGCTGTTCAGTGGCGCCTGTTCTGATCCAACATATACAGGACACCACCTACTAAGCCCCCTACTGATGACAATGATTGCTTAGTCACGGTGCACTCTCCCTCTGAAGGGCACCACATCAGTCCAATGACAGCCCCCATGAACCTGCCAATACTGATGACCCTGACAGAATCCAACCAAGGCTATAGACATGGAGAGGACATCAAATTTGAGGACACCATGAGAGCAGGACATGGAAGGGACACAGAATTTGACTTTTTTTTTTCATGCTGATCAATGAGGATGATGAAGACTATGCGACAGATTTCCATTCCAGTCTGAGACTGCATGACAGGGCTGTGCTCTATGCTTATTTTCATATCATATCCCAGTGTCAACCAGGCTCAAGAGATACAGACACCTGCAGTGTTGGTAAGCAAATCTGAGCAACACTTTCAGAGACGCATCCATTAAGTGAATGAAACTCAACTGTGTGGTCCCAGTCCTTTCTAATTAAGCCTCTGGCAAACTAAACTCTGGGTGGAGCTGGTCAGGGCTGAAGAATCCCACATGACTGTGATATGAATCAAACCCACTGACCTCCCAGCCGGGAGTCTGTGACGCTAACCACTTCACCACAAATTTGGCATGAGATGGGCGTTCTCTTAGGCTGAATGTAAAAAGTGATTGCTCGTTCTTCATTTCCATTATCATGAATGTTGTTTATCTTGCCTGACAAACACCTAAGACTAGGTTGAAATGCTTCATGTTTTGTTTTGTAATTTGTTTGTCCCTGTTGTTTGGAAGACTTGTAATTCTTTTTCAATTTCTTTCAGTCTGCAGTCACCTTACTAACTTCAAGTTTCAAAGCGAGGTGACTGCAGGCAGAAATTGAACAAACTTTTAAAAATAATAATTTTTGTGAGTCCGCCAAACAACAGGGACAAACAAATTAAAGACAAAACATGACGCATTTCGACCTCTTAGGTTTTCTCCATGCAAGATAAACAGCATTCAGGACAATGAACAAGCAATCACTTATCTTCTCATATTTGGCAAAAGATGGGCATTGAATGAAAATGAGAAGGTCCAAAAATGAGGTTGTGTTTTGTCTTCTTCTTCTTCTTCCGTATTACACCCACGGTCAACATTCTGACCATTACTGGCGTTTTTCGGGAGTGCGCAAAAAAAAAAAAAAAAAAAAAAAAGGGTGGGGGTGGGGTGTTGGCGGTCTATTGTGGACCTGACACCTTTGAAGAAAAGGTGCCAAGGCTGGGGACAGGACGGCTTCTGCTGGCAGGCTGTTCCAGTCCCTGACCGTACGAGGGAAGAAGGCCATATTGCGGTAGTCATTTTTGGCGGGGATCCTCTTCAGCTGTTTGCTGTGGCATCTTCTGGAGCGGGTCACAGCAGGGCCAGTTGGTTACAGCACACACACACCAGTTGGTTGATGATTTTGTACATCATGCAGAGGCGTGCTGTACGTCGGCGCTGTACCAGGGGGGCCATTTCAACTCATGCAGCATCTGTTCCACACTGGAAGTTTTCCTGTGGCTATTGAGGACAAAGCGAGCTGCGCGTCGTTGGACCTTCTCCAGAGAGTCACAATCATTCTTATCGTGGGGATCCCAGACACGGGCTGAGTACTCGAGTACTGGGCGGATCAGAGCTTTATATGCTGTTTGTTTGATGCGCTTGGAGCCGATTTTTAGGTTTCGTCGGAGGAAACCCAGTGTGCTGTTTGACTTATTGACGATGCTGGTGATGTGCTGGTCCCAACATCCATCACTCTGGATGGTGACCCCAAGGTACCTGGTCGAGGAGACGTGTTCCAGCTGCTGGCCATGGAGTGTGTAGGCCACCTCTGGTGTCGGCTTCCAGCTTCGTTGAACTGTTAGGACGCTACATTTGTCGGGGTGGAACTCCATGTCCCACTGAGTCTCCCACTCACTCAGGGCGTCAAGATCCTCCTGCAGTATCCTGCGGTCCGAAACAGACCTGATAGGGCGGTCATTGGCAGTGTCGTCTGCAAAGATCTGACATTAGACAAGACATGGCTTGGCATGTCATTGATGTAAACCAGAAACAGGCAAGGGCCCAGGACAGAGCCCTGGGGAACCCCAGACTTCACTTTGATGAAATCGGACCTGCTCCCCTCCACGACCACGGCCTGCCTCCTGTCTCGCAGAAGTTGGAAATCCATCGATTTGTGTCATCCCTAACACCATAGTGGTCAAGTTTATGCATTAGTAAGCTGTGGTTTACCTTATCAAAAGCTTTAGCAAAGTCAAGTACTACCATGTCAGTTGAGAGACCTTTGTCCAGGTTAAATGTTAATTGGTCTGACAGCTCAAGCAGTTGTGTCTCGCAGGAGTGTTTCTTGCGGAAGCCATGTTGCTGTGGCGTCAAAATGTTAGCAGATTCTAGATGTCCCATCACGTTGCTGACAATCACGTGTTCCAAGATCTTACACGAGACGCAAGTAAGGGAGACTGGGCGGTAGTTGCTTGGTTTGTAGTGTTCTCCCTTCTTATACACAGGTGTGACATGTGCAGTGCGCCAGTCTTCAGGACACAGCCAGTGGAAAGTGAGCGCTGGTAGATGCTCGTAAGGA
Organism: Conus ventricosus; assembly: GCA_018398815.1. Taxonomy (NCBI): domain Eukaryota; kingdom Metazoa; phylum Mollusca; class Gastropoda; order Neogastropoda; family Conidae; genus Conus; species Conus ventricosus. The sequence continues at coordinate 22,963,871 of CM031597.1, forward strand.
GAGGAGCCACCTCATTGGCCAGGCTTTCAGCACACGTGGGGAGATGTTGTCTGGGCCTGCTGCTTTCGCCGGTTCAGGTTCGCCAGCAGCTTCTCAACTCCTGGTGATGTGATACTGAAGACTGGCATGGTGGGAAAGTCCTCTCGACTGCCTGGCATGCTACATTTCTCATGGACTTCTGTTGGTTGTAATCTTTGCCTTCGCTGAAAGCTGCGACGAACTGGCTGCCCAGAGCCTCAGCCTTGGCCTTCGAGTCGGTGACGAGGCGGCCCTGGACCTTAAGGGAGGGAACACCCGACTGAGACGTACGCTGGTGTTTAATGTACGTCCAAAACCGCTTTGTGCATGATGTCATGTCCTGCTCTTCTTCCTGAGGGTGAACAGTCGGTTGACATAGTCCCAGTATGCACGTCTCAATTTCTGCTACACCTCTCTTCTCAGTCGCCTGACTTCTGTCTTCAGCTCCTCAGTTCCATGCTTCTTCATTTTTTCGGTAAGTTCTATCCCTTTTCCGCAGGAGGCGTCCTCACTTCTAAGGTGATCCATGGGTAGGAATCGGTTTTCCTGGGAATCTTGTGGGGAATATTACTTGTGATACTGCCCTGAATGGTGGTCTTAAATTTCGTCCACAAGTCTTCTACGGAGGTTGAGTCATTTGAAGCCATGGCATCCATCTCAATTTGGAGCTCCGCCATCTCTTTCTTCATGCTGGACCAGTCCGCTTTGTTGTACAGGGGATAGGGTGTGACCGGCAGTTGGACAGAGAGACCTCGTGTTGTACTCAACATACACAATATCATGGTCCGAGAGGCCGGGCAATATCTCTACGCGGGGATCAGGCTAGGGGAGTTTGTCATGACAAGGTCAAGGGTGTTTTCTAACCTAGTGGCTTGAGGACGACCTGCACGAGTCCAACGTCGTGGAGCAAGTCAAGGAATTTCCGATGAAGGTCAGGATAGGAACTCGATGGCTTGAGGGTCATAGTGGACCAGATCACAGTCCGGAAGGTTCAGATCCCCTGCTATGAGCAGTTGTGCGTCATTGGTAGCAGCAGCCTTTCTGACAGATGACTCAAACTGAATAAGGCTTTCTTTATCACCTGTCTTTCGTCGATAGTAGGCACAGACATATAGGTGCCTTCTGTCTTTGTGACGATTTTTACCCATAGAATCTCACACTCCGTGTCAAATTCCGTCACTAGTGTGCTCTGGATACCTCCTTCACTGCCAGGAGAACTCCACCACCATCACTATTCCTGTCCTTACGGTACACTGTATAAGAGTCTGGTAAGATCTCAGAGTTCTGTACTCTGGCATCCAGATGATTTTCAGTCCCAATAATAATATCAGGTTTTGTACTGTCCACAAGGTTAATAGTCTCAGCTCTTTTCCCTCTCACCCGATCTGAAATTTATATTCAAGATTCTTAAGGGTCTGTTTCTCTGTTGTTTTGTTGGCTGGCTCTTGATGGGGTAGAAGAATGGAGGGGCTTGAAGTCAACATCAGATGAGACTGATCCCATGGAGTGCTGACTGAGAGAACCTATGTGGCTGCTTTCCTGCTCCACTCCATGTAAGTCAAAGGCAGTACAGCTATAATTGGGTTTCCACACACTATACAGTGCCATGAAACGTCGCTGGCGTCCAGTTTGTTGTAGGAGTGAGTATTTAAGCTCTGGCAATGGGCGTGATACCACATACCACATGTCTCACAGGCCACTCCTTTCTGTTGCCATGCTACAGTTTGGTCACATGTCCCACACGGGTACTTGGATATGCTATCCCCCGAACCAGGCATGGTGAAAGCACAAGTTGACGCCAGAAACAGTGTCACTATCACAGCACTAGGAAGGCTTACGATCCTCACACCTTTCTCATACATACCTAATATCGAGAAACACTACTAAATGTAAAAAGAATGATAAATTGTTTGTTGACATACTTGTCCATCCAACGCATCATGAGATCATGTCTTGTGATTTGTTTGTACCTGCTGTTTGGCAGACTCACTAAGAATTGTTATTTTAAAATAACTTTCTTCAAGTTGAAGTAGTATGGCTATTTCCAATCAATAAACTTTATCAATAAACCTTGTTTCAATCTTAAATATTCTTTACAATACCCTCAACTGTTTCAGGCATGTTATGTATATTGCATAAATTCCTGGTCTCTACTGTACTGGTCAGTTTTGCTTGTCTTCTTCTTCTTCCTAAAATACTGGTTCACTCAAAAACGAATAGGTCACCAGCGCGCATGTTAAAAAGTAAAATAAAATAACATAAAATTGTAACTGTAAGTATTTTCCTGCTATACTGTGTCGAACTACCTGTTAAAAGGGTTTTTAATTCTGATTATCCTTGCTCCCATATTCCTTCAGATTATACAATCGTTTGTGGTACTTGAATTCAAAGGCTTTTGATGATAAATCACGCAGATGTTTATCGCCCAGCTGGTCACTCGATCGAACTTTCTGTTTGACAGAACTTACACACACATCAAACAGCCCCTGGTGCATAATTTTTGATGGACAATTACGGAAAGAAGCCATCTTTATGCCGTATGCAAGGAGAAAGAAAAGAAGGTGGAGTGGGGTAGGTGAGATTCATGGATATCTAATCTTGCGGTTACAAACTCACCTGGGAAAACAAATCGAAAAGGACCAGCACAAAAACAAAAATTCGGTGAATGACTAAACCGTTTCGTGCCATGGTTGTCACATGTGTTGACAAAGAACAAATGAAATAAAGTACAATAGTCAAAAGTATGGATTTTTGAATTTTCAACAATCAGATTCGTTGACTTGTACACTTTCGTCTTCTTGGCCGCATAACAACCCAGCCCAACGTCCTTGACCTGTTGAAATCCGGCTGCTCCGAAAGTTGAAGAGTGCTTTCCCTTTAACTACTGTGGTTTGAGAAGAAAATCGCGAGAAACAGTAGTTCCACCCAACATAATCATGACCATTCGCTATAGTCCAGGGCTCGTTCGTAGATATGATAAACAAAATAATCTCATGATGCGTTGGATGAAATGGAAACGAGGAGGGGGAAGGAGTAGGGTAATGTAAGGGTAAGGGACAGCGAAATGCAAGCGTCGAGGGTTAGAAAAGAAGAAATCGGAACGGAAGGGATTTGGATTCAGATTATGGATGGTTTGGAATCGGATTCATAAGATAAATTCACGTAGGCATTGGCCGCTTGGAGAGGGATGAGTGAACGTAATATAACAACTGAAACAAATACAACTGCAAAGTATGCCAAACAGAAATACACGAAGAAGACATGGCTGTTTGTTTGTTTGTT
>CM031597.1:22972170-22984032 GCA_018398815.1 Conus ventricosus
GAACCGAGATCGTTAGTATCTCCCTTCTCTTCAACAGGCTCGTTATGGCGACGTCTGCGTCATTTATGATACTGCATTCTTCAGAAGTGCTTCAGTGCTCGCATTTCCTGACCAGAGATTCGGCCTCTGGACTGATGACATCTGCAAACAATTCGTTCTTCTCGAAATGCTACGGTCCTTGCAAACTGCGAGCGATTTTGCCCCCCTTTGATTGGTGACATAAGCAAGTAATACGTTCTTCAGATCTGTTTAGATTCACATTCCCAGTGTAAAAGATTCTGCTCCATGTGAGTGGTGACATCTGCAAGTAATACGCTCTTCAACAGGACTTCGGCTATTTACCGCATATCACTAAATATCACCGCATATCACTAAATATCACCGCACATCGCTAAATATCACCGCACATCGTTAAATATCACCGCACATCGCTAAATATCACCGCACATCGCTAAAAATATCACCGCACATCGCTAAAAATATCACTGCACATCGCTTAATATCACCGCATATACCAGTTATCGGGTGTGTGTGTGACCTTGTGTGTGTGTGTGTGTGTGTGTGTGTGTGTGTGTGTGTGTGTGTGTGTGTCTCTCTCTGACTCTCTCTGTCTCTCTCTCTGTCTCTCTCTGTGTCTCTGTGTGTGTGTGTGTGTGTGTGTGTGGTCTCTCTGTCCCTGTCTCTCTCTGCCTCTCTCTGTGTCTCCTGTTACATTAGTAAATGACCAAAGAACAAGAAATGCCTTCCAAAGGTTATTTATAAAACAGAATTCAATTAAAATTAGAAACAAATTCTTATTCTAATAGAATTGCTCCTAGTTGGAACAAATTGACATAAACAACTAAAAGTAAAAGTGCAAAAAATGTTAATCTTTTCAAAGACCTTCTGGAAAGGGAAAAAGAAATCATGGACAAAAAATTTGAACATGATGAGTGATGATTATCACTAAATTTGAATTACAAACACAATCCATGTCTTAGAAAGAAAAAAAACCCTTAAAAGCTCCAAGGAAGCAACAAAATAATAACATAAACACAACTGAGAAGAAAATCATCGACAAGAGAAAAGACTAGGGCATCTAAAAAAGACATGAGGCTTAGCCCTAAATTCAAGTGCAAGTTCAGATGTAACAGTCACAAAAATGTGTACAACAAGCCGAAATGGGTGGGACCTGACTTAGTATAAAAGTTTAAAAGCACATCTATAGGCTATTCAACTTCAACAACACAGATATGAAAATAAAAACATTGAAAAAAATAGTGAAGTAGGTTGCTAAAACGGGACAGTATAAACACAAATTGGGGTTGAGCACTCACCCATAGGACTAGAAATGAACTGACAAATACAACAAGACATCTGTTTAAATCAACTTTGTATAAAATGTGCATTAAAAACATGCCTCTTAGTCTTAAACACGGCATTTACTCTTCCTACAAAAAGAAAAGCGAGAGTCAGGCCTGTCGGTTCAAGGCACTACAATGTGAAGAGATAACATCAACCCAGAGCACTTTCAGACAGGCTGAAAAGAGTTGAATATCCAGTTAGATATTGGGCAAGTATTTCATGATCTGACATTGACCGAAGATAACACTTTGTTTACATGTACAAAATAATTCAGTGTGTAAGCCTCGGCCTGACTTATGATTATCGCGTCTTGAAGATGTACTGATGGAGACTAGACTGGGATAGCTTTAAATACAAGCTTTAAACACAAACTGGGCTTGAGCACTCTCCCATATGACTAGAAATGAACTGACAAACACAACATTATTACATTTTGCTTAACGTCCCATTAACTGCGAACAGCATCTCAAGACCTCCCACACTGTCCACAAAAACTTGTATGAAGTGCATTGAAGTTCATAGGAAGTGTCTCTGGATGTGCGGAAATCTTGGTACTCTAATCTTGACCATGGCCGATAGGTCTTGGCTTGTGTGTGTTTAGCCTTCCCTATTTTTGTTCAGCCTAAAGGTGAGTGCGCATTTTGTTCACTATGTCGAAGTCTGCTAATGATTCTTCGTCGAGAACTCCTCAAATTCCGGATTCTGTTCCCCCACTCTCGATAACCATTCAAACCGGTACCGTACTCGATTCGGAAAAGAAACTTCTTGTGTACAAGACCAAACCATCTGGTCACAGTCAATAAGCTGTCTTGGCATTTCTCTTCCTCTTCCTCTGCCCTGGCTTCTTTCCACCTGCAACTCCTGGACCAATCACTGTCGTCTGTCCATCAGTTGAAGTGACCAGTCTAGAATTGTTCTTCAGGATAGCCTGCATGAAACGATGGAAGTGTTGTCGTCGTTGCTCTGTGGTTTTGTTATTCCAGATGGCAATGGGAACAGCAAAGTGTCTAAAGTTCTCTGTCAGCCTGTAGTTTCCCTGTCCAACCAAACACATCTCCAAGTCCTTGTATTGCCCTTTAACAACTTCATAAAGTGTGTCCACCAGGTCTGTCAGTGGCTGTGGTTTCCAGTTGACTGCGTGTTTCAGGACTCCGTTCAAACTTTCACAGTTGTTGTTTGTCCATGTTGTCAGGCCGGAGGTAGATGTCTTCAACTGAGTGTTCAGGTTTTCATGCAAAAGTGGCACAATCCGGTCCTGAAAGTATCGATCAAAGCCAATGCCTGTCACGTCATAGATCTTCTTGGTCTCACCCAGTCGGTATGCAAACACAATGTCGTCAGCAGCCCCAGTTATTCCGTCCTTGGCGAATACAGAGTTCACGATCCGAGACCTGTCCCTGTCATTCACACCAACTTTATCCTTCAGGTAATCCATGCAGTTCTTTCTCAAATGCCGTGAGCACACAAGCGTTGGCGAGTCTGGGAAGGCTGTCTTCATAGCCTTCCTCATGGCTTGCTCCTCGTCGGAGCCGATGATTGGTGATGAAGGAGCATCGTTGAGCTTTCCAGCCAGATGAGAAAAAAAGGCACAGTATGATGTGTAGTCTGAGTTGCCATGTAAAAACATGGGGCCAGGGAAGATCGGGTGGTCGTTGGTGTCATATTGGGTCACTGCCAAGTTCTTGAAGGCTGCACAAGTCACATGCACATCTCCAATGTTGAAAGTCTTGTCAAATCCCAAAACTGTTGTCGCTCCAATAGGTCCAGAACAGCAAAGCGCTTAATGTCTATCATTTGTTCTTCTGTGTACAAGATGATAGAAGGCACCTTGCCCTTAGCATGGACTAACCACTGTACAAATGGGTGACTTTGCACCATGGTCTCAACTGTCTGCACATGGTCAGCAAAGTTGGCCCGGTTTCCTGTAGCCGACTGTTCCTTTTTCTGACGGTATCTGGCATTCTTCACCTGAGTGTAGGACCTTGGAGCACTGAATACATCATCACTGTTCAAAATCAGTTTCCTATACACTTGACTGGGGGCATTGTCCCTTGCCTCTTCCTTCATCCGATCCATTGCAGCGGGTGGCATCCGAATATAATCCTTCGGTGCAGTACTCTTTGTATTTCCATGGGAGCTCGGCCTGGAAATGAGCCCACATACTCTGCTACTGCTGTCATGTCACTGTCAGTGCCATCAGGTTTTTCTATCCAAGAAATCCTCCGCTTGTAGTCTTCAGAGACAGTGTGAACAGCATATGCTCTGTGGACTACGATGATGAGCTCAGGTGGAGGCTGCTGCTGTAGGACAGTGAACACTTGTTTGCTTTTGCCATCCACCATCTGTCTCTTCATGAGTCCATACTGTCCGTGTCTATGTGTCAGTTCAGTCAGTTCGCCACGCAGCACGTACGATTTGTTAGTGGCACCAGTCTTCCAGGCACCACAATCATCCCAGAAGCGACTTGGTTGACCATTGCGTCGGCGTTTCATATTGTCACTGTTGTCAAAGAAGAAATATTTATTCTGCTTCAGTCCAATAGGTATCAGCTGCGACTTCTCTTTTATATCAGCGTTGATGTTCAACACTAAATCTGACATGCTTAGGAACCTCCCAGGAATGGGCAAGTCATATCCTCCACTGGCAATAGGATAGTCAGTATCCATGCTGATATGTGCGAATGCACTGCCACTGCCAGCTGGTGATGGCGACTTATGGGACTGTGGACCACTCGGCACGTTGACACCGTCCGTGAACCGTTTACTGTCTCGAATGGGGACATTGTCACGTCGGGACTCCATCCTATCCATGGCAGCAGACAGGAAAGATCCCATACTCCGCTACTGCGGTTGTGTCACTGTCAGCATCATCCTGGTTTTTTTCTATCCAAGAAATCCTCCGCTTGTAGTCTTCGGAGACAGTGTGAACAGCATATGCTCTGTGGACTACGATGATGAGCTCAGGTGGAGGCTGCTGCTGTAGGACAGTGAACACTTGTTTGCTTTTGCTATCCACCATCTGTCTCTTCATGAGTCCATACTGTCCCTGTCTATGTTTTAGTTCAGTCAGTGTTGATTCGCCACGCAGCACGTACGATTTGTTAGTGGCAATAGCCTTCCAGGCACCACAATCATCCCAAAAGCAACTTGGTTTACCATTGCGTTGGTGTTCGATATTGTCTGTATTGTCGAAGCAGAAATATTTATTCTGCTTCAGTCCAGTTGGTATCCGCTGCGACTTGTGTTTTTTCTCAGACTGAATGACAGACACAAATCTGACATGCTCAGGAACCTCCCAGGAATGGGCAAGTCATACCCTTGACTGCCAATAGGATAGTCAGTGTCCATGCTAATATGATCTGAGGGTGCACTATCACTACCAGCTGGGGAAGGTGGCAGGGTATCATCAGTAAACACAGAAGGACCAGCAGCAGGTGGTGATGTATGTTTGATTCCCCCAAGTGACGACTCTGACAGCTCACTGTCACTGGTAGCTGGTGAATCTGACTGCTCACTGTCACTGGCAGCTTGTGAATCTGACTGCTCACTGTCACTGGCAGCTTGTGAATCTGACAGCTTACTAAAAGAATAGTCCCTACTGAAGGTGTCCTTATCAGATGTGGTTGGTCGCGGGGTAGAGGTCTTCCTGGCAGCACTATGTGAGGGTTTTGGATCAGTCAGATCCACAAAGCTCATCCTGGGTGGTGCAAGGCAGTGCAGTACCGCGAAGTGGCTAGGCACAAACTCATCCTGGGTGTTCGGCATGTGTCCCATAGTCCACAGAATTTTGACAACTGGCGTTGCTGTTGAGGACACACCTCGTCCGCAGACCTTACGTGACAGTGGTCTGGTTAGGTAGTGTTCATTGAGAACTGGTGGGCAGTTGGACAGCAGCGCCTTCTGTAGTGCTGCACTGGCTGCATACAGATGCAGAATCTCACTCCACCCCCGCTGCTTGCAGGCAGAGCGCAGAATGTTGGGGTAGGGGTCGTTCACTAAAGTCGGCTCTCTGATGAGGTCAATGTAGTCTGGCGAGGCTGCATCGTAGTACGCTGGATACTCCGCGATCTCCAGTGCAGTCAGTAGTCTGATGTGCATGTGGTGGTTCTCGTGTCCAAAAAGTCCTCTCGAGATAGCCCTGTAGAGGCAGTTCCCATCACCAAAGACTGCAAGTGGGAGGTGGTCAGCAAGCATGATGGGGGAGAACTTCCTAAGGATCTCTGTTGACAACCGCATCACGAACACCAGGAACTGCTGAGGTGGTGGTTCTTTGTGCAGGCAGGCCCACTGTGTAAGTCTGCAGTAGCAGGCGCTCACTACAGACAGCTGTCTGAAGAACAGATTCAGGCTGGGAGTCGGATGCAGCAAACAGCCTGTGTAGCGATGCAGTAATGTCATAAGATCCATTGGCAAAGGCGCGGTTTCTACAGAGGAAGTTGAGGGACTCCTCATCCTCAGTGGTGGTCCAGGTCGCCAGCAGATCGAGATCCATAGGAACACAGCGCCTGCAAAACATCAAAATGAACACATGCCATTAGTAGACAGTAGTAGTATTACTAGTAGTAGTAGAACTACATGTTGTTTGTTTACACACACACAGACATTTTTCTCATTCCCATCGTAAAGTACTCCCTGTTTTTATAAAACTGGGAGTACAAAAAAGGAGGCGCCATGGCCGAGTGGTTAGTGCTTCGGGCTCGAGATCTTAAGGTCTCGGGTTCGAGCCATGGCCGCGACCTGGCGTTGTGTCCTTGGGAAAGAAACTTTACTCTTGCTTTCCTCACCTCACCCAGGTGTAAAAGGGGTACCTGACGAAAGTTGGAGAAGGTTAAAGTCAGCCGTAGGAGAGAGATGGGCTCCGCCTACCTATACTGCCCCCTTGACACGGTGAATTATTAAATCACCGCCTCTACGGCTTGTAAAAGCTATGGGACCAGACTGAATGCTGGAAAGAACTATAGTTTCTTCACAAGGAAAGTGCATGCACAAATACACACACACACACACACACACACACAAACCACTTAATCTTGAGTCTGTCTGAACAGTGCTTATAACACAACGGCCTTGTGACACAACGGCCCTGTGACACAACGGCCCTGTGACACATAGAGCGCACCCCAAATATACAAATGGGAATCAAACTAACAGCACAAGCAATTTTATTATCACACGCCTGTTTTACACTTCATCTGGCATACAGCTGTCAGAATACCCTTTCTTGGAAATCAACTTTCAGTTTGCTGAAGTCGTTTATAGGAAATTGGAACAAGAAAGTTGTGTTCTGAAACTGGCTTTCTTATATTCTTGTCATTATTTGTGTTACGAATAAGGCGTGTCATAGTGTTATGAATTATTAAAAACAATTTGTAAGTTTGAAAATCAAAACAAGGGACGTCACTCTGTTGTTAGATCTAAATTCCCCAATAAAGGGGTGTAAAGGGGAGAAAGAAAAAGCTCATACACGCAATAGCCTGTCTAGTCGGACACAAACACACACACACTTACCTGTGAATCCATTTCTGGCAACATGAACACTCGATGCTGTTGTTCCCACAACCCTGAGCACAAACTCCACAAGGTACTGTGGGGCCTGCTTAGGACCCATCTCGCACACGCAGTTGTCGCGCGGGCCTTAGCCCAGCTGACATCTGGAGTTGCCCCCCCCCCCCCCCCCCCCCCCCCCCCCCCCTGTTTAACCTTATGCATATGGTACACACAATAGGAACAAACCAACACCAATGTTCCACTAGATCTATTCAAAATTATGGCATAAGATTGTCATATAAGCATACACCCCGATATTTAGTGATGTGCGTTGATATTTAGTGATATTTAGCGATGTGCGGTGATATTTTAGCGATGTGCGGTGATATTTAGCGATGTGCGGTGATATTTAGCGATGTGCGGTGATATTTAGTGATATGCGGTAATTATGCCACCCGTTCAAATTTGCGTTATTCGTTAAATTACCTGATCAGACTGATCAGTCTTTGTGTAAGTAATGACACGCGTGATATGTGAGCAGGATTCCCTGTAGGATATTCAAAGTCTTCAGATCTCAAGGTCAGACGATGTTTGCTTTACTATGACTAGTGACATTTGCCTCATCTAAAAACAGACCTTTATCTCTTGTTCTGTGAACCCTGTAATTCACCGTGTCCCGTTCCCATGGATCGTTGCGTTCTAACGATCTACACAGATCGTTTCCATTGAACTAACTTTTTCCCGAGGGAGCGAACACATTCCATAATCTGCAGTCTTGCCTTGTGATACTCGATTGATGTAGGCCTAGATGTCGTGCTTCGAAGTGTTTCGAACCGGCTGTGAAACCAGCTTCGCAATCACTTTCTCCAAAAGTTCATTTATTTATTTCCAAAGTAAGCTTACTGTGAACTTGAATAAAACGGCAATACTGGGTGATATTTATGTTTACTTACGATCGAGAGCGCAAATTATTGTCAACCAATCAGAAACTGATTTTAACCAGAAGAGATTTTTAAATAGCGTGATTCTCATTGCGCGAATTCAAACAGTTCCCGGACGGGTGCGTAGCGTAATCACTACGTATCTAAGGCACTACCAGTTATTAGCCCTACGACCAATAGATCTACGTGTCGTAAACCATACGACCCTTTAAGACTACGTGTCTATATCACTACAATTGACCATGTATCGAAAAAGCTATTCATGTTCCCGTTCTCTAGAACTACGTGTCTATATCGCAATGTCCGTTTGCTCTACAGCAGAAAGAAAGAAAATAGTGACAACGGCCCGTTTGTATGGGGATGGTGTAGCGCAATCACTACTGGATAATGTCAGTAGGTTCCCCATTAGGGGAGGCGCCATATGTTCCCCCAGGTCTATGTTCCCCAGGTCTATGTTCCCCCAGGTCTATGTTCCACCACCTACCTACCGTGCCGTACGTGACCTCGTGTCGTACGTGACCACGTGCGTGCGTGACCTCGTGTCACTTGTGACCACATGTCGCTTGTGACCTCGTGCCGTACGTGTCCTCGTGCCATACGTGACCTCGTGTCGTACGTGACAGCGTGCCGTACATGATCTTGCATCCTACGTGACCGGATTGTCATACTTGTTACAGAATCTAAGTTGAATCCTGACTAGATATGTTGCAATGTTCATATTTTATGCTTTAAACCCGAGATAAGAGACGGAATACATTTAATTGTTACAAGATTGTATTGATCCTTTCTTTGCTTTGCTTTGTTTTTCTCTGTATTTGGTGACAGGAGTCATTGTTGCTCATTAATTTGTTGTTCATTTACAGTTCTTTAGTTAATGTGTTAGTACACGCGTGTTTCCATAGCTATACGGGTTGGTGACCTTACGTTAAAATTCCTGAGTCCCTGAATATATGTGGATGGTTTAGTGCGTCAAAATATATTTTTTGTAAATCATTTTCTTTCCTAGTTCCATCCCTCTTCCGCATTATGGCCAAGAGCCCCTGGCCTATGGCCAAAGTACAATAAATATGTTCCGAGTTCCGAGTTGTATTAAATTACGATAATTGAAATTACCAAAATACAGAAATCGAGAAGAGAGAGAGAGAGAGAGAGAGAGAGAGAGAGAGAGAGAGAGAGAGAGAGAGAGAGAGACACTGACACTGACATTTTTTATTGTCCGTTTAGCAGTTAAGCCTTTTAGACAAGGGGGTTGGCAAATGCATTCACCGATACAAAAAGCAGAAATTTCATGCGTATACACACACACACACACACACACACACACACACACACACACACACGCACACACACACACACACACACACACACACACACACACACACGTCCTCACCTTTCCCTCCGCCCCACCCCGCTACCTTTCTACTATTATCCCCCAACATCCATACCGCCATAATCACACACACTTGACCACTAACCCTTCCCTCTCCCTCCCCCTATTCCGCCAGCCCACACACCCTCCCCAGCCCCCCGCCCTCCCCAGAACATCCGCACATTGGATCATCCTTATGTTAACCGGTATTTTGCTCAATTATCTTTTTTCTCACATACATGGCTTCAGCTATGTACTTAGCCACTTCTTTAACAACACGTTCATTATTATTAGATAATACTGAAGCAACGCTAGCATTATTTTGGTGGAATGAACGAGTATTCAACACACTGCAGCTTTTACGTTTGTCAGCATAAGTAGTACAATGAAACAAAAAATGTTCTTCGTTTTCTAATTCATTTCCACAAGATGGGCAAATAGTGTCATTCGAATATTCAGAACTTAAGAACCATTGCTTACAGTTTTTTTAGACCACTAACCCTTAACCTAAATCTGGCCAAGCTGATTCTGTGCCATTTATTTGTAACTAACGTTAGGTACTTTTCTGCCTGAAAAATATTTTTGAAGGAACAGAAGTATCTATATTTATCGTTATTATCTATTTCTGCATGCCAATTTTGTTTGAAACAGGAAATGAGTCTGTCTTTGAATTCTGTTATAAAACCATATTCGGAACAAACTCCCTGGTTCAGCCAAACAATACCAAAGCCATTTTCAGTCAGAGTCTTTTGTACTTCTGTCACCCAATTAAAGTGACCAGATTCGTGCTGTAACAGAAGCATTTCGTAGGCTTGCCTACATATTCTCGACATGGGGAGTCTGACTAGTTTTAACCAGTATTTGATGCATTTTACAGTAGTTGTAACGCGTAGAGAATACCTCCCAGTTTCTCCTATATCAGTTTATTTGATGTATGTAGGGGTACATTCAGATATCTTTTTATGGCAAACATGTGGACATTTTCAATCTGTTTACTGTCTTGTTCTAATCCCAGACTTCAGCTGCGTATGTTAGGATAGGCTGAATTTGTGCATCGAAAAGCTTCCAAAATAAATTTATATCAATAGTGTTTAGTCTTCTTAATGATTTCATAATTTCCATCACTCCTTTTTTTTGCCTTTCTGCAAACATCAGACAGAGCACTGCTAACACTCAACTTTGTGGTAAAAGCCATCCCTAAGTATTTGTACGAGTTAGTTACCTTTACTTCTTCATTTCCATAAAACCATCTTTCTCTGTCACTTAAGTAGCCACCTTTTCTGAAAACCCTTACATTTGTTTTGTCAAGATTGACTGTTAACTTTAATCGATCTGCCCCTTCTCTAAGACTATTTATTTGATTCTGGAGCCCAATAACAGAGTCAGATAACAAAATAACATCATCCGCAAACAATAATAAGAATATTTCAACTGCACCAGGAATGAGCTGAATACCATGTTTTCCATTGCTTGACAAATCCACAGCCAATTCGTTTATGAAAAAGGAAAATAAGAGCGGGCTAAGTAGACATCCTTGTTTCACCCCCTTGGGCATTCAAAGTAATCTGAAGAACAACATTTATCTCGTACACATGCTAATACAGAATCGTAAACACTTCGTATTGCTTGATAAAGTTTTCCTTTCACACCACATTTTCTCAAAACTGCCCATAAAACATTTCTGTTCACAGAATCGAATGCCTTTCTGAAGTCCACAAAGGCAACATACAGTTTAGACTTTTTTTTATAAGAAACTTTTGTACTATCGCATATAGGGTGAAAATATGATCTACGGTACTATAACCTGGTCTGAAGCCTGCTTGCTCTTCTATAATTTTTTCCTCTTTCTCTACCCACTTTGAAAGTCTTTTGTTTAAAATATGTGTATACACCTTACTTACAACACTCGTTAGGGCAATGCCACGATAGTTATCTGGCAGGTTTGGATTTCCCTTTTTATATATTGGGACAACTATAGATCTCGACCAGTCATCTGGGTAAACACCAAGGTCAACAATTTATTGAAATAAATAACTAAGAAATCAATAATTTTTGAACTGGCATGCTTCAGCATCTCACTAATAATTTTGTCAGGACCAGAACTTTTTCCGGCCTTGAGGTTACCAATGCTGGCTTGAACCTCATGCCTGGAAATTACTTCATCGAACAAAACATCTGAGTCATCTGTTGTTTCGAGAGAGAGAGAGAGAGAGAGAGAGAGAGAGAGAGAGAGAGAGAGAGAGAGAGAGAGAGAGAGAGAGAGAGAGAGAAGAGACAGAGAAGAGAGACAGAAAGAGATAATTAGAGAGAGACAAAGACAGAGAGACAGATAATTAGAGAGAGAGAGAGAGAGAGAGAGAGAGAGAGGAGAGAGAGAGAGAGAGAGAGAGAGAGAGAGAGAGAGAGAGAGATGCGGATACAGAGAGATGCTGAGACAGAGAGAATGCGAATGCGAATGCGAATGCGAATATCTATTCAGATTAAGGCCATAGCCCATACTGAAGGGGTGGTACCCGCAATTACACAATATCAATTACTGAAATGAGGAAATGACAAGAGAAAGCAGTACATATGCACATACAATGTTATTAGGAATACACAGTACGTAACCTTTTTGTCTTCATAATGTACATGCAAGTTAAGATGATTCATTCTTGATGCAGGAGTAAATTACTCTGAAAATACAAGGGTCAGAATAAAACTTAGGCTTATATTATCTGAG
>CM031597.1:22984132-23016779 GCA_018398815.1 Conus ventricosus
TTACGTACTTTCATTTCCATACGTCCATTTCTCATTTGCCGACAAATACCCTCCCTTACGAAAAATAATGATATTAGTTTTCTTCATATTTACTTTCAGTTCTAATTTACTCGCAGCATTATATAAATTATTTAACTGTCTCTGTAAACCACTACTGTTATAGACAATAGAATAATGTCATCAGCAAAAAGTAGGATAAATAATTCTATGAGATCAAACGTAACTCCATGAAGACCATTCTCAATTATTTCCAAAGCCAGTTCATTTATAAAAAGTGAAAACAAAACAGGACTACAAACATCACCCTGCTTGACCCCTCGTGTACAGTTCAACGCATCAGACAGTGTTGCCCCAGACCTTACTCTTGCCTTTACTTCGTTATACATGCTTTTAACACAACGATACAACTTACCCTTAATTCCGTTTTTGATCAGAACTGGCCACAATAACCTTCTAGATATAGAATCGAATGCCTTTTCAAAATCCACAAAAGCAACATATAATTTCCCTATTATAGGCGAATTGTTTTTGGATAGCAGCAAGCAAAGTAAAAATATGATCGATTGTCGAATATCCTTTTTAAATCCGGCTTGGTACTCACCTGTAACATCATTCTGGGAAATCCATTCTTGTAATCTACTATTAACAATTGAACTGTATAATTTGCTACTAATGTCACATAAGGAAATACCTCGATAATTGTTAACGTCATTGACATGACCTTTCTTATATAAAGGAATGATTACGGATTCTGTCAATTTTTCGGAAAAATTCCTTTCTCAAATAAATAGTTAAATAGTGAGACTAGGAAATTAACAACTGATTCACCGGAATTTTTGAAGAACTCACTTATAAGTCCATCTGGACCAGCTGACTTACCATTCTTTAGCTTTCTAATGGCAAGTAAAACTTCTACTCTCGAAATTGGCCTGTCCAGTACATTGTCTTCATTGTCTTCAACGTGGTTGATATCAATTATCTCTTCTTCGTCTTTTTCCAAAACACTTTTAAAATGATCATACCATTCATTCATACATATATCATTTAAAGGCTGGGATTTTCTTTTCGCGATCTTGTGCATTGTGTCCCAGAAGTTCTTTTGACTTTTTACAGAGTTTGCCAATTCATTTACTAACGATTCGTTATGATCTTTCTGTTTTCTTATATTTAGGTTCTTATACTCACCGTCTTGCAATGGCAAACTGGCTTCTTATATTAATATCCAATGTTGTTCTAACCTTCTCAGCAGTCTCGTACTCACGTCTTGCCCGTAGCATTCTTGATCGAACCATTCTTCTCTTTGACTTTTTAACCTACCAAGACTTTTATTCTTCATATCAAACAGTTGGTCTTTAACAATCTGATTGAACATTGTCAAGGGATTTATTCACATCTATATATATAAAATCTTCGCCATATCTAGTTTCTGCTGCACATGATATGTGCTCTCAAGACATAGTAAATCGTTCCGCAGCATCTCTTTCCAACAATATTTTGGTCATAAATGGAGCTCTGTCTATGCTTGGTTTTCTGTAATACTTCTTTTTCTGTTTGCCTTTGAATCGGACAATAAAAGTGTAAGTGATCGGATTCGATTCTTTCAAGAACTCTTTATGTTACAACGGTCATTCAAGAAATTGAAACAGTTCCAGATGATGAAAGTAGTCATTGGACACTACTTCCCGAGTCGAAATAAACGTGTAAACGACGTCAAGGTCACCCAGTACATACACATTGTAAATATATAAAACCAATTCAGTTACACTTGTTAAGTAGTTTTTTCCATATGATTTCAATACTGTGTCCTCAGAACACCTCTGTATTTTGTTGTCCTCCATCCTTACTGGGTTAATGTGGGAGTCCCCATATGTAGAATATAGGGTCAAATATTGGAGTCTTGCATTTAGATCTCCACATAATAATAAATTCAAAAATCATCGACACACAGTGATTTATACATGGACAATTCATCAAACATATCTATTCACTGTTGTAACCGTATAATGAATAATATGGGAATTGTCTGGAGGAAACATAAGCACATATAAGCAGGTATTCTTAACTCAGTCAAAAAAAAGCTTTTTCCAGCATAAATGATAAACAATATTATTAATCACAATCAATGTTGTCCCAAGAAAGAGAGATTTAGGAACTTCGACTATTATACCCACCCGGAACATCTCCCTTGCGTTGCAGTTTTTTACCGCAAGTTGGGAACAATTTATGATCTTTGAATAAGCCAGCATCAAAAATTTTCTACCAAAAGTTTCATACCCCCACCCATCACCGGATGTAACATAGTTAACAAATCTGCCTCCATTCATTTTCGACAAAAGACCAACACTTTCCAAGGTAGAAAGGATACAGTATTCACAAGCATTGCTCTAGATTCCAGAGTTTTACTCAAAAAGCTATTCCATCCTTGTCCACTCAATACTTGATCATCCATTCGCACTTAATCATAGAGACGTGTCATCAGTCTTCATTTGATTTATTCACTTTATTTTCACCATAAAACATCGCGTTACGTTGTTTAATTGATTTAACATTCCCACAATCACAGACTAACGACTTCTACTATCTCGCCAAAAATAGCTTTCTTGACTACGTGTTTGTGATCACTATTTTATGTTCATTTTCATAGGCACAATTTCAGCACACAGTCAGCTTGTATTTCATTCGTTCCCCATTCATGCAGTCTTACTTACAATCGTTTCATTCCAAGCAATGTAATCACCCGATCTTCCTGATCATATTCGTCTGTTTACATTTTACACAGCCCCATGGTCATTCACACACTTACCATCCCTGACAGTTACATTTACTGACGGATCTATCGCATTCACGTACAGGCATTTTTTAACCACACTGTCATTGTCTCTGGCAGCCCTCAACGGTGTTGCAACAATGAAAACATATTACAAGGGCAGTGTGTTTGGGAACATCACATAAAAATAGAACAGTTATTTCACCAGTCTCATCTTATGATGTGTGTCCGTTCTTTTAGTATTCTCGTCTTATTATCTTCATCATTTTACAACACAAGGAACACAATCATTGACACTTTACGCATGACATGTTCATTTGACAACAATACATATTTGAGTGCATCCAAGTGCGCAGGCGTCTAAGTTCGAGCCATGCTGTCCTGCACGAGCGTGTCGCACGCGGTTTCAATCACCACGGTTCGCTGACCACTGAATCTTAGCGCTCGTGTGTTTTTGCTCTGACAGCGTGCGGATCCTTTTATTTGTGTACCTTAAACGTTTGGAATAGATAAAACATAAACACAGGGGGCCGACCATTATTGAAGTGGGACCAGATTTTCGCTGCCATCTAGACACCTACTTCAACAAAAACAAAAAAATCCCTCAATGACAAGGTGGTCGTATATCATTGAATACCTTCTTGTTTGGTTTCGGGCTGACTATAAGTTGAGGCGATTATTTTCTCCTTATTTCTTCATCTGACTGGAAAAGTCTTCTCCAAAGAAAATGCGGGTCCCCTTTCATTCTGTTTTGCAAACAACCCCCCCCCCAGGATCCTCACTTAGTTTTGTAAAGGTACAGCATGCATAATGGGAGAATCGGCCTGGAATTCAAACGGTGTACCGATCAAATTTCAAACATCTCTTGAGAGTTCAGTTTATCAGTCAACATTTCCTTCCAGCATCCTCATGTCCTGCCAGGTCTTACGTTCTCTACGTGGAAACACATGTATAATTATTTGTTCGTTTGGAACGAGCCTCGAGATCGTCCACCTTCCTGTCCAAAGTTTCAATTTTCTATTAAGTCTATTATTCTCACATTTCAAATTTTCATTTTCCTGTTATACGTCCGATATTTCATTTTTGAGTGCACATAAATTTCTCCTTTAATCAACCCAAATTTTTCACCTCTCTCATCTCTCACTAATCTGCTCCCCCCACCAACTTTATTTTTTTTTTTTTACTTTTCCCCCTCACTCCACATTTTCCTCACTACCCGTCGAGTGGGTCCATGGGTGCGTAGCTGGGCGTATCATGGTATATCCTTGTCCTGTCTGCAGTTCTTGTAGCGTGGTCAGTGATCAGAAGCCGCAGAAACGGTCCAGTACTTAGCTGGGCGTAAAACACCATCAGAGGTCAGCGGGACTGCCTCGTGGAGCTGCTGGACTTGGGTCCGGATTTGACTCGAACATCGCCGCAACGAAGTAAGAGGTCGCTGAAGAATGAAGCAGGTGAGACCAAACTACCATGACACGGCGCAGGGTGTGTACTGTGGGTGTCGTAAGTTAAACAAACGAACTTTCATCCAACATGAATCTTGTCTCTTAGCCATACATTATATAACACACCTTGATTAAATCGTCCAGCAACGAACCTAAAATCTATCTATTCATTCATTAATAACTGCAACTGATTGTCAGGTCTTCACTGCTCACAGAAGAGTAATCAACGATAACGTTAATTAATTGCGGAGTCTCAAAAAATCAGTGTCTTCCTCTCTTGAATGACGCCCCGACCCCCCCCCCTAGAGAGAGAGAGAGGACGACGCCGAGAGGAGGGAGTAGGAGACGCGCAGTGTGAGGTGAGGAGACTTGGAGGAGGGAGTGACAGAGAGAGAGAGAGAGAGGAGACCCCGATTGCATATTCAGTATTTCGCTTCTTTTTTCTTATATTTAGATGTGGGCTCTTTGGTTGATGGTTAGCAAAGAAGTATCCCAGGTTCTGTTCATTAGTTTTATTAATAACTAGCTTGTTGGATGGATGGTGTTAATTTCACAGATATTTTGTCGAGAGAGAGTTGGATCATAGAAAGGCTGTTGTCGTACCCTTAGTGTTCTCTGTAGTGATATTTTTGTGTTTTTGTTTTGTTTTGTTCGTTATTCTGTTGTGTGTGTGTTTGTGTGTCCGTGTGTGCTGCTGTGCTGGGTGTGTGGAATGTGTGTGTGTGTGTGTGTGTGTGTGCGCCGAGCGCCGTGCGCCCGTGTGCGGGCGTGCTCGCCCACCTATCCTCCACACTCAACCGCGTGAGATGTGGCCGCACGTGTGCTCTTTGCGCCCACGTATTTAAGTGTATGTATGTGTGCGTGCGTGCATATGCGCGAGAGTGTGTGTGTTGAGTGCGTGGTGTAGAGTGTGCTTGTGTGTGTGGTGTGTGGGTGTGTGTGTGATGTGTGTGTGTGTGTGTGTGTGTGTGTGTGTTGTGTGTGTGACGAGAGCTGAGAGAGAGAGAGTGAGAGAGAGTGGTGAGGAGAGAGAGAGAGAGTCAGACAGACAAGACAGAACAGAGAGACAGAGAGATAGAGAGAGTGACAGAAGAGAGAGAGAGAGATTGCATTATTCAATCATTTTGGCTTCGTTTTCTTATTAGTTTATTGGGCTCTTCGCTTGATTGGTGAATAAAGAGAACAGTTTTCTGCGTACTTAGTTGGTTTATATAATTAACAAGCTTGATTTGATGGTGGGTGTTGATTTCAAAGGTTTATGTTGTCCGAGAGCGATGTTGGATCGTAGAAAGGAATGTTGTGTTAGTGTTCTCTGGTTGATATGGTTTGTCTTGTTTGTAGTTTGTCGTTATTTCTGTGTGTGTGTTGTGTGTGTGTGTGTGGTGTGTGTCCGTGCGTGCGTGCAGTGCGTGCGTGCACTGCGTGCGTGCGTGTGTGTGTGTGGTGTGTGTGGCCGTGGCGTGCGTGTGTGGGTGTGTGAGTGCAGCGCGCGCGCGCGTTTGTGTGTGGTGTGGGTGATGCCCAGCACAGTTGTGAGTTTCTGCGCCCACCGTATGTGTGTGTAAGTCGTGTGTGTGTGTGTGTTGTGTGTGTGCTGTTTGTGTGTGTTTCTGGTGTGTGTGTTGTGTGTGGTGTGATGTGGTGTGTGGGATGTGTGTGCGAAGTGCGACGGCGCAGAGCCGTGTTCTGACTCGAGGCGCGTGCGTGTGTTTGTGTGTTGTGTGTGTTTGCTGGATACTCTGCCCAGGATGAGAGGAGAGAGACGAGAGAGAGAGGAGAGGAGAAGAGATGAGAGAGAGAGGTGTGGGACGAGATGACTAATTTCATTTTTACTGTATTCATGGATTTTAATATGCGTGTAGAAGGGTTCTCGGGATGGGGTGAGGTAGGAGTAGGTGAGAGCGGTAGAGACGTAAGATTCTTTGAGTTCAGTGGACTTTTGGTCGCCTTTCAATTCTATTAAAAGTATCGCTAAATCATTTTCTTTACAATTTTGTCATCTCTGAAAATTTATGAATTGACTGTTTCCTATCATGTTAGCTATAACTTACTTATTCTAATTTTCTTGTGTGAAGTTGTGTTATTTTTTGTGTTTAAATGTCAGTTACAACCCCTATGGTTAATCTTACAATGAATGATTTCAGTTCTTTCAGTCGTGGTGCGTGCGTGCAACAACCCAATGTATTGGTTCCCTCAGGCTGCTAGTGAAGGTGTTGTATTATTTATACATATATTCCCCCATTTTCTTCTCTTTAATTTTTTTTTTTTATTAATTTTTTTATTTATAATAAATAAATCTTTGCCATGTCGTTTACTATAATGACTGAAGAATTGTTAACCTGCACTTGTTTTTTCTACCACTATTTAATTGCTTCTGCTGTATATATATATATATTTTTATATAATAATATATATATATATATATAATAGATATATATATATATTATATATATATAGATGTGTGTGTGTAGACTTGGTGTCTCCGTGATTGTTGTGATGTTGGATGTGTGTTTGTTGTGGGTGGTGTCTCGGTGTTCCCCTCGTATCGCCGTTGCCGACTACCCCCACAGTGCCGTGCGTGCGTGCCGGGCGTGCGTGCGTGAGTGCGTGCCATGTGGCGTGTGTTCGATACTTTTCAGTTATTTTCTTCTTCATGATGCTGGGAAGAAGATGGGAGATAAGGATCTAGGAGAGGGAAGAGAGGGTGGTGGAAAAAGGGAGTGGCGGATAAGGAGAATGACGGTGAGGGGGTAAACGCGTTGTTTGGGGAATGTGAGGGGGTGTATACACTGGCACTTTATCTGCACGTTTCCGTTATTTCACGATTATTGCTCATAAGTTTATCCTTAACACTCTTCTCTTACTTTTCAGTGATTGTACAAAATAAAACGTAGAAAGCACTAGCAGCAAGGCAGAAGAAAGCCTACCGTTGAAGCGAGGAAAGCACTACCGTTGAGCAGAAGAAAGCACTACCGTTGAAGCAGAGGAAAGCACTTCCGTTGAAGCAGAAGGAAAAGAACTACCAGTGAGGCAGGAAGAAGCACTACCGTTGAAGCAGAAGAAAGCACTACGTTGAAGCAGAAGAAAGCACTACTCGTTGAAGCGAAGAAAGCACTACTAGTGATGCAGAGAAAGCATACCAGTGACGCAGATGAAAGCACTACCTAGTGAAGCAGAAGAATAAAGCCACTACCAGGAGGCTCCGTTGTGCAGAGGAAAGCACTACCAGTGACTGCAGAAGACAAGCACTACCAGTGAGGCTTCCGTTGAAGCGAAGAAGCACTACCAGTGGTGCAGAAGAAAGCACTCCCGACGAAGCAGAGAACAGCACTTACCGTTGAGCGAGAAAGCACTACCGTTGAAGCAGAAGGAAAGCACTACCGTTGAAGCAGAAGAAAGCACTACCGTTGAAGCAGAAGAAAAGTACTACCGTTGAAGCAGAAGAAAGCAATACGGTTGAAGCAGAAAGGAAGCACTACCAGTGAAGCAGAAGAAAGCCTCCAGTGAGGATACCAGTGATGCGAAGAAAGCACTACCAGTGAGGCTACGTTGAAGCAGAAGAAAGCACTACCAGTGAAGCAGAAGAAAGCAGTACCAGTGAAGCAGAAGACGCACTACCGGCGAAAGCAGAAGAATGAATACGTTGGAAGCAGAAGGAAAGCACTACGTTGAAGCAGAGAAAGCAATTACGTTGAAGAGAAGACAAGCCATACCGTGAAGCAGAGAAAGCATACTAGTGAAAGAAGAAAGCACTACAGTGAAGCAGAAGAAAGCTCTACTGTGAAGCAGTAGAAAGCACTACAGGCGAAGCAGAAGAAAGCACTCCAGCCCAGAAAGTGCCTCCTGGCACCAGTCCGTCACTTCCAGCAGTCCGCGGAACACCCACATTAAAGAAGGAGCCTCGTTCTCTGCCGCCTGCGGTGTAAGAGCAACGTCCCCATCAGGCTTCTTGAACGACACACATGGCGTTCGACTCGCCATCTGCTGCTTCCAGCCCAACTCCACCTCATGAACGCATGCGATACATGAGTGCGCCCGACTCTCGACCCTCCTATTCCGTCGATGCAGGGGTCACTGCACTGTCTCCTCTGCACCCTCTTTCGAGGCCTTGTGCTGTCTTACCTGTACAAGCTGCCACGCCTGGCCTCGCTTATCGTCGCATAGAAGAGGGGGCATCCCGTAGTAGAACACGTGAGGCGTGAGTTGATCTACCACTCCTCCACGGTTGAATATTACTATGCTCACTGAACCACTGCTGTGGTTTCTCTTGAGGTCAGGTTTGGCAAGAGGTATGTTGTGTGTGTGTGTGTGTGTGGTGTGTGCTGGGTGTGTGGTGTTTAACGCGCTTCATTGTATGTTGCCGTTATTTTGTTGGGTGTGATTTTGTCAAGTGACAGGTTACCTTACAGCAAAAACAAACATGTTATCATGAAGCTTTTGATGTAATTGTGCTTTGAATGTTCAATGACATTCTTTTTTAAGGTGAACGATAACTTTTTATTATTAAAGCTTAGACCGGGATTTAGAATATCTTAACATGAGCACAATGATTCAGTACCTTTTTTTCACGATTTGTTGTTCCACTCACTATCGGAGCATTTGCCTAGCGTTATAGTGCTTTAGTATATTGGTTAGGATATACTATTGGGTGCCTCTATTGCAGCCTGATAGGCGTATGATACTTAGCTTGAGGACAGAAAATTTAGTCTTTGTAATTCTTCCTTCATCGAGTATTTTTTAATGGTCCTGATAAATCCCATGTAATCCAACTTAACAGCGGTACCACTTTTTCTTCTGGGAAACTAACTTTCATGTCTCTGTTGCCTAAAACGCCTTAACTAAGATATAAGTGTGTTCATATGGTTTGCTTAGAAAATAATTGTTTGACAATTCTTGAATTGTTATTATTGTCTTAAAAACTGGCCACATCTACTAACCTTTTGGGAAATGAAAGCATGCGTTTAGGCTTGTTCGAGACATGATTTTAGTGTTTTCTGTGTTTCTTCTTCCGCATTCCCTCTCTTAATTAATATTTGACATAGATTGACTTCTTTCACCCCTCAACTCACAAAGTATCTAAATTGTCTCTTTTCAAATACAGTATTTGGTCACTTCTCTCTCTCTCTCTCTCAGCTCTCGCTCTCTATCATCTCTCTCTCTCTCTCTCTCTCTCTCCTTCTCTCCTGATGACAATCTTGGTTAGGATATCAGAGAAGTCTTAACCTGTTTTGTTTTTCTTGATTAAAGGAAGGTGTTTTTCTTTTTGGGATAACAATCTGATTCCATCCGTTTCATTTCTGTGGTGATGTTACTTTTATATGTTGTCGATATTAAACAAAGCTGTCGTTTTTTGCTTAAACGTGCACATTCAAATTGTCTAAAAACAAGTGACTGATTATGAAACTGTGTTTCAATCTTTTTATTTTTATTGAAAGCGCTTGTACATCAAGTTTTTATGTGTTTAAAAAAAATCAGTTTATTTATTTTTTTTTGTACGAGATCATTTCACTTTATTAAAAATTTTCTTGGGGTGTGTTGGTTAAGCTTTCAAGATGTGTGTAATCTTATACTACATAGAGTGTTATATTTAGTCTTGAACAACCCTATGGGAGCACTGATATTGTTCCAAAGAATGTCTGCATCCATTATCACCAGAAGCGTGTCGGACACGAGATAAATAAGGGAGGACTAGGCAGTAGTGGTGAAAGAAACTTTCCTTTTTTCCCAAAGTTGTATCTTAGAATTTTGAGAACATCATTAAAGTCAAAGCAGGATAGACATATCTCACAGTGGTTTCTCGTACGTAACACATATTAAGGAGTGATCAACTCATTTTCAGGTTCCTCTCTCTAAATTTCAGGCTCCATTCAATCCTAAATTTTTTCTGTACGTATATCATCAGAGAATTTTCACTAAATCTCTAAAATGAACTTCAGGATTGTTCGTTTAGGTCGATTATTCTTTTTATTGACATTTCCGTAAAGTTTTCACGAGAGAGGCAAGAAAATGTATTTCTGTAAGAGTCCAGTAATGTTGAAATCAGGAGCGATTGTGAGTGGAATAACGCTCTCTCTTGAATTGTCCATTCTTGAAGCAAATTTTAAAAGAAAGGTATTGGTTCAAACAGATAACAAGACAAACACAAACGCATTTCTGATCATCTCAGGTTTTCTTCAGCAAAAAACAGACAACATCCAGGACAATGAAATCGGAGAACGAGCAACCACTTATCTCCCAATATTCGACGCAATTCGGGCCCATTTTGCACTGAATATGAGAAGATAAGTGGTCGCTCGTTCTTCGCTTTTTTGTCCTGAATGTTATTTGGTTTTGCCTCAAGAGACCCGAGGGGTCAAATGGTTTTATGTGTTGTCTTGTAATCTGTTTGTATGTATCGTCTGCGGAACTAATTACCTTTATCTTTTCAAAATCTGCTTCATTTTCCCGCCCTCAGTCACCTCGGTGTCAGACTATCCATTTCTCGGTTACGATCCACCATGGTTCATCCTCGTTTCTTTTTTTCCCCTTCTGAAAATCTGAAAACTGAAAGGAATGTCTGGCTCTTTGAAAGTATCCAACCCTGGGTACCTTTGGTGATGCTATCTAAAATATCTTATGTTGGTGTCTATATTTTTAACTCATCTACTATACACTTTTTGTACCATATTATATCGGGTTTTGCACATGTGGTTTTACTTTTTGGATTTTAGATGACTGAATATAAAAACAAAAAGTGTAGTTTTGATGTTTGTGGTATTATAGAAATTTTTTTTTTTCTCAAAAGAATTTAGGCTTTTTGTCGGCAAATATTATCTGCGGTTTTAATGGTTAGCCTTTGAAATTCATAATTGTTTTTATAGGTAACTTTTTATGCATAAAACATTATCCATCTAATCTCTATTGATAGAATACTATTGCAGGTTGTGCTGTTGTTTACGGCATGTCATCGAAACTTTAGATCTGATATTTTGCAGTTAAACCACTTATGTGTGGTTTTTTTCTGCTAAATATCATTGTATATTTAGTTTTTGATGTTTTTTAGTCATACGCTTAGTCTCTGTGTCTGATCCCGTCTGTCTAGTCGGCCCCCCCCCTCTCTCTCTCTCTCTCTGTCTGTCTCTGTCTGTTGTTCTGTCGTCCTCGTCTCCCTCTCTCTCACTCTCTCACTCTTCTCCTCCCTCCTCTCTCTTTCCTGTCTCTCTCCATGCACGTGTGTGTGTCTGTGTGTGTGTGTGTGTGTGGGCCCATTTCTCCAGTTTTTCACAATTCTTAAATACTGAAATGTTGTATTCATGTGAGTGTTATTCCTGTGTTGCACTGCTTATGTATCATCATGGTAATAAAAACTTGTGTTAGAAAAGGAGGACAGACTTGGCCAGCGTCCGCGACAAATATCATCGTCACTTATCACCTATAACCTACCCGAAATCTTCACGACCGTTTGCAGCGTCACAGAAGACTTGAACCAGGTTTCTTCCTCTCTCTCCGGTTATCTTAGAAAGCTGCTGGGTGTGAGGCCAGTCCATTCACTGAATTGTATCCTCCATTGGTCTTTCTCTCTCTCTATTCTTCTTCTGTTCATCGCGCTGATTCCATATTGAATGGTTTTGGCAATTCTGTTGTTCTTAATAACAACATCCAGACAATGAAAACGACGAACGCCGAACAACACTTATCTCCCAATTATTCGGCGCATTTCGGCCCATTTTGCACTGATTATGAGAAGATAAGTGGTCGCTCGTTCTTCGCTTTTTTTGTCCTGAATGGTTATTTGGTTTTGCCTCACAGAAGTCCCGAGAGGTCAAAATGCGTTGTGTGTTGTCTTGTAATCTGTTTGTCTGTATCGTCTCGGCGGGACTTACTACCCTTCTTTTCAATTCTGCTTCATTTTCCCGCCCTCAGTCACCTCGTGTCACACTATCATTTCTCGGTTCGGATCCACCATGGTTCATCCTCGTTTCTTTTTTTTCCCCCCCCCCCCCCCCCACCCCCCCCACCCCCATTCTTGAAACTGAAACTGAAAGAATGTCGCTCTTTGAAAGTATCATAACCCCTGGCGTACCTTTGGTGATGCTATCATAAAATATCTTACTGATGGCTGTCTATCTTTTTTTTTTTTTCTTACCGAGAAAACACGCTTTATCAGCAAACAGGAGAAATACTTGCGCATAAAGAGGATCAGTGCGCAGACATTTTCACACATACATTAAGCTGTAATACATAAATATTTTTTCTATTGTGAAAAATAGACCCGAAACCAAGCACGTATAAACATCTAGCTACACATGCATCCACGTTTACTCTTTGGTTTTGTTTTTGCCTCTGTCTTTTCCTTTTTAATTTTCAATGATTTCTCCCCCCCCCCCCCCCCCCCCCCTCCCCTCCCTGCTTTACATTTCTTTGCTCGAATCACTTAGGCACATTAAAGACAAGCATATTCCAGTGCCTTTCTATGATATGAGTTTACACAGGTGATAATGTCATGATATCACAGAAAAACAATTGTACCATACAATTGCTTTGATACATCCTTTTTCATCATTTCATTGATTTCAGGTGTTCTCATTTAGCAAGTTTCCTCTTTCCTTTTTCACCCTTCTTTCTCCCCCCTCTTCCCCCCCCCCTCTTTCCCCTACCTCCTCCCCCTCCCCCCCCCCACCATCCTCCCTTCCTTACACTCAAACTTAACTCTAAGTCTCATTCTATCTTTAATCCCCACTCCCTCCCTATGCTTCTACCTTCCCTATCTTTTATACAATGCTTATGGTGTCCGACTATTTCTTGCCGGTTGTTGCTTAGTATTGAGGAGAACATTAAGGAACAGAAGAAAAAGAAAAAAAGAGACCAGGAGACATTTAAGCTGAGTTGTTGCTTCTTACTTGTGTACCGCTTATATTTAATTGCTGAGTAGAATTGACATAAATAAGTCAATATACCCCCCATGGTGGGTTTTTAGAAACAAGTGTTACTTACAGATGGTGTCTATCTTTTTTACTCATCTTCTCTGTACCTTTTATGTCATATGATTTCGGGTTTTGCACAAGTGTTTGACTTTTTGGCTTCTAGAGACTGAATATTAAACAATATAGAGTAGTTTTGAAATGTTTGTGGTATATAAAAAGAATGGTTTTTTGTATAGTGAATATAGGATTTTTTCGGCAATTATTGCTGCAGTTTTTATCGGTCTTTTTTGTTTTTATAGGTACTGTTTTTTTATTAAAAAATTTATCCAATGTATCTAAAATAAATTGTCGACATGCTATGCATGTTGTGTTGTTGTTACGGGATGTATACAACCTCTTTATGTATCTGATATTTTTAGATCCTTTAGTCTCTTCTTTAACCACTCCTTATGTGTTTTGTATGTGGTTTTCTCACATTAAACATAGGATAAGGTTGGTTTTGATTATTCTTAATATTGCTAACTTTATCTCTGTGGTCTGTACTGTCCGGTACTGCAGTCCTGGCTTCTGGGTCCTGTCCTATGTCTGTCGGTCCTGTCTGTGTCTCTCTCTCTCTATCTATCCTCTCTCTCTCCTCTCTCTCCATGTATGTGTTTCTGCTGTGCGGTGTATTTCGTTGTGTTTGTGTGCTGTGGCCCGTGTGTGTCTGTGATGTGTGTGTGTGTGTGTGTGTGTGTGTGTGTGTGTGTGTGTTGTGTGTGCCCCATTTCTCCATTTTTTCACATTTCTTAAATACTGAATGTTGTATTCATGTGAGTGTTTTTCCTCTGTCTGACAATGCTTTGTCTCACTCATGGGTAATAAAACTTGTGGTTAGAAAAAAAGGACGGACCCCCGACGTTCGCCCTGTTTGGATGAGTGTAACGTTGTTCAACACCCCACTTCGGGGCCAGCTACACAAACAACTATACTCACTATCAACTATCACCTAGCCCGAAATCTTGACAACCGTTTGCAGCGTCACAGTAGACGTGGCAACCGCTTTCATTCTCTTGTCGGTTTTCTTTTAGTATGTTGCTGGGAGTGAAAGGCCAGTCCAGTCCAGTTTCATGGTTTCATCTCCATTGTCTTTTCTCTCTCTCTGTCTCCTCGCGCTCTGTTTCCTTTGTTAGAATTGGTTTTTTTCAAGCCAAAATTCCATTTGATCTTAATACAACGTCTCATTACCATCTCATTTGCCTTTTTTATTACATGTGGACGTCAGGCTTCGTACGGTATTCTATGGTTTTGCATTACTATGGCCTGGATTCCAAGTTGGTGATGTGGTTTTTGTAGGAAGATGCCAAGGATCTTGCGGAAGCATCTCATACTTTTTGCTGAGTCCTTCTCTCAAGTTCAGGCAATCAGATTCACGTTTACAGGCCATGTTAAACATGAAATTATCAGGGAGCGCATTAGTCTGATCTGGAACATACATTGTGTTCGGTTTATTTCTATATCAATTGTTTTCCAGTGTATTTATTTATTATTCATACATTTGTTTATCTATTATTTATTTTTTTTACTATGTATGCATGTATGTATGTACGTATGTTATGTTTTTTTAAACAACAAAAAGCAAAAAAACATTCTATGCAGCGTTTAGAACATCAGTTCATCCAATGAGATAATTTTCGATACTCCGTTAAAGAAATCGTTACCAGGAGTCAACTAGCCTGGAAATGTGGGAAGGCTACAGGCAAAATCAATCAACAAACCCTAGAAGCTCGGCGGAGAGCTGTAAAAAGAACGAAATCCAAAATTCCAACTTGCCTTCTACAACAAAACTTGGCACAAAGGGGGAGTGTGCAGACCCTGAACTCAATAATTCATCGTCACCTTTCAAGAAGGAGATTCAGCTAAGATTGAAGGCAATGATTTAAGGGAGCAATACAAGTTTTCTCAAAAATAAAAAAGGATATTTTGTTCATCTTTCAATGCTATGCATCAAAGGTAAGAAGTTTACAGGGGTGTCATTTAAA
This sequence comes from Conus ventricosus, assembly GCA_018398815.1. NCBI lineage: Eukaryota > Metazoa > Mollusca > Gastropoda > Neogastropoda > Conidae > Conus > Conus ventricosus. Next base: position 22,999,266 of record CM031597.1, read on the forward strand.
CAAGTATTGTTATCTCGAGTTTGTTATTTATACCAAGTCAAAGACGAAGAAAAAAAAAATGATTTTAGTCTTTGAAACCTACGACAGAGAACTTCTTTAGTGGCGGTTAACCTGCTGTAGTGTCATCGGATTGTATTTCCAGCATAACCGCCGTGAGATGGGTAGCCTTCATTAGTATCTATTGTTGTCTTGATCTTGACAATGTTTTTTAGAAAGAAAAAAGAAGAAACAGTACCGCAATGTGCACACTGTATGCTTACGCTTTAAATCGTGTCCAGTTTATGATCGGATTATTGACTTGACGTCGACGTAACCTTTGCTCTCTATTGGATCATAGGCAGCCACTGTCGGATCCCATAGCAGCCACTGTCGGCTGCCTGCCTAGAAAACGACGACAGCGAGCTGATACGGGCGACAGCTTTTTACAACGATGACATCAAAATCAACGACTCGGTTTGATTCCATCAATGAAGAGCTGGAAAGTTTCTATGTTGGAGGCATCTTGCTTGCTAAGCTCAGTAAAGTAGATGAAAATACAAATTAGCAAAGAGACGAGAGAGAGGAAGTGAGTGTGAGAGAGAGAGAGAGAGATATGGGATTGCTTTCCCGTACATATGATGACGAAATTTAAATTTGGTATTTGGTTTAAAGCATATAGAGATGGAGATAACGTGCGCCGCCAGCGCGCGCGCGCGCGCGCGCGTGTGTGTGTGGGTGGGTTGTCTTGTGTGATGTGTGGGTGTGTGTGTGTGTGTGTGTGTGTGTGTGTGTGGGAGGGTGCGTGCGTGCGTGCGTGCAATGCTTCTCAGGCCTCACCATGACCGGTGCGATTTCAAAACATTTGGTTTTCCAAGTCGCAGCGAACGCTATGCTGCTCACTTGCGTTTCTGTTCTGCACATACGAAAAAGCAGCCAATATATTCCCTCCATCAAGTATTAATAGTGCAGAATGCATCGAAATGTAGTATATTTAATAACTCAGTGGCAGAAATTTATCGGACTGTGATTAGCTAATACTCCCTTGTATCTACAGATTTCTGCTTCGACATCCCTCTGCTCAATAATTTCACTGTACGGTACTCTCCTGCCCGATGATATTTTCCCTGCTTATCTACAGTGTGTGTGTGTGTTGTGTGTGTGTGTGTGTGTGTGATGTGTGGTTGTGTGTGTGTGTGATGTGTGTGTGTGTGTGTGTGTGTTGTAGGGGTGCGCGTTGCGTGGTGTACGGCGTGCTTTGTGCATGTTGTTTGCGTGCGTGAGTTAGCGTGTGTGTATGAGTGTGTGTGTGTGTGTGTGTGTGTGTGTGTGTGTGTGTGTTGTGTGTGGTGGGTGTTGTGTGTGTCTGTTGTGTGTGTGTCTGGGTGTGTGTGTATGTGTGTGTGTGTGTCTGTGTGTCGGGTTGCGCGCGACCGCGCGCGTATGTGTGTGTGTACAAAAATCTGATTATTTTAAGCAGGAGGAAACCCCAATATCTGCACCTAGCAAATTACAATCAGTGCGAATAATAACGGAGGCAGATTTCGCTTCAAATAAACAAATTTATTCATATAGCAGTTCATCGTTACCATCTATATCTTTCAAGATAAGATCCTGTCTGGTTCTCCTTTGATTAGGTAGGCAATCTGATTTATTGTAGATGCATTAGTGTTGATTCACCATTGATACATTACATTGAAGGTGTAAACTGGCAGCCTTTGTTTGGAATTGTTTATGATTTACCTTTTTTCGGAATGTAGATAAAAATAATCCTTCTCTCTGATTCGTCCTTCATTTGTTTGACAACTACAAAATAACAAAATTTGCTTCCAGGACAAAAATGAAAAATTCACTGTAATATGTTGGGTTTTTTTTTCAGTACCTAGTCATATTCTTCTTTTTTTTCCGTTATATTTCTAAGAGTTAGTGTTGCCTTTTCTGATGTTAGTTTCTCTTCGAAAACGCTCAATCTCCTTAATGGTTTTTCCTTCCCCCCCCCGCAAACAGCTCAATCTCTTAATGGGGGTCGTGGAAGATTATATATATATATAGATATATACTATATATATATATATTATTTATATATATTTATATTGAATTATAAACAAAGCTTGCTATCCTGTCTTAGATTGAAGAAATTAGGGGGAGATAAGCATTATATCTGCAGTCGTAGATATTCTGCTCTTAACTAAAACGTAGTGTGATTGAGTGGGTGAATGGGGGAAAAATAAAATAAATGCTTCTCAATTTGAGCCTTCACCAAGTTATAGTCTCAAGGGGGAGGCAATCTCCAATGGGAGGATACTCATCTTTTAACCATATAACTCATGGATCAGTACCGGGGGAAAATGTTTCGGAACCCTGATTGTTTCTCCTCAATGATCCGCAGATATGCAGAAAGTGGTTTTAATTTGACTCCTCTGCCTTTTTCGGTTTTAAGAAGAATGCTATCCACAGAAAAAGGTGGTGTGACAATACGTAGTATGTTTGTGATGAAACCCAAACTAACCAGTGCACCTAAGAAGCAAACGAAAATCATGAAAGAGCAAAACAAGCTACATTTTCTTGTGAAAAAGTTATAAAAATATAAAAAGATAACCTTCTTAAGACACAAGTGCTGTAGGGCCAGTTCTTGGAATTAATCCGCGAGGGACTAATCAACAACAAACAATAAATTCAAGGGATAAGTCCGAGCATCATTCAGCAGTTACAGAGCAGTTGGTGTTGCAATGATCTGCCAAGAAATATGGAATGTATAAACAAAGCTTGTCTCATGTTTAGATTGAAGAAATAGGGGGGGGGTGGGGGGGGGGGGGGGGATATGCAATTCTTTATCTCCAGTGTAGATAATTCTGCTTAACTAACAGTATGTGCTGGAGTGCGGTGAATGGGGATATATAAAATAATTGCTTCTCAAAATGAGACTTCAGCAATGCTTATCGTCTCCAAGGGGGAGGCAAGCTCAATGGGGAGGAAACTCACTAACATATTACTCATGGTCAGATACGATACGATACCGATAACGCAAGGACACATTTTATAGCTGCCACGACTTTAACTCAGTTTAAATTGTTACACAAACAATGCCGTTAAGAGTAGTGGCCTATGAGCAATTAAACTACTGAATGGAGCGAGTGAAAACAATACATAAAAAATAAAATAAATGTAAATGTTCAACTTGAGAAGCCATTTTCTTCCTGATATTATTAGCTGAACCACATACCTGGACAAATGATGCCTTTGGGTGGCAATTAATTTACTTTAGCAAATCAGGGAGGGGTTAAAAATTTACAATCTCCCACAAACTTTACATCTAAGGTCATCATACACGAAGCACTCGAATAAAAATAAGGAATTCATCTTCAATTCTGGTATTACAAAAAAGGACATACCTACCTTGGCTGTTATTAAATATCGATGGACATGTTGTTACGTGGCAAAGCATGTATTCCTTGCTTGTGGTAATAGCCAAACTAGAAAGCTGTTAAGTATCCATGCAACTGATATATTTCTCTTTTCGAATTGGTTTTAAAGGATCTGTAACTATAATACCTATCTCGATCTCTAATAGATCCAGTCCATTCTGAATAAAAGAAATCCACGGTTCACTTTGTTTAAACAGACATAAAAAAGCCCTAACATCTCCACACCCTGCTGCAGTCAACAATGTAAATCCAGGTTTCACACAGAATTGGTCTTATCTGAGAAGCCAACATGGCCGTTCCAGATTTATGCCACATCAAGCAACATTAAATAAAGCCTTGTATGGGATCTTGTCAGGACTTCATTCGAAAACAGTTTAAACCAGTATTCCCCCCCAGGGAATTAGCGTAGGAGTTATTATAAAGTTGGGTATGTCCCAAAGTCACCATACACCATTTTATTAGGTGTCTGTTAGTGGTTATCCCAGAAATCTTTTGCAGGCCATCATATACTTCTCTTATTTCTCTAATCTTGTAGGCCCCAGATTTCAGAAGAATATAACAGAATGGGTTGGATTCCTTACATCAAAATCTTAACAGTAAAGAACGTGCTTGCATTCTTTTCTTTTATATTTCTGGAAAAACTCAGTTTAACTCCAAAACAGCTTTCTTAACCTTGGTCACAAATTGCTCTGTACCAAAGTTAGCCCTGATTTTTGTTGTGTTGATGAAACAGAAACCCAGAATAGCAATAATTCTTAAACTCCTTCCAATTTAGTCCATGGAAATACCATCGCTCGCGTTTTCAAGAAACCCACCTTTCTAAACACATTACCTTAGTTTTTTCAATTGTTAACAGTTAAACTGCATGTCATCACAACAAGACTTCAAATACATTAATAGTTTCGTATGCCCCTTGACGTTGTAGAATTAGAGCTACATCCTCAAGCAAAGAGCACAATAAATATTTCCATAAGGTCTGCAATAAATGAACGCCATGCCTTCCTCCTTTCGTCATATGATCTGCTAACTGGTTGATAAATATTGAGGAACAATGTCGGCGCTCAACACGCATCCTTGTCTCACAACAATCGGGCATTCAAAGAACTCAGATATATCAGATTGCAGGACACATGAAAGTAGGCTTCGTACATTGCTGTTAAAAGACGCAAAAAACTTCCCTTCTATCCTTTACTGCTGATGCATTCAATTAACGTATAGTGTCGCCCGCCAGCCCGATTTATTTTTAAATCCACAAAAGCAACTACAATTTCTTTTTTTACCTTTTTTGCTCAAAACACTTCTGAACAATAGCATAAGTTTGAAAATCTGGTCAACGTGGAGCAATCTTTTCTGGACACAGCTTGCCTTTTGAGATTAATTGATAGTTTTCCACCCATGTGTACAAATTTCGTGTTCAATATAGAAAAGTGTAACATTTGGATTAAAATACTTAGCAAAGATATACCTCTGTAACTTATCTACATTTTTCGGATCTCCCTTTTTTGAATTGGATTTATAACCGCGTTTGACAATCTTTTGGATAGAATGCCTTTATCAAAAATGGAGTTGAACAGCTTTATATAAAAGATGCGAACTTGTCTGCCTCCATTCTTCAGCATTTCAGCTGTAACAGAGAGAGAGAGAGATGAGAGAGAGAGAGAGAGAGAGAGAGAGAAAGAGACTGGAGAGAGAGAGAGAGAAGATCAAGGGAAGAGAGAGAGAGTGAGAGAGGAGGTGCATAACACATGGAACTGATGAAACAATCTGATTTGATAGCGCTCACGATTTACCGTCAATCCCTACAGGGAAACCTCAACAGCAGCCCTTTTTGAACATTCCGTACCGTGGAAGCTGCACGCTTGTACTCTCTTTGCCAACATACCATCCTATCCCCCCCTGTACCCTCATTCTGAATAGTTGTAGGAGCATAATTTGGAAAAGTTTTCATTAATTTTGTTACATTTTTCATGGATGATGTTGCTGATTATTCATTTGCTGATTCATTTAAGTCTTGCTGTGTCCATATTAAATTGTTTAAGATTCTATATTTTTTCCTTTTATACAAAGCAACATTGATGTATCAAATTTCTCGCTTCAAGAACAAAAGAATCCAAAAGATTGTGTTTGTGGACTTTGATTGCATTCACATTAAAATGGATCACTGGGAAAGGTCAATCAGAACAGATTTGCTTTTGTATAAAAGAATAGTTTGAAAAATCAACTTATTAAATTCCAAAACTGAGCATCTTAACCTTTCTTCCAGACAGGACAATACAAATAAAAGTTGCTGCACTATTAGCCATCAACAAAATATAGCTGACTCATACCCCACAGTCTCAAAGTGTCTCGTTAAGAACTGGATCTTCAGATGAAGTATTGTCTCGCAAACTTCATACACTGCTCTTGGTCTGTGAGGATAAAAAATGTGATACTGTACTACAACCAAGTCATGTCAATGAGACACTTTCTCTGTCTGGATTCTTGAGTTGCTTGTGTGAAAGCTGATCGACTGCTGTTCTGAACAGATGTGAAAGTTTCCGAAAGCAGGAACACGTTGCTGACACCCTTCGATGAAAGGTGACAAGAGGCCATGTTCAAAATCCCACCCACAGACCATATCATTTCGCGAAAACCATTGTACGTTTTCTTTACAGTGTAAGAGCAATCACAATCCTCTTCATCACAATCATATCCATAGAACAAATGACCATGAATCAGAGCGAATCAGGAGATCAAATGAAATAGCAACAGCTCGTGACGTTGTCTTGGTCCAGACAGTATTGATACGATGTGGCCACAAGACAGAAGCTGGCCCTTTTGCATAGTGAGTGCCACAAGCGCCATCGGAGATAAAGCTACAGCTGTGTCTTTTATAAATGATACTCAGTTACACGCCCAAGGACCCTGATCAGCAAAGTACGGCACATCAAATTCCCAGTGAGCCATATTGTTAGTGGTTTCATCATCAAATAAATCTGGTTCAGACCAAGCCAGAACTTATAAAAATAAAACGCTCAAATTGGATGTCAGAAATACGATGCATGATTTAGAATTGTCATGAAATTTCAAAGGAGTCCAAACATTAGCACAATAGGTAAATACTTGCAAAAATCATGTCGAGAGTGTCATCAAAATATTTTGTATATGTCCACCACTCGTAATAATCCCTTCGTAGTCTGAATCATATTCAGTCATCTGATTCAGTTCAGCTATGTTGGAGTTTGTTTATTCTTATAAATAAAGACATTTGCAGGCAGTGGAAGATGGCGGAATAATAGTTCGGTATCAGTCGAGCTGCAGTAATGAAAACCGTCAAAAATCCTGCATGACTCATATCACTTCCACACTTTATTTCAATGAGCTATGATTTCTCAATTCTTTATTTGTGAAAATATCTCAAGACAAGCAACATGTGGACGAATATTTTCACCATGCCGATGAGGCATACAGAGAGAGAGAGAGAGGGAGAGAGAGGAGAGAGAGAGAGCGAGAAAGGAGAGAGAGGAGAGATGAGAAGAGATGAGAGGAGAGAGTTATGTAGAGAGAGAGAGAGTGAGAGTTTTAGAGAGAGAGAGTGGAGAGAGAGAGAGATAGAGAGAGAGAGAGCTCAGATCTCGATCCTCAGAATTTCCATTGTTTCTTTATTCAATTCGCATGTAAATATTCTTGAAACATCATGCCTGTGATTTCATATTTTGTCGTTTTTACAGAACATTTACCGTGACAAACCCCCCCAAGATTATTAGAAATTTAACTCGTAGGGCTCTATATACTGGCACAAATCAAACTAAGAAATGATGCTCCATTTTTAACTTGCCCCACCAAAATAAACAGTTTTCATATACGACAGACCTCACTGTACCATAATGCACAATACCTTAGAGAAGCACGTTAGTAAATCTTACAGAGAAAATTCTTCTAGGCAGCAATGCGTTTTCATACAAAACGTTCACTTTTCTATTTCAAGAACAGTTGTTAATGTTCTGTAAGTGCTTTATCTGTCCCGATCGCTAATGTACGTTCTACACTTGAATAAAAAGAAATCCGACAATTCTCTGTTGAAAATATAAAAAAATGATGTTTCACATCATCAACTCCTTGCCTGCACCAAAAACATTACTGAATCAGTTTCACATAAAATTTCTCTTACCTTTTAAACTCAAACAGCTCTATCTATTCAAGCAACATTGTATAAGCGTATTTGTTTGGCCCAAAAAAATCCTTTCAATACCCATATACAACAGTTTAAATCAGAATCTTGCGCATGCCAAATGAGAATGACACTCAGCAGCGGTGTCTACTCTGATCCCTATATACCATTTACAGGAGTCTATTATTAACTCCATAACCTCATGTCAGCCATTAATAATACTGGACTGGCTATAAGTCCGTGTAATTATGGTGATAAGGAGAACTTCTCACTTGATTTGAGTCAAGGGGCACTAGAATGAAAAAATTCAGGAGGTGATCGGGCACCACCCTGGTACATTTTGCGTAATGGCCGATTCACTATGGCCGCCACCCGCCGCCGTGAAAATTCCTAAACTTTTGTTTTTGACAATATATTCACTTGTAACACTTTAATCCAACTGATTTGGAGTGCTGAGTTTCATTTTTCTGGTATCATTTTGTCCATTTGGGGTTCATCTTGAACTTCAATAATGCCATGGTCAAGGTAATTTCTTGTACAACGGTCTTGACCGTAAACCTGGCGATTATTCTAGCTGGAACAATAGGGCTTCCTATAATAAGGCCACTAATTAGTCATGCATTTGCACTGTTATTATCACTTATGATTCTCTATTAAAAGATATTAGTCATTTCTGATCTTGAATCACAGTGATACGCCGTTTTTGTACCTATTCAACTAAAACTAGTCTTTGCTACTTTTTCACTTTTTTCTGTATTGCGTGGACAATGACACATCCCAACAGAAAACAGATAAAGTTCTCAAGATGCAAACAACATGCGCAATGTGACAGTAATATGTCTCTTTCATCACTGATTGGTACATGGAGAATATACTGCTTTTCTCCTTGGCAGAATGTGGACGCAGCAAACGCCAGTACAACCTAACACACACTGTCGAGTGTCACACTTGTCTGCCCACTTGCATATTGTGAGCAAAGGGGGGGCAAGGGACGTATGCAATGAGTGCAACAGGGTGTCAAAATGTTGATCCCACCCATTTTCTAGTGTTTTAGGTAGCCCCCACGGTGTTGGACTGGAGCCAAAGCAGATGGCATGCTTTGTGCACCAGGAAGGCTTCTCTATGTGGATGTGCCTCTGTTGATCACTGCTTGGGGTGGGAGAGGAGTCAATTCTAGCTGTAGCACTGCTGTAGTTCTCCACTCTGAGATGTTGAACGTTTCAGCAGCTGTTGTTGAGCGGGTCTCCACCCAGACATGTACCCGGTTCATTTCCGCCTGTGCTGCTTCTTGCTCTGACAAGATGTCCGTCGTCAAAAGTTCGTCAGATGCTGTACAGGGTCAGTGCCATAGCAGCGTGCTTCGCACCTACCGTTGTCACACAGTCATCGCCAAGTCAGTATGTGTGCTTTATCACTGACTTGGCCTGCGGTGATCCAAGGCCTTAGAAACTATGAAACACTGCTTGGTGCAGTGGAAGCATCCGCTGCTTCTCACGTGTGCCAAAAACTGCTGCCAGATTCCTTGCAAACACAGGTTTGGAAATGAGGGGTGTAGATGACGGCAGTAGGGGGAAAGTGTCGTTTTGTCGTTGGAAAATGCTGTAACCTTCTCATGCACTGTTTTACGCGAAAGCCCACTCCACTTCTACTACCAGTCTGGAGTTGCCTCTGCACTCCATCTGTGCAGCGTCCGGGATTTCTTCACCGCAGCTCAATTCAACACAAGACGGACAACAGGACATACCAGAGAGTCAACAACCAACAACGAGACCACTACGGACTGCAACAGCAAGACATCACTGAAGATGAGGCATATGTTTGTCTACCTCGGCAGTGTGCGTCAGCAAAGATGGAGGTACAGATGCGAGGATATCAAGAGCCGCATCAGTAAAAGCCAGGCAGATCTTTATTACGCTATGCCTCCCTGGAAATTCCTCTGCCTCTCACTCCACAAAAGATCGAATCTTCAATTCAATGTAAATCGTTTTCTATATGGTTCTGAACCGTGGCGAACAACAAGACAAACACTCACAAACACAAGCATTATCAACAGATGCTCTGCGAAACTTGTGAACATCAGCATGGACAGATTTATCTGCAATACGAATGTGGAAAGACCAAGCAAAGTTCCAATGAAATCTAGAAATCAGAAAAGGAAGATGGGGATGATTGGCCACCCCCTCAGTAAGTCTCCATCCAACATCGCAAGGACAAGCCCTGATTGGAAACCCCCAGGCAAAAGAAAAGTGGGGAAGACACAGACAGACATGGCAATGGAAAAAGTACCGGACGCAGAGGTGAAGTCGCCCGGAATGACGTGGGCCGAGCTGAAGAGGATCTCCGAACCGTTTGTTGCGCTGAAGTATGTGGTTGCGGCCCTTATGTGCACAGGAATCTCAGAGGACTAAGTCAAAAGTAAGTCAGTCACTCTTATCAGAGACGGACAGAGGCTGCGATGATGACAAGATTTCTTCAGCTCGATTGCCCTCACCATATCTTGACCGCAGCTTGAAGATTCTGTTTGTTTTTCTCAGATGCCCAGAAACGTGTCAAGATGTCGGGAGGCGGATGGGGGTTGTGTCTGCGTTCATGCCAATATTGTCACATGGCGTCACACGGCTCGCCTACCTGGGCTGTTCTTCTTGGAGGGAAAGGTTCATCGTAGGAATCTAACAGCAGGTGAACGTTAGTCCGACTCATGGCAGAGGCCTTGTGGCCTGATGTGATTGACTGCAGTGACTACATCACGAGGGTTAGAGAATCTGCTAGCGCATCTGTCGATCTTTGGACATGAAAGTTCCTCACAACATGAGTGGGAAGTAGAGACGTCTGATTCCATAGTGTGAGGTCAGTTAGATTCAATTTCACCAAACAAGTGTTGACTTGATTGACCGTGTGAGCGTGAAACCTCCCTCCCTCGAGAAGTCACTGGCAGCAGATGTGTTGCAAGTATCGGCCTGATGTCCATGCCATGCTCCTTTGCAATGTCATGGTTATCTGTGCCTCCACAATGTCTTGGAGACCAAGTCCAAACACGCCAACATTAACCGGTGCGTCGTCCTAAGCAGACCTCGAAGCAGTTTGCCTGGGACCGGAGCAGAATGCGAGTCAGTGGAAGGGTCCCAAGCAGATGATCAGATCCTTGAAAATGTTTTGTCTCATGCAGGTAAAATTGCCGCCACAGCAACACGCCTCATCGCACCAAAACTGCTAATGATGCTTGTTCAGCTGTCTGCAACACCTTTTGAAAGTTTGTGAGGTCGCTGGACCCTGTAACAGCATCTGACGAACTTTGGATAGACATAATTGTGTCTGTGCATGGATGAAGCTCTGGCAGAAATGTACCGTGTACATGTGCTGGGGGGTGTCAGACCAACAACAACTGCTGTAAATGTTCAACCAGCTAGAGTGGAGAACTACGCAGTGTACAAGCTGGAATTGACTCTCCTCCACCCACCAAGCAGTGGTCATCAGAGGTCACATCCACCGAGGATGAAGCCTTTCTGGCTGCACAAAAGCATGCATCTGGGCTTGGGCGGCCAGTCATCGTGAGGACTACCTAGAACCACTAGAAATGTGTGGGAGCAACATTTGACCCACCCCCTGTTGCCAACTAAAATGCATGAAGCCCTTGCACGCACTTTGTCACAATATGCACTAGTGGGGCAGGCAAGTGTGACACTCGACGGTTTGGGTGCTGTTCTACTGTATTTTTGCTGCGTCACATCTGCCATGGGAAAAGCAAATAATTCTCCATGTTCCATCAGTGATGGAAAGAGCACAATTACAGTCAGTCACCATCTGAAGCATATTTGTTGCTACTTGAGAACTTTTTTTGTTTGTTGGGATCTGTCAATTGCACCACCACACTACAGAAAAAAGTGAAAAAAAAGACAGCAAATGACAGTTTAGTGAATAGGAGAAAACGGCGCATCACTTGTGAATTCAGATCAGAATGGACTTATATTTTATTAGTGAATCTTACAGTGGAAAATGCATGGTGTCAGAATTGTAGCTTTATGTATAGGTGTCACCTGTTGTTTACAGCTAGAATATCGCGGTTACGGCACAAGACGTCTGTATAAGAGAAAATTACCTTGACATGGCATTTGAGGTTCAGATGACCCCAAATGGACAAAACAATACCAGAAATGAACTCAGCACACCAAATCAGTTGGGATATTTTAGAAGTGTTAAAGTGTATATATTGTCATAAACACAAAAAGTTAGGATTTTTCAAGGCGGCGGGTTTTTTTGGAGCCATATTTGAATCGGCCCATAACTTAAATGTACAGGGTGCGTGCCCGAATCACCTCCGTGATTTTTTCATGTCTAGGTGCACTTGACTCAAAATACGTGAGAAATTCTCCTAACACCATAATGTACCACGGACTTCTAGCCAGGTACATATAAATGTACTTTTTTGTATGATCACTTCAATCCCCCTTCTGATGCGTATAACAGTATTGTGTATCATTCACATCAAAATATATACTATTTTTCAAGGTATTTCAAACTCATTTCCTGATAGTTTGGAAAACCTGCAAAGCTGTGTAACGGCTTTCTTTCCTTTTGTTGCAATCAAATTGTGACCTTTTCTGCACAATCATAATTGTGAATTTCACCTAAATACCAATAACGATTTACCTCCTTCATCCTTGCACCAATAGACCATTTTTCTATGCCTGCAAGAAATACATCTTTTCTGGAATACCGTCACGTTTGTCTTTGCGATTGTTTACTATAAACTTAATGTTGTTGCAGCTGTTTGTATTAAGAATTTAGTTGATTCTGTGGACCGGTAGGTTAGTTGACAACTGAACTAATCATCTGGCAAACGATACTAATGAATAACTCCGTAATAACCAGGTAATAGCTGCGCACCATGTTACCATTTTCTTCAATTTGTTTTGCCAACTGTGCATAAATAGTGACAATAATTGGAGGCTTAAACACATTTCTTACGCTATTGGGCACTCAAACATTCAGAAAATTTATATTTTGATCGAAACACACGACAACAATGAAATGTTCGGACATTGCTTAAGAGAGCATTATTTTCCTTTTCACATTTTGTATTTTGTTTTATACACTCAAAAATTTGTGATGATGCACGAGTAGAAACCCTTTCTAAATCGGCAAAAGTAACATAAGTTTTGTATTTTCACATTTATACATTTCTGGTAGTAGCATACAAAGCCAAAAATATGATCAACGGCGGAGGTTTCTTCCGGAAATCCTGCAGCAAAATATCAATAAGGTTTCTTGTTTTCTAACCAGGTGAACAGTCTTGTGTTTAATACTGATGTATAACACTTAGGTCTGATGCGTAGGAAAGGATACTCCTCCAATTCTCAGCTTTATTGGGGAGTTGACTTTCTTCATTAGTAGTATGATAATAATTTCGTCTCCATCATGTTTGAACATCTGCTTCCACATTTCGCATTTCTGCGAACATATTGTATTTGCTAGCTTTTCCCCCTTAAGTTTAGAACTTTACTCGTGAACAAAGAAAAGATATTTGTTTCGCTGAAAATATTAAGAAATTTTTGACAGAAACACGTCCGTATAGCAGAAAACAGTTATGTTGAACTCAAAACTGAAAGGATAAACCAATCCTGGCTAGTCTGCATGATCCACGTGTCTTAAGATGATTAAATGCAGTTTGAAGCGTGTGCCCCCCCTTGGAGTCTGTGCAGTACCATAAATGACACATTTGTGGTGGAGTATATTGCTTCCACCCCTGGAAAGATTCACATACAAGCAGTTATTTTGCTGAAAAATCAGAGGTCTTTCGGACAGAAGTAGAAAAACATGGCACGCATGCGTGGCACTTGCAGGGGGAATAATGCACTTGGCCGTCTGCAAGACAAGTCGTCGGCTGCTGAGTCCGAAGTGTCAAGGCACCATCAGAGGCTCTGGATTCGCTTACAGGCAAATATGCTCCACAGCTGATAGGTCTAGGTCAGCCGACCCACGGAGTGACTAACCAGCTCACGAATCGTTCATACGCCTTCGGCATCTGCGTAATCAGTTCTTGGTGCCCAATCTAACGTCAGGCACTTTTCTGGCAAAGAGGGATCAGTAGTCAGACAGTGCGACGTTCTCCATGCTGCTGGACTGCAGGCCTATCGACCCATCAAGAACATGTGCATGACAAGACGCCCATTGCCAGGGCCAGCTGCTGTGGGCTAACCAGCAACCAACTTTGGACTTGAGGAAAACCACTAGCGGACTGTCTGGTTCAGTGACGAATCAGGAATATCTGCTGCAACGCAGACGGAAGGAGAGGGTCTCTACCGGAGCTTGAGAGAGCGGTCGCTACTCAATGTGTGTGATGAGGCACATCCGCATCGTGGTGGGGAATCGATGTGTGGGGAGCTATCAGCAACACTAACAGGAGTAGCTGGTTCGCGTCCAGGCAACCTCCCGGCCCTGCACATTACGTGCAGGACATGTTGAGTGCGCAATGTCTGCCCCACTGGTAGCCGCTCCAGGAGCCATGTTCCAGGCAACTGGACAATGCTGCTCACACAGCCCGCATTACCATGGCCTTCCTCAACATCACCATATCCGCACGCTAACTTGGCCATCACGAAGTCCGATCTCAAAACGAAGAACTTTTGTGGGACGAACGGGGACCGACGCCTCAGAGCAAGAGTAAATGTGCGCCCCTGCACACCTGATGGCTCCTGTTGCAGCGCTGCAGGAAGGTGGAATGCCATCCCATGGCAGAGATTCCAGCAATGATTGCCTCCATGGCCAGCAGGTGCCTGGCTGTGGATTCGGCACATGGGGGTCTTACCCGGTACAGACTTTGAGCGTGGACTTGGGAAGCACGGGAGGAGCCAGGGGGAGGGAACTCTGTACCCCCCGTGTGAATAGTCAGACATCATAATGAATAGACATAAACTGTAGACTGATGTCTTATTTCTTATGTGGTTGTATATTTTGAATGCTAAATGACACATGAAAATGGACGGAAATAAAATATTATGCGTATCGTTTTGTGCATAGTAGTTTTGTTGAATGACTTCATCCTATGAAAATAAGGTGATTCAGTAAATGGTTCGGATTCTTCGAACAAAATCGGACTTAAATATCATATAGGCTTTATCGTATTCTTCCCGCGTTTTGAAAAACGCTCTTGAATGCTTGAACAGTCATCTACGCTATTATTGCTACTATGTTTCATTCGGGCCGGTATCCCATTTTCCTTATCTTTCTCAAAACTGCGATGAGTTGCAGTATCATTCGCTAACTATATTTGCTTGTTGCTTACTAAATGATTGTCTTTTCATTCTAGTAGTAATCTTTACCTTTCCTTGCTTTACGTTCGGTATTTCATTCTTTTTCGTCGAAATAGTGTAATTACGCCATCGTTCCTGGTTTGCTGCGTTAAATCGTTCTCTCAACAAACCACTCTGTCCTTTTATTTCCATTGACCGTAGACGAATTTAACATGCACTGCATGGCATCTTTAAACACTTTTAAAAAAAATGTCAAAAGAACGCTGCCCATGTCTATATCCAAGATCTGCATGTCCAGCTTTACTTGGTGTTGAATGTCACAACTTTACAACAGTTTTATAAAATCACCCTCGCATTATTCATTCGAGGAGATTTTGTACAACGGTTTGGCTTTGATTTTTCAGTATTCTCGTGAATATCATTATCCCTTTTCATCTTCACAACAACTGGGAGATGAACGGATTCAGTTAAGCTTTCAACATTTAGAGATGTAATGTTGACGGACGAAAATACGTTGTAGGATGCAATAAAATAGTCAGCCGTACTAACTCAAGAACGTGCAATATACGTGCACTATCATTAAGGTTTCTGTGATCGATTCCAAATAAAACGACACATTCAAACATTTTATGCAGCTCAATAACTGCTCTCCAAAAGAATTTATTTGTTTCTCTCGGGAACCGCCTTGGAAAACTGTTATCATCTGGAAATTCTGTCTCATAAAAGTCATTGTCATCTCCATGATACCTGTGATTTCAGGATGAAGGTCTTACATTCAAATCGCCAGTTACAAGCATAGAAAGGTCACCATATGATTCATGCAAATCTATTGTACGTTCCTCTAACAATTCCCATGCCATATCCGTACTGTTGAGATTTCCAGACGGTGAATCATTTGGTGTATGTAAAAGCATGATATTTTATTAACATGACATTTTGTCTGTAGAAGACATGTCCTTTAGCTTCACAACAACAGTGTTTCTGGCTTTCACTTCAATCCGTTCAACATAATTAGCAAAATATTTCCTGATCACAACAATAACACCGTCAAAGGATTCTCTTTTGGTGTGACAGTTTTGAGCTTTGGATGTGAATATCATAAAGTCCTTGGATAAACAATAATTCGAAGTCAATACCTATGAAAGTCTCAGACAGGCCGACGAAATCAAGGGAAATAATGAAATTCACGAAGTGGATGTTGTCCAATTTTTGTAACATCCCATTAACCTTGTAACTTAGAAATTTAACTTCTCAGTTATTTACACTAGTAACAAAAGAACTTATGCTGGGTCTTGATAGTGCACTAAGTGTTTGACTCGCAGCACCTGCGGCACTATGTCACTGAATCTTCAATGATTGTCTGTCTAGTATTGTGGCCTGGTCAAATCCCTATTTTTGTGCACCTGATGTTTCTGCACCAACTTTGGTCTTTGGTCTATTCTGCGAAGGCCTGTCTTTGATTTTTGTCTGGTCACCTGACTGAACTGTTAAAAAAGAAGGTTGTGTCTGTTTGTCTTCGGTCGTTACGTCGTTAACTACATCAACAACATGTCCACTATGTAACATATCTATCCCCTACTCCGATTGGAAACCGAAAGTTAATAATTATGTCAGAAAACTCTGACAGGAGCACTGGAATGCACAGACAGATAACAAACTTGGTCCGTCCAAACCTAAGAGTTCCTCTCATCTTCCTCTGTTGGTCGCAAAGAAGAAACGGTTTTATGGTGGCTGCGCACCGGCCATTCGTTTTTAACCCATTCGTACCTTTTAGAGAGTGAAGAAGCTCCGTGGTGCATTCCATGTGATGTACCACTCACAATGAAACCTATCCTTTTAGTGTGTTGGGACTTGCATAATGTGAGACATAAAAATCAACATAATACAGCAGACTCCATAAAATCCTTGTTTAGAGATGTCCCACCCGATATTATCTTTGAATTTCTTTTTTCCATCTGATCTGAGATTCACAGTAGGAAGATTTTTAAACAAAATTTCAGGTGTGTTTTTAGAAGGTTTATAAGAAAGGGTTGTGTGGATGAATGACTTTTGGATTGACTTCAACGCAGTGACAGCCCTGATATGGCCTTTGCGGTCGACTTGGTTATAAGCAACATTATCCTTCCTTACCATGCTCGCTGTCTTATTTGTCAGATGGTATGTCAGCAGTCATATCTTGTCTCGGCTTAATCTCTAAGCCTGTATTGTCAGTCACGTATTGTCTAATATTGCCTGTACCCTCATCCGGTTGGCGAATATTTTGTGCAAAATTGTCCATTTTGTCTCTTCCGCTTGGTGCATAATCGTGCGTCATGCAATCGATGCAAACCTCTTTTTCAGCCGTCATCCTTTGGGGTCATGCAATCGATGCAAACCTCTTTTTCAGCCGTCATCCTTTGAGGTCATGTACAACATGAATTTTAGTACCTTTCATCATGCTCTGTTTTGTCGCGAGTTTCTACGATATCTCTGCAAAGACTACGTCACTTTTTCCGTCCCCCTAACACTGTCCTGGCCAGTTAGTGTTTCCTAGATGCTGTCTTCAGTCATTAGAATAGCGTCTGTCGGCTTGTCATTCACACATACACATTAGAGTCTGTTGAATCTTTGTCATTACAGGCTAATTGACTGTTGCTTCGCTGGACCTGTCCGCACTCAGCTTCAGTGAAGTCGAACGTGAAATTTAGACCTTTTGGTAGTCTTCGACAAACAT
>CM031597.1:23017779-23030279 GCA_018398815.1 Conus ventricosus
AAAGACTACGCCAAAAGGTCTAAAATTTCACGTTCGAACTTCACTGAAGCTGAGTGCGGACAGGTCCAGCGAAGCCAACAGTCAGATAGGCCTGTAATGGACAAAGATTCAACAGACTCTAATGTGTATGTGTGAATGACAAGCCGACAGACGCTATTCTAATGACTGAAGACAGCATCTAGGAAACACTAACTGGCCAGGACAGTGTTAGGGGACGGAAAAGTGACGTAGTCTTTGCAGAGATATCGTAGAAACTCGCGACAAAACAGAGCATGATGAAAGGTACTAAAATTCATGTTGTACATGACCTCAAAGGATGACGGCTGAAAAAAGAGTTTGCATCGATTGCATGACCCCAAAGGATGACGGCTGAAAAAGAGGTTTGCATCGATTGCATGACGCACGATTATGCACCAAGCGGAAGAGACAAAATGGACAATTTTGCACAAAATATTCGCCAACCGATGAGGGTACAGGCAATATTAGACAATACGTGACTGACAATACAGGCTTAGAGATTAAGCCGAGACAAGATATGACTGCTGACATACCATCTGACAAATAAGACAGCGAGCATGGTAAGGAAGGATAATGTTTGCTTATAACCAAGTCGACCGCAAAGGCCATATCAGGGCTGTCACTGCGTTGAAGTCAATCCAAAAGTCATTCATCCACACAACCCTTTCTTATAAACCTTCTAAAAACACACCTGAAATTTTGTTTAAAAATCTTCCTACTGTGAATCTCAGATCAGATGGAAAAAAGAAATTCAAAGATAATATCGGGTGGGACATCTCTAAACAAGGATTTATGGAGTCTGCTGTATTATGTTGATTTTTTATGTCTCACATTATGCAAGTCCCAACACACTAAAAGGATAGGTTTCATTGTGAGTGGTACATCACATGGAATGCACCACGGAGCTTCTTCACTCTCTAAAGGTACGAATGGGTTAAAAACGAATGGCCGGTGCGCAGCCACCATAAAACCGTTTCTTCTTTGCGACCAACAGAGGAAGATGAGAGGAACTCTTAGGTTTGGACGGACCAAGTTTGTTATCTGTCTGTGCATTCCAGTGCTCCTGTCAGAGTTTTCTGACATAATTATTAACTTTCGGTTTCCAATCGGAGTAGGGATAGATATGTTACATAGTGGACATGTTGTTGATGTAGTTTAACGACGTAACGACCGAAGACAAACAGACACAACCTTCTTTTTTAACAGTTCAGTCAGTGACCAGACAAAAATCAAAGACAGGCCTTCGCAGAATAGACCAAAGACCAAAGTTGGTGCAGAAACATCAGGTGCACAAAAATAGGGATTTGACCAGGCCACAATACTAGACAGACAATCATTGAAGATTCAGTGACATAGTGCCGCAGGTGCTGCGAGTCAAACACATAGTGCACTATCAAGACCCAGCATAAGTTCTTTTGTTACTAGTGTAAATAACTGAGAAGTTAAATTTCTAAGTTACAAGGTTAATGGGATGTTACAAAAATTGGACAACATCCACTTCGTGAATTTCATTATTTCCCTTGATTTCGTCGGCCTGTCTGAGACTTTCATAGGTATTGACTTCGAATTATTGTTTATCCAAGGACTTTATGATATTCACATCCAAAGCTCAAAACTGTCACACCAAAAGAGATCCTTTGACGTGTGTATTGTTGTGATCAGGAAATATTTTGCTAATTATGTTGAACGGATTGAAGTGAAAAGCCAGAAACACTGTTGTTGTGAAGCTAAAGGACATGTCTTCTACAGACAAAATGTCATGTTAATAAAATATCATGCTTTTACATACCACCAAATGATTCACCGTCTGGAAATCTCAACAGTACGGATATGGCATGGAATGTTAGAGGAACGTACAATAGATTTGCATGAATCATATGGTGACCTTTCTATGCTTGTAACTGGCGATTTGAATGTAAGACCTTCATCCTGAAATCACAGGTATCATGGAGATGACAATGACTTTTATGAGACAGAATTTCCAGATGATAACAGTTTTCCAAGGCGGTCCGAGAGAAACAAATAAATTCTTTTGGAGAGCAGTTATTGAGCTGCATAAAATGTTTGAATGTGTCGTTTTATTTGGAATCGATCACAGAAACCTTAATGATAGTGCACGTATATTGCACGTTCTTGAGTTAGTACGGCTGACTATTTTATTGCATCCTACAACGTATTTTCGTCCGTCAACATTACATCTCTAAATGTTGAAAGCTTAACTGAATCCGTTCATCTCCCAGTTGTTGTGAAGATGAAAAGGATAATGATATTCACGAGAATACTGAAAAATCAAAGCCAAACCGTTGTACAAAATCTCCTCGAATGAATAATGCGAGGGTGATTTTATAAAACTGTTGTAAAGTTGTGACATTCAACACCAAGTAAAGCTGGACATGCAGATCTTGGATATAGACATGGGCACGTTCTTTGACATTTTTTTTTAAAAGTGTTTAAAAGATGCCAGGCAGTGCATGTTAAATTCGTCTACGGTCAATGGAAATAAAGGTCAGAGTGGTTTGTTGAAGAACGATTTAACGCAGCAAAACAGGAACGAAGGAGTAAATTAAACTATTTCGGACGAAAAAGATGAAATACCGAACGTAAAAGCAAGGAAGAGGTAAAGATACTACTAGAAGTGAAAAGACAAGCATTTAGTAAGCAACAAGCAGATATGTTAGCGAATGAAACTGGCAACTCATCGCAGTTTTGGAGAAATATAAGGAAAATGGGATACCGGCCGAATGAAACATAGTAGCAATAATAGCGTAGATGACTGGTTCAAGCATTTCAAGAGCGTTTTTCAAAACAGCGGTGAAGAATACGATAAGCTATATGATATTGAAGTCGATTTGTTCGAAGAATCAGACCATGTACTGAATCACCTTATTTCAGAGGATGAAGTCATTCAAACAATACTATGCACAAAACGATACGCATATTTTTTATTTCAGTCATTTCATGTGTCATTTAGCATTCAAAATATTACAACCACAGAAAAATAAGACATCAGTCTACTGTTATGTCTATTCATTATGATGTCTGACTATTCACACTGAACAGAGTTCCCTCCCCCTGGCTCCTCCCTGCTTCCCAATCCACGCTCAAAGTCTGTACCGGGTATGACCCCCATTTGCCCGAATCACAGCCTGGCACCTGCGTGGCATGGAGGCAATCAGGTGCTGGATCGTCTGCCTTGGATGGCGTTCCACTCTTCCTGCAGCGCTGCAAACAGGCCATCAGGTGTTGCAGGGGCGCACATTAACTCTTGCTCTGAGGCGTCGTCCAGTTCGTCCCACAAATGTTCTATCGGGTTGAGATCTGGACTTCGTGATGGCCAAGGTAGCGTGCGGATATTGTGGATGTTGAGGAAGGCCATGGTAATGCGGGCTGTGTGAGGCCTGGCATTGTCCTGCTGGAACATGGCTCCTGGAGCGGCTACCATGGGCAGGACATGCGCACGCAACATGTCCTGCACGTACTGTGCAGCCGTGAGGTTGCCTTGGACGCGAACCAGCTAGCTCCTGTTTGTGTTGCTGATAGCTCCCCACACAGCGATTCCCCCACCACGATGCGGAGGTGCCTCATCCACACATTGAGGAGCGTACCGCTCACCAAGCCTCCGGTAGACCCGTCTCCTTCCGTCGTGGCGTTGCAGCAGAAATCTGGATTCGTCACTGAACCAGACATGTCGCTAGTGGTTCCTCAGAGTCCAGGGTTGGTGCTGGTTTGCCCACAGCAGCCTGGCCTGGCAATGGCGTCTTGTCAGCACATGTTCTTGATGGGTCGATAGGCCTGCAGTCCAGCTGCATGGAGACGGTTTCGCACTGTCTGTCTACTGATCCTCTGGTTGCCAGAAAGTGCCTGGACAGTTGATTGGGCTACCAAGAACTGATTACGCAGATGCCGAAGGCGTATGAAGCGATCTTGTGCTGGTGTAGTCACCCGTGGTCGGCCTGACCTAGGACCATCAGCTGTGGAGCATATTTGCCTGTAACGAATCCAGAGCCTGCTGATGGTGCCTTGCGACACGTTCAGGACTCTGGCAACGTCGACTTGTCTGTGCAGACGGCCAAGTGCATTTTCCCCCTGCAAGTGCACTCATGCGTGGCATGTTTTCTACTTCTTCGAAACCTCTGATTTTTCAGCAAAATGAACTGGCTTGTATTGTGAATCTTGCCAGGGTTGGAAGCAATATACTCACCACAAATGTGGTCATTTATGGTTACTGCACAGACTCCAAGGGGCACACGCTTCAAACTGCATTATCATTCTTGGAAGACACGTGGATCATGCAGACAGCCAGGATTGGGTTTATCCTTTCAGTTTGAGTTCAACATAACTGTTTTCTGCTATACGGGACATGTTTCTGTCAAAAATTTCCTTAATATTTTCAGCGAAACAAATATGCGTTTCTTTTTGTGCACAGTATATTTCTAAACTTAAGGGGGAAAAGCTAGCAGAATATACAATATGTTCGCAGAAATGGCGAAATGTGGAGGTGCAGATGTTCAAAAATGAGTGGACGAAATCTATTATCATACTAATATTGAAGAAAGGCAACCCCCATAATGCTGGTGATTTTGGAGGAGTATCTTTCCTACGCATCAGACCTAAGTGTTATACATCAGTATTAAACACAAGACTGTTCACCTGGTTAGAAAACAAGAACCTTATTTCACAAAATCAGGCAGGATTTCGAAGAAACCTCCGCCGTTGATCATATTTTTGCTTTGTATGCTACTATCCAGAAATGTATAAATGGGGAAAAGTACAAAACTTTATGTTACTTTTGCCGATTTTAGAAAGGTTTTCGACTCTGTGCATCATCACAAATTTTGGAGTGTATAAAACAAAATACAAAATGTGAAAAGAAAATAATGGCGTCTCTTTAAGCAATGTACGAACTTTTCATTGTTTCGGGTTCGTAAAAATATAAATTTCTGAGATGTTTGATTGCCCAATGGGGCTATGAAAGTTTTTAAGCCCCAATTATTTTAATTTTTATCACAGGGGGAAAAACATTTAAAAAAGGGAAAAATTGCGCACTATTACGGGGTTTTACATTTTATTCATTGTACTTTTTCAAGTTTAGTTCTTTTCAATACCCCTAAGGGCCACAAAACAAAAAATACTTTACAAACATCTGCAACAACAGAATTAATTAAACATCGAAAAAGCAAACGTACGGGTATTCAGAAAAAGTTTCTTGGAAGGGCAAAAAGGGTTCTATGATTTAAAGATTAAGGGGGTAAATAGTTATTGAATTTGGGAAATTTAAAATTATGTTAGTGCTGGAAAAGTCAAAAATTTGTTGGCAACAAAAGGAAAGAAAGCCGTTACACACGGCGGGGGTTTTCCAAACTAAAAGGAAATGATTAAATACCTTTGAAAAAATTTTGTGTGAAATTCGCCCCTATGTTAACCATCAAATGGGGGGTTAAAATAATTGGATCATACAAAAAAAAATTTTAATGTACCGGCTAAAAATCCCGTGTACTTAGTGTTGGGGAAATTTCTCACTTGATTGATCAAGGGCACCTAGACTAAAAATCACGGGGGTGATCGGGCCCACCCGGGTACTTTTTGCGTAATGGCCGATTCAAAAGGCGGCCCCCCGCCCCCGGAAAATCTAATTTTTTGTTTTTTTACAAATATAACTTTAACATTTCAACCCAACTGATTTGGGTGTGCTGATTCATTTCTGTTTTGTTTTTTCCTTTTTGGGGTCATCTTGACCTTAAAAATGCCAGGTCAAGGAAATTTTTCTTTATGAGGGGTTTGGGCCGTAACCGGGGATATTCTACTGAAAAACACTCCTATAATAATGCACAATTTATGACATGTTTTTTACTGTATTTTCACTAATTAAAGATAAATCATTTGTCTTAAATTACAATGAACCCCGTTTTCCCCATTCAACTAAAACTGTTTTTGCTGTTTTTTCACTTTTTTGATTGTGTGGCAATGACAGATCCAACAGAAACAAAAAAAGTTCTCAAGTAGCAACAAATATGCTCAAGTGATGACGAATTTTCTTTCCATCACTGTTTGGGAACAGGGAAATATTTGCTTTTCCAGGCAAAAAGGAGCAGAAAAATCCAGTAAACAGCACCCACACCGTCGAGTGTCACATTCCGCCCCTTGCTTTTGTACAAAGGCGGGGGAAAAGGGTTCATGCATTTATTGGGGCAACGGGGTTCAAAATGTTGCCCCACACATTTCTATGTTCTGGGAAACCCTCACTTGAGGCCCCCCCAACAGATGAGCTTTTGTGCACCCAAAAGGCTTCTGGGTGGATTACCCTGTGACAGCTTGTGGGGGGGGAAGATCAATTCCAGCTGTAGCACTGCTGTATTCTCCACTCTGAGCGGGTTGAACATTTCAGCATTGTTTTGGTCACCCGCCAACATGTACACGTACATTCTGCCAAGCTTCATCTTGCATGACAAGCACTTCTATCCAAATTTCGCAGATCTGTACGGGTCAGCCCCCTCAAAAACTTTAAAAGGGTGTTGCAGACAGCAACCAAACATCAATACAGTTTGGTGCATAAGGGGTTTCTGTGGCGGCAGATTTTCCGCAGAACAAAACATTAAAGGATCTCTCTTTTTTGGGGACCCCCCAGGGACTCGCTTTTCTCTCGGCCCCGGGGGCAAACTCTTCGATTTCTGCTTAAAACACGCACTGGTTGAAGTGGGGTTTTGGGGACTGGCCTTAAAGGGGACTTTAGGCACAAAACCCATGGACATTGCAAAAGGAGCATATGGACATCAAGCGATACTTGCACACTCTGCTGCCAGTCCCCACTTTTTGGGTACTCACGTACCCCAACAATCAACATTGTTGGTGAAATTGAATTAAATGGACCTCACAAAGGAACAACTCCTTCTTCCCACTCATTTTTGGGGTAGACTTAGTCAAAGATGCGACGGGCCCGCAGCAGAAAATTCCAAAACCCTCGGGGTTACACTGCATCATCACATCACCCCAACCCTGCCATGATCGGATACTTCCCTGCTTTAATTCAACGTTGAATTTTCCCCAAAAGAAGGACAGCCCATTTGGGGAGTGGTGTGACGCCCATTGACAATATTTGGGGATGAACGCAGACAACCCATCCCCCGCAGCTTGACAATTCTGGGGTTAAAAAACAAAAAATTCAGCTGCTGGGTTTAAAATATGGGGACAATCGACGAAGGAAATCTTTTCACATCCCCGCTCGTCTCCCCCTGATGATAGGTATTCTTTTTGACTTTCCCTGAATTCCTGTAACATAGGGCCCAACCACATTCTTCCAGCGGACACGGGTTTTGGGGGATCCTCTTCAGCTCGGGGCCCACGTTTTCCCCCGCCTTCACCTCTGGGCGGGACCCTTGGCCATTTTGTCTTGGTCTTCCCCCTTTTTTTTGCCCTGGGGGTTCCAATCAAGGGGTTTCTTGCATTTGGTGGGGACTTTTTTGAGGGGGTTGGCCCAAACCCCCCCCTTCCCGTTTTCTATTTTGATTTTTTTGGGAAATTGCTTGGGCTTTTTCCCCCGTTCTTATTGGCAATAATATCGTCCCTCAGTTCACAAAGTTTTTCCCAAATCTGTTAAAATCTTGGTTTGTGAGTGTTTCTTTGTTGTTCCCCCTTTTTAGAACCATATAAAGGGGCAGTTTTTTCATTTGAATTTTAAATTCTGACTTGTTGGGATGAGAGGGGAAGGAATTCCAGGTAGGCCGTAGCGTAAAAAAGATTCCTGGGTTTATGATGCGGCTCTGATACCCACTGTACCTCCTCTTTGCGACCACACTGCCGAGGTAGACAAATTTCAACTTCAGTGATTTTCTGTTCAGTCTTGGGGCTCGTTGTTGGTTTTTGACTCTCATGTTTCTGTTTTCTTTGGTTGATTTGAGCTGGGGGTGAAGAAATCCCGGGCCTCACAATGGATGAAGAGCAACGCCAACGGTATAATGTGGGGTTGTTCGCGTCAAACAGTGCAAAAGATTTACAGCAGTTTAAAAGACACGGGCACTTTCCCACTACTGCTTTACTACACCCCCCCCTTCCAAACGCTGTGGGTTAAGAAATCTGGGGACAGTTTGGCACCGTGAGAACACGGGTGTTCCACGCACCCCGCTTTCTAGGGTTGGGGCACCGCTGGGGCCCAATCAGGACAAAAACACTACGACTGGGATGACTGTGTGCTAAGGGAGTGCGAAAACGCTGCTATGGCACTGACCCGTACAGAATTACAACTTTTGAGCGGGCGGGAAACTTGTAGAGCAGATGAAGCTCTGGGGGAAATGTACCGTGTACAGTCTGGGGGGGTGTCAGACAACAAAAAACTGCGAAACGTTCAACCAGCCAAAGGGGGAACACAAATGCTACAGCTAAATTGCTCTCCCCCCCCACAAGCATGTCACAACCAATCCACAAAAAAGCCTTTTTTGGTGACAAAGCATGCCATCTGCTTGGGGGGCCCAGTCAACAACGGGGGCTACCAAACCAAACAGGGGGGAGCAACATTTACCCCTGTTCCAAAAAATTGCATGACGCCCTTGCCACCCACTTTGCTACAATATGCAATGGGGGACAAAATGTGACACCACAGTGTGGGGCTGTTTACGAGTTTGCTGCTCACATTCTCCAGGAAACAATTATTCTCCAGTTCCAACATGATAAAAGGGCAATTTCAGTCACATTGGCCTTTTGTTTTCATACTTAAACTTTTTTTTCTGTTTGGGGTGTGTCTTGACCACCAATCAGAAAAAAGGGAAAAAAAGCAAAGACAGTTTTATTAATGGTAAAAACGGCGTTCACTTGGAATTCAAGATCAGAATGACTAAAACTTTTAAAATGAATCAACAGTGAAAATCATGTAAATTATGGTTTTTGTATAGGGCCCTATTGTTACAGTGAATATCGCCAGGTTACGGGCAAGACCCTGGTCAAAAAAAAAATTTCCTTGACCATGCATTGAAGTCAATGACCCAAAAGACAAAAAGATACCAGAAAAGAACTCACCCCAAAATCAGTTGATTTAAATTTACAATGTATAAATTGTCAAAAAACAAAAATTTTAAATTTTTACGGGGGCGGGGGGCGCCCCCTTTTTTAATCGCCATTACCAAAAAGTCCGGGGGGTGCCCGATCACCTCCCTATTTTCATTCTAGGGCCCTTGACTCAAACAAGTGAAAGTTTTCCTAACCAAAAAACCGGGGCTTTTTCCAGGTACAGATTTTTTAATGGGGATAAAGAGGTAGGAGTTTTAAGTAGAACTCCTTTAAATTTTTGGGTCGAGTAACACCCTCTTTGTTTATTTTCATTTTTATCCAAATTTGCTTTTAAAAAGTTTGAAGGGGGATTGAAATTTCCACAAAACGCTTAAACAATGTGCTTTAATTAATAGAGCGTTTATTTAAAAAATAAAAGAAATTTTATGAAAATGGGTTTTAGTAGGTTTTTTTGCAGCAAGGAGTTTTATAGTGAACATCTTTTTTTTTTTAAAGTTTCAACAGAGAATTTTTCGATTTTTTTATTTAATTTAAAGTAACATTTCGATCGGGCAGATAAAGCACTTACAGAACATTAAAAACTGTTCTTGAAATAGAAAGGAACGTTTGTGGTATGAAAACGCATTGCTGCCTAGTAGAATTTTCTCTGTTAAGATTTAACGTGCTTCCTCTAAGGTATGTGCATTGGTACAGTGAGTCTGTCGTAGATGAAAACTGTTTATTTTGTGTGGGCAAGTTAAAAATGAGCATCATTTCTTGTTGATTGTTGCCTGTATATAGCCCTACGAGTAAATTTCTAAATAATTTTTTTTTTTTTTAAATAGCCTGTAAATGTTCTGTTAAAAACGACAAATATGAATCACAGGCATGATGTTTCAAGATATATGTTACATGCAATTGACAAAAGAAACAATGAAATTCTGAGATCTGAGATCTGAGCTCTCTCTCTCTCTCTTTTCTCTCTCTCTCTCTCTCTCTCTCTACAACTCTCCTCTCTCTCTCTCTCTCTCCCCTCTCCTCTCTCTCTCTCTCTCTCTCTTTTCTCTCTCTCTGTATGCCTCATCGGCATGGTGAAAATTTCTTCCACATGTTGCTTGTCTTGAGATATTTCACAAATAATGTATTGAGAAATCATAGCTCATTTGACAATAAAGTGTGGAAGTGATATGAGTCATGCAGGATTATTGACGGTTTTCATTACTGGCAGCTCGACCTGATTACCGAACTATTATCCGCCATCTTCCACTGCCTGCAAATGTCTTTAGTGTAAAAGATGAAACAAACTCCAACATAGCTGAACTGAATCAAGATGACTGAATATGATTCTGAAGACGAATGGGATTATGACGAGTGGTGGGACTATACAAAATATTTGATGACATCTCTGACATGATTTTGAAAGTAGTTTACCTATTGTGCTAATGTTTGGACTCCTTGGAAATTTCATGACAATTCTAATCATGCATCGTATTTCTGCATCCAATTTGAGCGTTTTATTTTTAGTTCTGGCTTGGTCTGACCAGATTTATTTGATGATGAAACCACTAACAATATGGCTCCACTGGGAATTTGATGTGCCGTACGTTGCTGATCAGGGTCCTTGGGCGTGTAAACTGTATCATTTTATAAAAGACACAGCTGTAGCTTTATCTCCATGGACGCTTGTGGCACTCACTATGCAAAGGGCAGCTTCTGTCTTGTGGCCACATCGTATCAATACTGTCTGGACCAAGACAACGTCACGAGCTGTTGCTATTCATTGATCTCCGTGATCGCTCTGATTCATGGTCATTTGTTCTATGGATATGATTGTGATGAAGAGGATTGTGATTGCTCTTACACTGTAAAGAAAACGTACAAATGGTTTCGCGAAATGAATATGGTCTTGGGTGGATTTGAACATGCGCTCTTTGTCACCTTTCATCTTGATGGGTGTCAGCAACGGTGTTCGCTTCGGAAACTTGTCACATCTGTCAGAACAGGCAGTCGTCTTCTTTCACACCAAGCAACTCAAGAATCCAGACAGGAGAAAGTGTCTTCATTGACAGTGACTTTGGTTGTTGTAAGTATCACATTTTTTATCCTCACAGGACCAAGAGCAGTGTATGAAGTTGCGAGACAATACTTCGATTCGGAAGATCCAGTTCTTAACGGACAATTTGAGATCTTTGATGATGTCAGCTATATTTGTTGATGGCTAATAGTGCAGTCAACTTTTATTTGTATTGTCTGTCTGAAGAAGGTTAAAGCTCAGTTTTGGAATTTAATAATTTGATTTCAAACTATTCTTTTATCCCAAAGCAAATCTGTTCTGATGACCGTTTCCAGTGATGTCATTTTAATGTGAATGCAATCAAAGTCACAAACACAATCTATTGGATTCTTTTGTGTCTTGAAGCGAGAAATTTGATACATCAATGTTGCTTGTATAAAAGAAAAAATATAGAATCTTAACAATTTAATATGGACACAGCAAGACTTAAATGAATCAGCAAATGAATTAATCAGCAACATCATCCATGAAAAAGTACAAAATTAATGAAAACTTTCCAAATTATGCATCCTACAACTATTCAGTATGAGGGTACAGTGTTTTCAGAATTAATGTGGCAAAGAGCAGCAAGCGTGCAGCTGTCACAGGTACGAATGTTCAAAAAGGGCTGCTGTTGAGGTTTCCCGTTAGCGTTTTCCAATCTGGCGTGTAAAATCAGTGAGCCTATAAAATCAGATTGTTTCAGTTCCATGTGTGTATGCACCTCCTCTCTCTCCTCTCTCTCTCTCTCTCTCTCTCTCTCTCTCTCTCTTTTCTCTCTCTCTCTCTCTCTCTCTCTCTCTCTCTGTACAGCTGAAATGCTGAGAATGGCGGCAGACGGGTTTTCGCTCTTTTATCATAAAGCTGTTCAACTCAATTTTTGATAAAGCATCTATCCAAAAGATTGGTCAAACGCGGTTATAAATCCAATTCATAAAAAGGGAGATCCGAAAATGTAGATAATTACAGAGGTATATCTTTGCTAAGTATTTTATCCAAATGTTACACTTCTATATTGAACACGACATTGTACACATGGTTGGAAAACAATCAATTAATATCAGAAAGCCAGCTGGGTTCAGAAAAGATTGCTCCACCGTTGACCAGATTTTCAATCTGTATGCGATTGTTCAGAAGTGTTTGAGCAAAAAAGGTAAAAAAAGAAATTGTATGTTGCTTTTGTGGATTTAAAAAAAAGCTTTCGATTCGGTTAGACACAATAAGTTAATTGAATGCATCAGAAGTAAAGGAGTAGAAGGGAAGTTTTTTGCGTCCTTTAACAGCAATGTACGAATCCCTACTTTCATGTGTCCGTGCAAATTCTGATATATCTGAGTTCTTTGAATGCCCGATTGGTGTGAGACAAGGATGCGTGTTGAGCCCTACATTGTTCTCAATATTTATCAACCAGTTAGCAGATCATATGAGCGAAAGAGGAAGGCATGGCGTTCAT
>CM031597.1:23035279-23039115 GCA_018398815.1 Conus ventricosus
TCACCAACTTGGAGATCCAGGCCAGAGTAAGGCAAAACCATAAGACCGTACGAAGGCCTGACGTCCACAGTAAAAAAAAAGGAAAATGAGATGGTATGATCATGTATTAAGATCAATGGAATTGCTGAAAAACCATTCTACAAGGAACAGCGCGAGGAGACAGAGAGAGAGAAAGACAATGGAGGATAAAACCAGTGAATGGACTGGCCTCACTCCCAGCAACATTCTAAGAGAACCGACAGAGAGGATGAAGCTGGTTGCCAAGTCTACTGTGACGCTCAAACGGTTGTCAAGATTTCGGGATAGGTGATAGTTGATAAGTGATGTGATAGTTGTTGTGGAGCTGGCCCGAAGGTGGGTGTTGAACACGTACCTCGATCAAACAGGCGAACGTCGGGTCCTTCCTTTTTCTAACACAAGTTTTATTACCATGATGAGACATAAGCAGTGCAACAGAGGAA
The DNA here is from genome assembly GCA_018398815.1 of Conus ventricosus. Lineage (NCBI taxonomy): Eukaryota > Metazoa > Mollusca > Gastropoda > Neogastropoda > Conidae > Conus > Conus ventricosus. The sequence continues at coordinate 23,035,741 of CM031597.1, forward strand.
TAAACACTCACATGAATACAACATTCAGTATTTAAGAAATGTGAAAAAATGGAGAAATGGGCACACACACACACACACACACACACACACACACACACACACACACACACACACACACACACACACACACAACACACACACATACATGGAGAGAGAGAGAGAGAGAGAGAGAGAGAGAGAGAGAGAGACAGACAGACAGACAGACAGACAGACAGACAGACAGACCGACAGACAGACACAGAGATAAGAGTTGAATAAAACATCAAAACCTACATATATACAATGTTATTGTGAGAAAACACAACACAGAAGTGGTTTAACTGCAAAAATATCAGATAATAAAGAGTTGTATGACAGTCCCGTAACAACAACACAACTTGCATAAGTATTCTATCAATTAGTTTAGATACATGGATAATGTTTTTATATAAAAAAAAGTACCTATAAAAACAAAAAGACCGTTAAAACTGCAGTCAATATTTGCCGAAAAAAAGCCTATATTCACTATAAAAAAAAAACCATTCTTTTAATACCACAAACATTCAAAACTACACTTTTTGTTTTATATTCAGTCCTCTAGAATGCCAAAAAGTAAAACACTTGTGCAAAACCCGATATCATATGGTACAGAAAAGTACATAGTAGATGAGTTAAAAAGATAGACACCATCTGTTGTACACTTTGTTTTCTAAACATGTATATTGACTTATTTATGTCAATTATACTCAGCAATTAAATATAAGCGGTACACATAAGAAGCAACAACTTCAGCTAAATGCCCCTGGTTCTCTTTTTTTCTTTTTCTTTCTGTTCCTTAATTTTTTCCTCAATACTAAGCAACAACCGGCAAGAAATAGTCGGACACCCATAAGCATTGTAAAAAGATAGGGAAGGGTGAGCATATGGAGGGGGAGTGGGATTAAAGAGAGAATGAGACTTAGAGTGAAGTTTGAGTGTAAGGGAAGGGAGGGATGGGTGGGGGGGGGGGGGAGGGGGAGGAGGAGGGAGAGAGAGGGGGGGGGGGAGAGGGGGAGAGAAAAAAGGGGGAAAAAGGAAAGAGGAAACTTGCGAAAATGAGAACTCCTGAAATCAATTGAAATGATGAAATGATGTATCAAAGCAATGTATGGTGACTATTGTTTTTCTGTTCATATCATTGACATTATCACCTGTGTTAAACTCCATATTCATAGAAATCACTGGAATATGCATGTCTTTAATGTGCCTAAGTTGTATTCGAGCAAAGAGAATGTAATGCAAGGGAGGAGAAAAATTGAAATTAAAAAGGAAAAGACAGGGGCAAAAACAAAACAAAAGAGGAAACGTGGATGCATGTGTAGCTATATGTTTATACGTGCTTGTGTTTTCTGTTCTATATTTTCACAATAGATAGAAATATTTATGTATTATCAGCTTAATGTATGTGTGAAAATGTCTGCGCACTGTCCTCTTTATGCGCATATGTATTTCTCCTGTTTGCTGAATAAAGCGTGTTTCTCGGGAAGAAAAAAAAAAAAAGATAGACACCATCAGTAAGATATTTTATGATAGCATCACCAAAGGTACCCAGGGTTAGGATACTTTCAAAGAGCAGACATTCCTTTCAGTTTCAGTTTCTAGAAGGGGAAAAAAAGAAACGAGGATGAACCATGGTGGATCGGAACCGAGAATGGATAGTGTGACACCGAGGTGACTGAGGGCGGGAAAATGAAGCAGATTTGAAAAGAAAGGGTATTAGTCCCGCCAGACGATACAGACAAACAGATTACAAGACAACACACAACGCATTTTGACCTCTCGGGTCTTCTTGAGGCAAAACCAAATAACATTCAGGACAAAAAAAGCGAAGAACGAGCGACCACTTATCTTCTCATATTCAGTGCAAAATGGGCCGAATTGCGCCGAATATTGGGAGATAAGTGGTTGTTCGTTCTTCGTTTTCATTGTTGGATGTTGTATTAAGATCAACAGAATTTGCCAAAAACCATTCAATAAGGAACAGCGCGATGAGACAGAAGAAGAGGAGAGAGAGAAAGACAATGGAGGATACATTCAGTGAATGGACTGGCCTCACACCCAGCAGCTTTCTAAGAGAACCGAGAGAGAGGACGAACCTGGTTGCCAAGTCTTCTGTGACGCTCAAACGGTCGTGAAGATTTCGGGGTAGGTGATAGGTGATAAGTGACGTGATATTTGTCGCGGAGCTGGCCCGAAAGTCGGGTCCTTCCTTTTTCTAACACAAGTTTTATTACCATGATGAGACATAAGCAGTGCAACACAGGAATAACACTCACATGAATACAACATTCAGTATTTAAGAAGTGTGAAAAAATGGAGAAATGGGCACACACACACACACACACACACAGACACACACACGTGCATGGAGAGAGACAGAGAGAGAGAGAGAGAGAGAGAGAGAGAGAGAGAGAGAGACAGACAGACAGACAGACAGACAGAGACAGACAGAGAGAGAGAGAGAGAGGGGGGGGGGCAGACAGACAGACGGACAGACACAGAGATAAGCGTTGAATAAAAACATCAAAAACTATATATACAATGTTATTGTGAGAAAAAAACAACACATAAGTGGTTTAAACTGCAAAATATCAGATCATAAAGTGTCGTATGACAATGCCGTAACAACAGCACAACCTGCATAAGTATTCTATCAATATAGATAGATGGATAATGTTTTATGCATAAAAAGTACCTATAAAAACAAATAAGACCATTAAAACCGCAGATAATATTTGCCGACAAAAGCCTAAATTCTTTGAGAAAAAAAAATGTTCTATTAATACCACAAACATTCAAAACTACACTTTTTGTTTTATATTCAGTCATCTAAAATGCCAAAAAGTAAAACACTTGTGCAAAACCCGATATAATATGGTACAGAAAAGTGTATAGTAGATGAGTTAAAATATAGACACCATCAGTAAGATATTTTATGATAGCATCACCAAGGTACCCAGGGTTAGGATACTTTCAAAGAGCAGACATTCCTTTCAGTTTCAGTTTCTAGAAGGGGAAAAAAAAGAAACGAGGATGAACCATGGTGGATCGGAACCGAGAATGGATAGTCTGACACCGAGGTGACTGAGGGCGGGAAAATGAAGCAGATTTGAAAAGAAAGGGTATTAGTTCCGCCAGACGATACAGACAAACAGATTACAAGACAACACATAACGCATTTTGACCCCTCGGGTCTTCTTGAGGCAAAACCAATAACATTCAGGACAAAAAAGCGAAGAACGAGCGACCACTTATCTTCTCATATTCAGTGCAAAATGGCAATTGCGCGAATATGGGAGATAAGTGGTTGCTCGTTCTCCGTTATGTACGATTGCTGTTGCTGACCATCGTTGTCTT
>CM031597.1:23040115-23052615 GCA_018398815.1 Conus ventricosus
TTTTTTTTTTTTTTCTTTCTCCCTTTCTTTTTTTTTTTCATGTTCGGCACCCTTCTACCAAAACAACCAACAACCGCGCCGTGGTGAAGTGGTAGGTGCGGACTCCCGTTGGAAGGTCGTAGGTTCGATTCCAAACAGAGTCATGTGGGAGTTTTCTGCCCGACCGGCTCCTACCTAGAGTTGAGTTTGCTACGGGCTCAGTTGGAAGACAGGGATCACACGTCGAGTTTCATCCACTTAATGGATGCGTCTCTGAGAGAGTTGCTCAAATTACTGCCCAACACTGCAGGTGTCTTTATCTCTCAGGCCTGGTTGACGACAGGATATATTATGAAGGAAGCGTGGAATACAGCCTGTCAGCTGTCTCAGTCTCGGAATGAAATCTGTAGCATCATCTTAATCATCCTCATTCTCATCAATCAGCATTAAAAAAAGTCTCAAATTCTGAGGCCCTTCATGCCCTGCTCTCATGGTGACCTCAGTTTCGATGTCCTCTCCACGTCTCTGGCCTTGGTTTGGTTCCGTCGGGATCACCGGTATCGGCGAGTTCATGGGGCCTTGTCCTTAGACGGACGTGGTGGCGCCTCCCGAGGGAGAGTTCACTCACGCCGGCTCCGCGATAAGCAATTATTGTTGTCACAAGGGGGCTTAGTAGGTGGTGTCTATGTATGTTGGATCAAAACAGGGCCACTGAACGCCACCGAAGTGACCTCGGCAGCAGTGCAGTGTCTCCTCCGGTGGGTTGCCTCATGACGACTTGACATTGACTGCTCCCTGTGAACTGCCGGTGCCGGGACTTCGGCGGGACTGACCGGGCTTTGACGGAATGAGTGGCGCAAGCGCGCATGCTGAGAACACACACACACCACACACACACACACACACACACACACACACACACACACACACACAGGCGCGCGCGCGCGCGCTCAACACACACACACACACACACACACACACACACACACACACACACCACACACACACGCACACACACACACACAGAGTTATTTCACTGTTCATACAGAAACACAGACAGACAGAGTCACACACACACACACACACACACACACACACACACACACACACAGAGGCGCGCGCGCGCGCGCTCACACACACACACACACACACACACACACACACACACACACCACACACACACACACACACAGAGAGTATTTCACTGTTCATACAGAAACACAGACAGACAGAGTCACACACACACACACACACACACACACACCACACACACACTCACACACACACACACACAGGCGCGCGCGCGCTCACACAACACACACACACACACCACAACAGAGTATTTCACTGTTCATACAGAAACACAGATAGACAGAGTCACACACACACACACACACACACGCACGCACGCACGCACGCACGCACACACACACCACACACACACACACACACACACACACACACACACACACACACACACACGGTAAAAGATCGTGTGATAGTCCCAGTACTCAAGGAAAGTAAACCGAGGATATCTGTGCATAGTCACAGACCATAGTTGTAACCTCACATGTTGGTAAACTTAGAAAAAAAAACCCGGTTATATTAACGTGAAAAAAATTATGTGATTCCTGAGCAGGCTTTCAAAAAGGTCGTTCTACCACCGACCATTCAGTAAAACACATCAAAAACCGATTCTCCCGCAGAAAAGTACTTTGGCTACATTTTTCAATGTTACAAAAAGCCTATGACTGTGTATGGCACGCAAGACTACGTTTCAAATAAGAAATGTTGGTATTTCTTGGAGAATGTTTGATTAAATATAAAGCTTCCTAACAGAAAGAAGCATATGTACATGGATGGAAATAACTTATTCTTCCTTTAAGAATGTAGATATAGGTAGTCCTCAGGGATCAGTTATTGCTCCCATATTGTTCACAATCCAATCCGTGATCTTCCCAAATCTATGTCAAAAGCAACGCATGTCGTTCAACATAAGAAAGCATTCCAATAAAAGAACAATATACTTGTACAGAAATTGTACTAAAAGGAATTGGATAAATCTACAATATATCTGGAAAATCATAAAAAGAGCATCATCATACAGCAATATTTCAAAAAGGTGCAACCTATGTTTAACTGAAAAATGGTTAATACTATGCAAACGACACTTAGCAACTCTAAACACCAAAACAGAAATAGTAAACAACTGCAGGCATAATGGAAATCGTTGTTAGTGAATACACCCAAAACAAAAACCTGAAAACCTAAAAACATACGTGCAACCAACCAGCACGTGCAAACAACCGCAAACGGGAGCCCACACGCTATATAACACCGGCGGTGGGCAAACCAAAATCATCCTGACGACAGCGCAAAGCTAGAAACAAATTTGTAGATTGCCTTTTAAAAACCTTAATTTAACAAATTGTTGCTCCCCAAGGGGTTGAGCACTCTCAAAATCATTTTAGGAATTTTAATCACATTGATATATATATATATATATATATATATATATATATATATATATATATATATATAAAACCATCCTGATGACAGCGCAACACGCTTGAAACAAATTTGTAGATAGTTTTAAGATTCCTCTTTTAACTTGTTTTAACTATATATATATATATAATATATATATATATATATATATATATATGTTCAGCATTTTCTATTGTTTGGTCAATCAGTGGGAGATTGCATCTCTTGGGAAATCCAGCGCTGGCCACTCAGACTGTCCCATATCTTTTGATCTCCCTTGCATCCTTGAATGGATCCTCAAGCATAGGCTCAAAGATTGTACCTACATCTATACTGTTTACATAATGTTTTATTTTTCCAGCAACGTTTTCCCTCTCCACACTTTCGTTTTGTTTCGTTCTACTACCCTTCGCTGGCTGCTTTGGGGTGCCATTGGATTCTTTTTTGAACCCTTGGTGGTGATAACACCACAGAATTATGGACTGTGGTGTGTCTCTATTGGACGCCAAGAGCACAGACATTATCAGCCGTGTCTTCCTGATGAGTCCTATCCGGTGGACGGAAGGTCTAGAAATAGGCGATATACGTAGAACTTCTTCAAGAGGATTAAGATGGTTCTCTGATGCAACTAGTGAAGGGTTTCGTATTTATAATAAATATTCTTAATTTAGTGTTCCCACTTTCATCATTTCACCCCAACCAAAATCTTTGACAAGTCATTACTATAATGATGGAAGAATTGTTTGCCTGCACTTGTTTTCCCCCAACTACTTAATTGTTCAGCATTATATATATATATATATATTATATATATATATATATAAATATATATAAAAATAAGAGAAGAACTACAGTTTACAGCTATTTGGAGAAAATCATGTCTCATGTTGTTTAACAATGGGGGAAACCCAAGATGCTACCCTCGCTATTGCTAGAGGGTCAGGTTCTAGAATATAAACACAAAGCTAAATTCTTGGGGTATTTTTAAGTCCTAGCTGAACTGTAAAATACATATTGAAAATTTGACTGATAAAATAAGAAAAAGATCAAACGTTCTTAAAATCATGTGTTGCCAACCATGGGTCAGGACTGTCATACCCTTTTACATTTATACATCTCTTTCGTCCGATCAGTCTTAATTGACTTAAAGACAGGAAGTCTATTTATCTGCACCCATAATCCTCTTTTAAAGAGATAGCAAAGCTTGGATAATAAGGCCATGAAATTAGCTCTGGGAGTTTTGCGTTCCATCTTGCATATAGCAATCCAGCATTCGTTGTTTTAGTTCTTTCAAGAACATCACTTGATTTCCAACCCCTCCATTTATCCAAATCTCTGAAAAACCAAAATAATCAAAACATCTTTAATATGATATGACCAGTTATGATGATTGAAATGACCACTCGGGAATCTCATTCAGAATCATTAAGTGGGGGTTGCTTTGGAAATTGGTCAATTGCCATATTTTGGAGTTTAAACCAGTATTTAATGGATTTTCAAAGTACTGTCAGTACACAAAGGACATCGACCAGTTTCACCATATATCATGGTATTCGGGCTTTTGGGACTCACACCCAGTAAACGTTCACAAGCGAAGAAATGAACTGCTTCTAAAGACTTATATTTTGTTAAGCCCCAAAGCTCAGCACCCACGCAATGACATGGGCTTTACTTGACAATCAAACAATTAAAAAAATATTGACATAGCCATGTTACCTAAAGCCCACATCGTTTAAAAAATGTCAATAACCTTTTGTTTTGCTCGTCTAATATGTTCATCTAATGCGGTGTCAAAAGCCATCCTAGTACTGAGTGCGAAACCAAGATATTATAGCTGTTAACGACTTCCACTTCTCTCTCTTTGTAATACCACCGTTCAGCTTTAGATAAAGAGCACTCCCTTTCTAAAAACAATTATTTTAGTTTTAATCAAAATTTACTGTTAGATTCAAAGTATCGGACGTATTCTGTAAATTATGTAGCTGATTTTGGAGACCAGTGGGTGTAGACGAAAAAGCACAATATCATCTGCAAATAATAGAAGAAATATTTCTTTTAAACCAGGTAAAAACCGAAATCCATGTTTTCCATTTTCGGTTATATTTTCAGCTACTTCAGTTATTAGCAAAGAAACATAAAGATGACATCAGACAGCCCTGTTTAACCCCTGAAGGACAATAAAAAAAAAATTCAGACACTTGTGAGCCCTAGCGAACACAGCTTTGGACAGAATTGTACATACGTTTTTAACATTCTAACCATTTTCGTAGAGGCTTGAACTTTTTGAAGTACTTTCAAGAGCATGTCACGATCAACTGCACCGAAAGTTTTCTGGTACTCCCATATAAGCCACGTATAGTTTTCTACTTTTATGACCATACAAACAAGACTTAATCATTGAAACAGCGTTAAAAATCTGATCAACAGTACAGTGGAGTATTGTTTATGGAAACCAGCCTGTTCTTCACTTATTTTTCCATCCTCCTCTGCCCACTTACACAATCTTTGTTCAACACGACGCAAACACCTTACTAACAATACTTAGGAGAGAGATAAACCCCTGTAATTTTCAGGATTTTTAAAACATTTTCCTTTTTTTTATAATTATGGCACAAGACAAAGGAAATAACCGTTCTCATACATCGGTTAAACAGTTTTGTAGGAAAAGGTGCTATAATAGGCTCGGCTGTCTTCAAGAATTCACCACATAAATCATCTAATTCCGATGCTTTGTTACACTTCAATCTTTTTATCGCATGGCGCACTTCACATTCTGTTATCCTATTATCCAAGTCGGGAACGCAAACAAACTCTTCTTGTAGATTTTCGCCCAATTCCTCGTTCTGTCTTGTGCCGCTGCTTCTTCGCTATAATCAAGGAAAGAATCTTTTCAAAGGTTTTTCCACGTGTCGATAGGAATGGAAGGCCGATCACATTTTTCCTTTTAACATTCATTTTGTTGACCAAAACGTACATGAATCGTTTTATTATTTATTAAAGTGTCAAAGCCCGATTTTCGATATTTTTTTTTCCGTTTCTATTTTTAAAATATCAATTTTTGTAAACTGTCCCTTTCCATTTTTTAAACTCTGGTCTGTTTGGACCTTGGTACGTGTTTCACCCACAAGGCCGCCGGTTGGGGTTTTCTTTTGGAGACACACTTTGCAAACCAATGGTCAAACCACGGTTGTTTTTTCGGGGAACTTGTCCCCAGGGGTAAATGGTTTTTTTCAACAGTGTCCAGCTCTTAACAAAAAACCGTAAATTTTTTAAAAAGCCCAAATCTACATTTCTTTCATTTTCTTCGTGCAGTCCCAAAGGGTAGCCCTGGCTTCTTTGGGGCTTAAAAATTCCCAAAAAACAAAGCTGGCTTTTTTTTTGCGTTTTCCCCTTAATTTTCTGGGAAAAGGGTCCTAATTTCCTTCATTATCAGTTTTTTTTTACAATTTTCCCCCGCAAAGAAAAAAAATAGGGTTTTGATATATCGTAGGATTCCCCCCCTTTCCCCACATTAAAGGATTTAAAACTGGGCAACAAAATTTCCCGAAAACAAAACAAATATTCTGGACCCCGTGTCCCTGTTCCCGATGAAAAAAAAATTGAAAATTTTTTTTCTCCATCACATAACCCTTCAAGGGGGTTAACTGAAAAATAGAACATAAAACCATCCAAAAAACCTCCAAACAGCCAGTAACATTGGGCCCAAAAGACTTTTCACAAAACATTTATTTCTTTCACCCGCCCCACGTTACAAAACAATTTCACGCTTTCCCGACTCCCAATTTTTCCCTTTGGGCATTAAAATCAAGGCTTAAACGAGATGGAAATCTTTTTTTTTTCATATTTTTTAAGAATAAGCTGTTCCAAAAATTTTTTTAAAAATTGCTCTTAGATTCCTTTTGTATGTAATAATCACTATTCACTAGGTGGTTATACCAGCCAGCAAGCAAAACATCCTTGTCCACAGAGAGAGAGACAGAGAGAGAGAGAGAGAGAGAGAGAGAGGGGGGAGAGAGAGGGAGAGAGAGAGAAGAGAGAGAGAGAGAGGAGAGAGAGAGAGAGAGAGAGAGAGAGGAGGGGGGGGGGTCGCGCGCGCAGGGACGCATGAACACACAAATGGCACGCACACACACACACACACACACACACACACACACACACACACACACACACACTCACAAACCCACGCACGCACGCACGCACGCACGCACGCACGCACGACGCACGCACGCACGCACGCACGCACACACACACACACACACACACACACACACACACACACACACACACACACACACACACACACCACACTCGGAAGCACTCACTCATGCACGGACGCACGCACGCAAGCACGCACAGTAACACATTGCGAAAGAGAAGGCATCACAAAGTCAGTCAGCTGAACGTTCCTGAACAATACATTGAATAAAGTTGTCTGTAACCGAGTAATCTTTTGTTTGCTTGCCATGCCACCGATTGTTTATCTGTTTGGTTATTTGACATTGATTTGCTCTCCTGTCTCTCTCTCTCCTCTCTCTCTCTCTCTCTCTCTCTCTCTCTCTCTCTCTCTCTCTCTCTCTGTGTGTGTGTGTGTGTGTGTGTGTGTGTGTGTGTGTGTGTGTGTGTGTGTGTGTGTGTCTTTGACTTTGTCTGTGTGTGTGTTTCCTAAACATTTATTTTTTGCTGTGTTCGTTTGTTTGCTTCGAGTTTGTGTGTGTGTATGTGTGTGTGTGTGTGTGTGTGTGTGGTGTGTGTGTGTGTGTGTGTGTGTGTGTGTGTGTGTGTTTTGTTTTACGTCTTTCCACATTACGTGATATTAGACGGGAAAAAAAAGAAAAAGAAAGAAAAAAAAGGAGAAAAAAAATGGGGCCAGGAAAAAAAAACGTTCCCACAACAAGTCAAAAACATTAACTTATCTGCAGCTATAACACAAAAATAGAAAATCCACTTAATCAAAGATGGGAAAAAAACCACCATCAAACATATAACTCTTCTGTCTCATCTCTCCACTGACTTATCTATTATAAATATTTGCCAATTGGACTTTTAGCTAAGTGCAAAAAGAAAAGATATGTTTCACTAGCTGACAGGGAAACATTTTGAATAGGCTGTACAGGCGCATTTGGAATGAATTTCTTCATTAAGTTACACAAAAGAATGTGATCAGTTGATATGCTATGACCACATATACAATGTACATTTTTGACATACTTTGTTTTAAAACAGTCCAATTTCCATCTACAGATCAGGGAACTTATCTGTCGTCTACGATATATGTTTTGATCGTACTCACTTAACTTTTCATGAATATTTTTCATTTTATCGTGTAAACCAAAACACCCAGTTTCTCTTTCTATCAAACGAAAATTAGAAAATTGTACTTTTTCCGCCAAAGTATAGCACTCTTGCACTGACATAGAGAAGTTTAGAAAATCCGAATCTGATGATTGTTTTGCTCCTCTCTTTGCTAGAAAATCAACCTTTTCATTATAATATAACCCACAGTGGGAGGGCACCCAAAAAATGTTATTTCAGTGTCTCTGACTGAGAGGAAATGTACTAAATTGTTTATTTCAGTGATCAACTCAGGTCGAACTTTTAATTTAAAATTCTTCATTGCTGTAAGAACTGACTTGGAATCTACACACAGAACAACTTTAAATAAATTTTGAGGTAATCAACAACAAACTTTAAAGCCATAATTATAGCAGTTAACTCAGCAGTGAATATAGATTTGTTTTTTTCCGAGATAATAAGACTTTTCTTTGTTAAGGCCCGGATAATGTACGCTGCACCTGCATGTTCATTGATTAATGATCCATCAGTGTAAATCTTATAATGGTTGAAATAGTGATCATGCAAATGCATTTTGATATTGGATAATAACAAATTAGCATTTCAGCCTTTGTTAAATCTGTATACTCAATATCAAAATGTGCTCTTATTAGTTTCCAGGGAGGGATTGGGGACACAATAGATCTTTTTGCAATAATGTTAGTTTGATATCTGAGGATTCTAAAATCGAGGAAGTATATGTTCTCAGAGTCGTTTGAGATGATATATTTTTAGCCCTTTTGGGAAAATCAGTGTCCGATTTAATATTTATTTCAGGCCTATGTTGTTTGTCTATAGTAGAACTTCTTATAACAAATTTGGTGCATGCAAGATTCCTGTACTCTTCCAGTGGTAATATTCCAGCAGCACTGTATACCTTTGTACAAGAGGCGTGACTGGTAGTCCCATAGCTATCTTATATGCTTTGGAATCAATACTTTGAAGTTTTTTCAGTAAGTATTTGGATGCACTGAAGAAACCTCTTGTGCATACGTTAATTTTGATCTAACCAGTGCAGTAGAAAGGTGCAAAAGAATAACTGTGTCCTGAGCCCAAGCATGCTTGCTAATAATCTTTAATAGATTTAAAGTTTTTCGAGCTTTTGTTAGAATATGCTCTATATGAAAATTCCATGACAACTTTGATGTTAAATTTACTCCAAGGAATTTAACTATTTTTGTATATTTGATGGGTATGCCGTTGACTTGAAATAAAGGCATATTAACTGATCAGATCCAGTATTAAATAGCATCATGTGTGTTTTTTTCAGTTGATATTTTCAAACCATTTTCAGTCATGTAAGTAGAAAAGATATTTAATTGTTTTTGATATAACTTTTTAATAAGTTTTGCGATCTGACAGATGTACATTTTTTCAATGTCACTTTCATCCATATGCATATGTCATCTGCATATTGGACTAGTTCTATATTTTTAGTAATTTTTGTGGGTAAATCGCGCATCAAAATACTAAAACGTAAAGGTGCAATAACAGATCCCTGAGGAATGCCCATGTGTAATTTCCTTCTAGTGGAATATGAGTTCCCTACCTTTCGTTCTAATATATCTATTTTCTAAGAAGTCTTTAAGAAAATCGAAATGTTTCCTGATAGTCCAATCTCTTTAAGTTTATAAAGCAGACGGGAATGCCATACTTGGTCATAAGCTTTAGTGATATCAAAAAAGGTCGCTAGTAAACATTTTCTCCTGGAAAACTGATGTTTAATTTGAGTGGTAAGTTTGACCAAGTGTTCAATAGCACTTCTACCCTTTCGAAAACCTGCTTGGTTTGTTGGGATAACTTTGTTCTTTTCGCAAAAGTAGTTTAATCTATTTAAAACAATTGTTTTCATAAAGTTTACAGACATGAGAGGTTAATGAAATAGGTCTGTAACTATCTATACTTTCTTTCAGTTTACCTTCCTTGTGAATCGGTACTATTACTGATTCTTTCCATATTTGTGGCAAATGACCTGAGCGCCAGCATTTTTTAAATATAATAAGTAACATGCTTATCCATTTGTCTGGAAAATGTTTAATCATTTCATTAGAAATAGCGTCAATCCCAACAGCTGTTTTTTTGTGTTTGGGAGAGAATCTATGGCGTCTTTCACCTCTTGTAATGTAATTGGGGCGTTGATGTCGCTTGTGTCATTATCAGATACATCATTTAAGACATGGGTACATTCTTTATCCTCTCTAAATTTTCTTTGGTTTTCAGACAACCCATCTAACCTGCTTACTTTAGCAAACTGGTCAACAAACGCTTCTGCTTTGTCTGTGGATGATGGCAACTTGTTATTATTAAGAATGATAGGATATTCTGGGAGTGTGTGTGTGTGTTTGCTGTGTTCGTTTGTTTGCTTCGTGTGGTGTGTGTGTGTGTGTGTGTGTGTGTGTGTGTGTGTGTGTGTGTGTGTGTGTGTGTGTGTGTGTGTCGTGCGTTCGTGCGTGTGTGCATGCGTGTGTGTGTGTGTGTGTGTGTGTGTGTGTGTGTGTGTGTGTGTGTGCACGTGTGAGTGAGTGTGTGTGTGTGTGTGTGTGTGTGTGTGTGTGTGTGTGTGTGTGTGTGTGTGTGATTATGTGTGTGTGTGTGTGTGTGTGTGTGTGTGTGTGTGTGTGTGTGTGTGTGTGTGTGTGTGTGTGTGTGTGTGTGCGTTCGTGCGTGTGTGCATGCGTGCGTGCCTCTGTGTGTGTGTGCGTGTGTGTGTGTGTGTGTGTGTGTGTTTGTGTGTGTGTGTGTGTGTGTGTGTGTGTGTGTGTGTGTGTGTGTGTGTTTGGTGTGTGTGTGTGTGTGTGTGTGTGTGTGTGTGTGTGTGTGTGTATGTGTGTGTGTGTGTGTGTGTGTGTGTGTGTGTGTGTGCACGTGTGAGTGTGTGTGTGTGTGTGTGTGTGTGTGTGTGTGTGTGTGTGTGTGTGTGTGTGTGTGTGTGTGTGTGTGAGTGTGTGTGTGCACGTGTGAGTGTGTGTGTGTGTGTGTGTGTGTGTGTGTGTGTGTGTGTGTGTGTGATTATGTGTGTGTGTGTGTGTGTGTGTGTGTGTGTGTTGTGTGTGTGTGTGTGTGTGTGTGTCGTGCGTGCGTGCGTGCGTGCGTGCGTGCGTGCGTGCGTGCGCGCGCGCGCGTCTGCGTATGTTTCTCTGTGTCTGTGTTCGTGTGTCTTTTTCTTTCATTGTATTTTAGACCAGAGTTTAAAAAGAAAATCCATGAACGCTGCATGCATACAATTCTATCACGTAGAGGAACTTACTATCACAAACAAAGTGCTCTCGGTAAGATTTCGATGAGAGAAGCACACTTCAACGCCTTGGCTAAAAAGTGAGCAGCTAAAGCAGATTTATAATCTATGTAGATTTCGTTTCTTTTTCCGTTTTATTTTCTTTTGTGCTAATCTTTTATTTTGTTCGGGTTGTTGATGCGATCCCTTTTTTTTTTTTTTTTTTTTTTTTTTTTGCTTTTTGCTTGTGAAAAGTCCTGACATTACAAACAATACAAAAAAGGGGGTTTGCATTTTAACTCGGCGAGTGGAAGTTAGTCATACACTTTATCATGCACATGAAAGACAGTTAATCGAACGAATGTGTTCGCGGAATACAGCTTTCGTGACAACAAAACACGATCGTCATTCTGATGCAGATACAGTGTTTTCCGCCCCAAACGATACAGGATGTGCGTGTACTATCGATGTTACTTTTGGCCTCGGAAACCGACCATGTGAATCTTGGGTTTTTTTGTGTGTTCCATATTGATCATCGTTGTGACGGGACGTGAAATGAAGTGTGTGCAATCCTGCGACCTTCATAGTTCGCAGTGTTCCCAACAGTAGCCTTTGTTTGGCTCCAGTGCAAATCTTCCAGCGGCGTCGATAGGATGACTGGTGTATTTTGTGAAGTGACCCTGTGGTGTCGACATAGGAGAAGAGACAAATGGTTTGGAGCTCTTGCATATCCCTGCACTTATGTCCGGGTTTTGATTTGTTTAGGTTTTCGTTTTGTGGTCTTTTTTTCGTTTTTGTTTTTGTATTTATTTATTTATTTATTTATTTATTTATTTATTTATTTATTTATTTATACGTACACGACACACACACACACACCCACACACACACCCACACCCACCCACCCACCCACCCACCCACCCACCCACCCACACACACACACATTTCTATGGTCATTCATTTATTTATCTATCCATTTATTTGTCCTTCTGTCATTGACATTTCTTTCTTCACCACTGTTGAGATTCGAACCTTCAACTCCAGGATAGTCAGGTGTCTCAGCTGGATCTGGGTGGTTTAACAATGTAGCTGTCAGAAACTTTGTCGTAAGCTGTCAAACTTTAGCCCTGTAAGCTTTCTTTTGGTTCCTCCAAGGTCTGATTCAGGTGCAACTGCTTTCAGCTGTTCTTGTCCATGACCATGTGAGTGCCACGCCAATGCCGTACCTCTCTAGTGCCTTTTTGCTACTTTGGCGTAGAAACGGTTAGTGGGGAAATACTAATTTTTGATATCGATCCATTTTCATGATGGCTAGGTTAGTGTCATCGAAGACAACTGACAATCATGATGAATCCGCTCAACATGTTGAAGATGTGTTGGGAACAAGCATGCAAAATCAGGTCTGTCTGTCTGTCTGTCTGTCTGTCTGTCTGTCTCTCTCTCTCTCTCTCTCTCTCTCTCTCTCTCTCCTCTCTCTCTCTCTCTC
>CM031597.1:23062615-23080115 GCA_018398815.1 Conus ventricosus
TCTCTCTCTCTCTGTCCTCCTCTCTCTCTCTGTCTCTCTCTCTCTGTCTCTCTGTCTCTCTCTCTCTCTGTCTCTCTCTCTCTCTGTCTCTCTCTCTCTCTGTCTCTGTCTCTCTCTCTCTGTCTCTCTCTCTCTCTCTGTCTCTCTCTCTGTCTCTCTCTCTGTCTCTGTCTCTGTCTCTCTCTGTCTCTCTCTCTCTCTCTCTCTCTGTCTCTCTGTCTCTCTGTCTCTCTCTCTCTCTCTCTCTGTCTCTCTCTCTCTCTCTGTCTCTCTCTCTCTCTCTCTCTCTCTGTCTCTCTCTCTCTCTCTCTCTCTCTCTCTCTCTCTCTCTGTCTCTCCCCCCCATCTCTCCTTCTCCGTCCCTCTCTGTCTCTGTCTGTCTGCCTGTCTGTCTGTCTGTCTGTCTCTCCCTCTCTCTCTCTCTCTCCCTCTCTCTCTCTTGTTCGTCAGCAGTTGGAATAGAATGTGATGCACCCTCCAAACAGAAACCCCAAACAAAGAATAATGGGTATTTCGGTGCCGTTTCACC
The DNA here is from genome assembly GCA_018398815.1 of Conus ventricosus. Lineage (NCBI taxonomy): Eukaryota > Metazoa > Mollusca > Gastropoda > Neogastropoda > Conidae > Conus > Conus ventricosus. Next base: position 23,063,145 of record CM031597.1, read on the forward strand.
ACAAGGCATGCCAGACGATAAAACGCCCATGACAAAACGCCAGGTCTTGAACGGCTGAACAGCACTGTTGACAACTTAGATGGCGCCACACTTAATCATCGGTGATATTCAGCTGCCTGTTTTATGGGGTCCATAAATCTTTCAGTCTTCTCTCAGGTATTCTGCTGGTCAAAGAGGGTGGAAGAAATGAAGCGTTTTCGATCTTAAGATTTTGAAACGAGACTGTCCAGATCTTTTTATGCAAGACGTAGTCACGTGTTAACCAGAAGCGCTGATGATGACTGTTATTAGCAACTTGTTCTGCCTGTCCTAAAAATCGTGCGCTGCAAAATGAGATATTGTGTAAAATGGCTGCCAATTCTATTTGAGACAGAGTGTATTACACAGAAAACACACGAAACACCAAGAGGTCTATTTATTTCGACTGGAAACACTGTTTCCCTGCTGTGTGACATAGGCTTCATACAACAACAACAAAAAACTTTCCTCTTTAGAAAAAAATCTATTGTTAGATGTAGACAAGACACCAGTCAAACTTTTTTTTCTTGTTTTGTGTGTGTTACAGTCACACAAATATTTGGTGTGAGGCTTACTGTCAAAACTGGCTGTTTTGGAGTTAGAGGAATAACAAACAAAACAAAACAAATGAGCTGCCTACTTAATAGAATTCCGTCAGATTATTCCATAAACTGAAATCTGAGGGCTTGTATAGTACTTTGTGTGTATTCTTTCTTTCTTTCTGCGTACGCAGGCTGATACTCCTGCGGACACTGCCTGTATAGACAGGCAGTGGAGTTTTGTGTGTATGACCGTTTTTTATCCCGCCATTAATAAGGCAGCCATACTCCATCTTCGGGGAAGGTGCATGCTATGTGTAACGTGTCATCCATACCAACGGCCAAACTGGCCTTCTCTTCCGAAAGTTGGTGATGGGATTTTACGTGTGTGCAAGATGCTGTGCGTGCGTTCACACACGGAACCTCGGTTTGTAGTCTCATTCGAAGGACTGTGTGGGGAATGGAGTCAGAACCAATGTTAACTCCGAGGGAAAAATCCCCCTGTACCGAAATTCGAACCCGCAACCCTAGGATCACGAGTCCGGCGCTCTACCAACTGAGCTATTCCGGCCCTCCTTTGTATGTATCACTATGCAGAAGATTTCCGTGCAGAGAGAACCATAGAGGCAAAATTCGGAAATTCCTGTTGTAAAATAAGATTTCATAAACTGGGCGTACCGCAGGGGGCAGTCAGTACACCTCGTGTACACTACGTTTTACTTTATGACCTTCCAAAATGTTTGCCTAGTAACACTGTCCTTGTGCTAGTATGCGGACACTATTTGTATGTGGATCAATGTAACCTTGAAAAAAAATGACAACATTTAAAAGAGTTTAATTTCCATAGAAAAATACGTCAGTTTGAGCTTGATATTTGTAAAAACTACATGACTGAGAATGCTTCGCGGTCGCCCAATAAAATGTGTGTGTGTGGTGTGTGTGTGTGTGTGTGTGTGTGTGTGTGTGTGTGTGTGTGCGTGTGCGTGCGTGCCCGCGCATGTGTGTGTGCGTGCGTGCGGATGTGTGTGTGCGCGCGTGCATATGTGCTTGAATGAATATTTATAAAGGCAGAGACAATTTCCGACAGTTTTGAATAATTTTGAGGATTATTGACACTGCCTCGACATTGAAACAGCAATATGTTTATGATGCTGCTAACGAACTACATGTTCTTTTTCTCCAACTGTTCGCTATTTTCTAAGTTCTACTCTTTTTTTTTTAAATTTCAGATCGTCTTGTGCATCCTGGGTTTTGCCTTTGGAGTATGTAAGTATAACATTGCTTCTATTCACCTCATCGCCTCCTTCACCCCATTCCCCTAACCTCTCATATTGTCCCTACCCTCTCTCACTTGTTCTCTTCGTCTCCTCCACATAAAGCAACTCAGTGAAATATAATGAATAACATGTCAAAATCTGATGGATCCCTGTTCTCCCCATAAAGCAACTCAGTGAAATATAATGAATAACATGTCAAAATCTGATGGATCCCTGTTCTCCCCATAAAGCAACTCAGTGAAATATAATGAATAACATGTCAAAATCTGATGGATCCCTGTTGGAGAGTCAGGTAGCAGGTTTAGCCCGTGTAATTCCTGCTTTAAAATTGGACACATTTTTCATGTTGGGAAAAGAAAAAATACATACTACCGCGGAGTTAACTGGCATCTTTTTGGCTCTGCATCTTGTACTGCCTCCCAAGGATATATTTCAGTTAGTTCTATCTGTCGACTTAAAATCAGGTTTGTATGCCCCAAATAAATCAAACTATTCTGGAAGGGAAAATATAACAATTCAAATCAATCATTGAATACATTTTTTTTTTACTTTGAGAGGTAGCAGTTTTACATTCTGTTGGGTACCTTCATACCATGGAATGCATTTTAATGAGATAATGAACAGACTAGCAAACAATAGGACAAAACATAGACACAATGCATGCAGGTTAAACCTTCCAATAAGTCTCATGGATGGATGCAGCTTATTACAATATACTTACTGGAAACATTTCAGAATGAAACAAGATGAGGCAGGTTTTGTTTTGACTTCCAAAATAAAACAGCATTTACGAAATGATTAATAGTTAAAGGTTTATGATGAATAGTTAAAGGTCATTTTCCTTCGCATCTGTCTCATGAAAGGTCTGTAATTTTTTTTTATTCATAACTAAATGCTTTCAAGGCTAAATTCATTAACGATGTAAAAGCATTTGTGGTAAAAAGATTTCAGATGCTGATATACTTTTCCGCCGAGGGCACATGGAAATGATTTCCCCTGCCTTCTCTGACTGTACCAAAGATGACGTTTTAAGCAGTCCCTTATTTTCATGTGACACCGCTTCTCTGACTGTACCAAAGATGACGTTTTAAGCAGTCCCTTATTTTCATGTGACACCGCTTCTCTGACTGTACCAAAGATGAAGTTTTAAGCAGTCCCTTATTTTCATGTGACACCCCTTCTCTGACTGTACCAAAGATGAAGTTTTAAGCAGTCCCTTATTTTCATGTGACACCGCCTCTCTGACTGTACCAAAGATGACGTTTTAAGCAGTCCCTTATTTTCATGTGACACCGCTTCTCTGACTGTACCAAAGATGACGTTTTTAGCAGTCCCTTATTTTCATGTGACACCGCTTCTCTGACTGTACCATAGATGACGTTTTAAGCAGTCCCTTATTTTCATGTGACACCGCTTCTCTGACTGTACCAAAGATGACGTTTTAAGCAGTCCCTTATTTTCATGTGACACCGCTTCTCGTTAACTCAAAGTTCCATGTTTTGTCATCTTACATGGAGTGCCTCCTGTACCCCACTTCCGCGTCCCATTCCGCCTTTCCCCCTCGCATTGGCCTTGGAAAAGTTTGTTGTTGCATCGTTAACATTAAGTCTGTTACCGAAATAGATAGATAGACAGACAGACAGACAGGTATTTAAATTGGTAGATGGATGGATAGATAGACAGACAGAGAGACAGACAGACCGCTTGATCGATAGATAGATAAATAGATAGACACTCGGACAGACAGACAGACAGACAGACAAACACACACATACATACAGATATCTATCAGTCTATCTATCTGTATATACATACACACACGTCTAAGATCACATAAAGTGAAGGGACAATAAATGCAAGAACACACACACACACACACACACACACACACACACACACACACACACACACACACTATTAAGATAAAGGGATCGGGAAAGGGGAGAACAGCTAAACCCTACAAACATCACACTGCTAGGACACATCTTCAAAACTGTTCAACTGTAGATGTTTTTTGTTTTTAAAAAATTAAATTTGACCAAAACGCCAATGTAGTTATTTGAACAGAGCAGAGGCAATAGAGTGTGGAGGAGATGATGCAATATGGAATGTGTGTGTGTGTGTGTGTGTGTGTGTGTGTGTGTGTGTGTGTGTGTGTGTGGTTTATATGTATGGATGTGTTGTGCGTGTGTGCTTGGTATGTGTGTGTGCGTGCGTGCGTGAGTGCGTGCGTTCGCGCGCGCGCGCGCGTGTGTGTGTGTGTGTGTGTGTATGTGTAATATATTACAGCAGCTGAGGAGATGCCGATGTACACAGTGTGGACGCTTCACCTTTCTCAAAAAAACTGGAACGAGGCTGAATTCTTGTGCGAGTTTTCCGGAGGCTACCTGGCCAACCTCAACACCACCCACAAGAAAAAAGTCATGGAGAGGCTGCTAGAGAGAGATCCGTGGAAATCTGCGCGGTAAATCTGTGTGGGATTCGTTTCTTGAAATGCTTAAAGAAGACATTCTTGTGGGAGATGGGCAGCGGAAGTTCTTCAGAGACAACCCCCCACCCCCACCCCTACCCCATCGCGTCACCCACCTTCCCTGACAGACAAGTGTCTTGGTACTTAGCCTCTTATACACTAAGACGACCAGGTCGCATCCAAGTCGTGAACGCTGGATGCTTTTCTGCTTCTTTTTTCTTTCTTTCTTTTTTTTTCTTTTACGCCACTGCCTACTTTGGAATCTGCTGCTCTGAGTAATACGACGTATTCAGGCCGTGTCGCCTTGTGACGTATTTCTTAATTGACTTGGCTATAGGAAGTCCTGTTCGTGGTTGAAAACTCTAGGCCATGCGTAGTTCATTTTCGTGCCTTCTTGATTAGATCCGGCTGGAATTCTTTGGGCCTGCTTCTGTCAATGTCTTAACGTTCTGATCTTCTTCTTCTTCCCTTAAACCGAGAGCCTCTTGATGGGATCATGAACCATTGTGTCTACCCACCCTCTTCTCTTCCCTTTGCCTCAGTTACTATGGTGAGGAGAACTACATCCCTCTCATTTCACTGTTGCCGACGATTTCCGTGTGTTTGTTTTCTTTTATTGAACGTTTGCTGTGTGCTCCCAAATCATTCACTTTCCCTTTGACCACCATGTCATTTCTGCCGCACTCAGTCCTTGCCTTTGGTTTGTGTGAGTGTCCTCTCATTCCCCGATCGTGATATTTTCCTTTGCTGCACTCGCTAGCTCCCAAATACTCCATTTTCTGCCAGGTTTCAGCTTAGGTTGTACCAGTCTCACAACATTGCCAACCCCCCTGCCCCCCCCCCCCCCCCCCCCCCCCCCTCCCGCTCCCGAGTCTTAAAACAGGATTTGTAATCATCTCTGTTGCCCCCTTGTATGCTCCTGCACGATACATTTAATGGACAGCTTCAGGTTTGCTTGGCGACAGTACAGCGCAAACTCAGTGAGGTGAGGCAGAACGTCAAACCATTTCCATTTCCTTTAGGAACGTTTGGAAAGGACTGGATGTGGCAAAGGAAAGTCTTCAGATCAGCGAACTAACAGGACACATGAAAACCATTAGATTAGGACTAGGGTGAAAAGAAACGAAGCGGTGGTCGTATGCAAAACGAAAAGAAAAGAGGAGTAAGAGAGTTGTTATTACAGGAGATGAAGAAAGAAGAAGATGCCAAAAGAATCCAGAAAATTGTCAGGCAAGGCTAATGGAGGCACTGGGCTGCATACAAAACTCTGCTCCAAAGAAGTATCGTCTTATCTGAACCATTGCATATGGCCCTACTCAGGATCAGCATCATTTTCAAATTTGTATTAGACCCCCTGCATTTGAAGGGAAATAGGAGGAAAATCAGATAATAAAGAGCTTGTATCTGCTCGGGCAATAACCAACGCATACCCTTGCTCATACAAAGCAGTGCTAACCCGAGGAAAGCAAACATGGAGACACAACCACTTGCCCAAAGAGATGGCACATTTGGTTAGTACTGCCTGGAAAAACAAAAACTAACTCGAGCACCAGCAAAAATGATCTCTACAAAATGAGGCAGTAAACGATGATCAGGAACAACTGCGGCATTCAGAGCATTGAAGTGGGATTTACAGAACAGAGTGGATGACCGGGAGGTGTACCAGACCTTCCAAATGCCATTAGCGGGACTGGACACAGTACTCTACTCCCCTTCATCAGAACAAACAAACTGAACTCACTGTGCCATGGGAGAGCAAACTGGAGCAAGCTCACATGCACAAGACTGAAAAGAAAGTCGGTCTAGCCAGCAGCTCGAGGGAATCTGGCCTCCAAGCCAAAATCCTCGCCACTGAAGTTGAAGCAAAGGAGTTCATAGTTCACCGGTCTGTGATCAGTCTCATGAAACAGCTTTCGATTTCTCTAAACAAAAGGACCAGAGCCCTGAAGCCAGCGGTTGAAGCTGCTAAAGAAAAATCCATCTGGATCTGTTCGAGAGCGGCAGTGTGAACGTCATAAACGTTAAGTTTCACAACTTACACTAATTTCAGACCAACATAACAAACTAACATGCTGGCGGAAATCAAAACAAGAGCAGAGACAGAATGACCAGGTCGCCAAAAGAAGCTGCAAACAAATCACAAAACAAACACGAATGAGGCGTCGTGCACCCGAGACAAAAGCTTGCGCTCAGATCGAAGAGGGAAGTGACCGTTCGTCCTTCGTTTTCATTGTTGTGAATGTCATTTGTCTTAGACGAAGACCCAATAGATCAAAACGCGTTGAGTTGTTCTGGAATCTGTTTCGTTATTTGCTTTGCGGCCCAGTTTCTGAACAAACGAATCTGACTGTGAGGCGACGACCATCCAGAAGTGCCGATCTGAATTCGAACGGCACTGTGGAAATAAACGAGGAGACAAGAAAAGAGGACTAGCAGCAGGAGGGCATTCTTGGAGTCATGACTTGGATGCTCTCCTGTCCCCATTGAACCTAATGAGTTAAGGGACAGTTTTCTCTGAAGGCTGTCTGCATTGCAGCTCTTTCTCTGAAGGCTGTCTGCATTGCAGCTCTTTCTCTGAAGGCTGTCTGCATTGCAGCTTTTCTCTGAAGGCTGTCTGCATTGCAGCTCTTTCTTGACTTTTTTTTTTCTTGCATTCTGTTGTGTCCCTTTTGTTGTCCATATCTCGATGATTGACCTGACATTTGAAATGGAAGGACAGCATGTGTGTGTGTGTGTGTGTGTGTGTGTGTGTGTGTGTGTGTGTGTGTCTGTGTGTGTGTGTGTATGTGTGTGTGTGTGTGTGTGTATGTGTGTGTGTGTGTGTTGTGTCTGTGTGTGTGTGTGTGTGTGTGTGTGTGTCTGTGTGTGTGTGTGTGTGTGTGTGTGTGAATGTGTGTGTGTGTACGCGCGCGCGTGTGTGTGTGTGTGAGTGTGTGTGTGAGTGAGTGCACGCGCGCGTGTGTATGTATCTGTGTGTGTGCTTTTGTGCACATATGCTCGAGTACGCATGCAAGCGTGCACATGAGTGTGTGCATATGTGTTTGTGAGCTTTGATGTGTGAGCCTGTGTGTTTGTGTGAGCGTGAATGTGTGTGGGTGTGTTGTGTTGTGTTGCGTTGTGTGTGTGTGTGTGTGTGGTGTATGCGCACGCGGGCATGCAGAAGAGTGTGTTGTGTGCGCTTTCTATTCTTGTCTTTTTTTTTTTTTTTGCTGTCCCAACCTCTGTGCCACTTTACAGGCAGTGCACCCACGCCGCTCATTCCGACACCCCGTCCACAGCCACAGCCCGGTCGGCCCCGCCGCAGCCCCGGAACCGGCAATCCACAGGGAGCAGTCAATGTCAAGTCGTCAAGAGGCAACCCACCGGAGGAGACACTGCACTGCTGCCGAGTCACTTCGGTGGTGTTCGGTGGCGCCTGTTCTGATCTAACATACGCAGGACACCACCTACTAAGCCCCCTACTGACGACAATAATTGCTTAGTCGCGGAGCCGGCGTGAGTGAGCTCTCCCTCCGGAGGGCGCCACCACGTCCGTACAACGACAGCCCCCATGGACTCGCCGATACCGGTGACCCCGACGGAACCAAACCAAGGCCACAGACGTAGAGAGGACATCGAAATTGAGGTCACCATGAGAGCAGGGCATGAAGGGCCACAGAATTTGAGACATTTTTTTTTTCATGCTGATCAGTGAGAATGAGGATGATTAAGATGATGCTACGGATTTCCATTTCGGTCTGAGACTACATGGCAGGGCTGTACTCTACGCTTCCTTTCATAATATATCCCGGCGTCAACCAGGCCCGAGAGATACAGACACCTGCAGTGTTGGTCAGGAAATTTGAGCAACACTCTCAGAAACGCATCCATTAAGTGGATGAAACTCGACTGTGTGGTCTCAGTCTTCCCAACTGAGTCCGCAGCAAACTCAACTCTGGGTAGGAGCCGGTCGGGGCAGAAAAACCCACATGACTTCTGATGGGATTCGAACCCACGACCTCCCCGCCGGGAGTCCGCGACGCTAACCACTTCGCCACGGCGGCTGGTTCTTGTCTTTTTATTTTGTCTCTCTATTTTCCCAACTGGTCCAAAGATTAACTTTATAGTTCATCCTACAAACTGCAAGAGAGTTAACGATCTATATGTTAATGCGTACGAATAAAACGGACAAAAGTGAAACACACACACACACACACACACACACACACACACACACACACACACACACACACACACGTAAAACGAAATTCAATTCACCTTAACAATCTGAAAAGAAATAGTACTGTTGCGCCGAACGAAAGAGACTAACAAATTTCAAGAGAAAACACGGCGCGTTTCGACCTCTTTGGTCTTCTTCAGGCAAGACAAACGGCATCCAAGACAATGAAATCAAAGATCGAAGTCACTACTCCCCTCAAGTTTGGGCGCAAAATGGACTGAGGAGTTAAGTGATTATTCCTCCTTCGTTTTCATTGTCTTGAATATTGTTTGTCTTGCCTGAAGAAGAGCAAAGAGGTCAAAACAAGTCGTGTTATGTCTTGTAATATGTTTGTCTCCAGCGCTCGATGGAACAGTGATTTTTCTTTTAAGTTTATGTCAATTTCCGTCCGCTGTCATTTCACTTAGAAATCAACGTAAACCAGTTTTGTTCTTAATTCAGCTTCTTTACATTGATAATCCGCTTCTTCTTTGACACAAACGAGATCAGGTTTGTCTCTAAAAGGCTCGGGGATGGTTGGTGTGTGTGTGTGTGTGTGTGTGTGTGTGTGTGTGTGTGTGTGTGTGTGTGTGTGTGTGTGAAAATGGAACTCTTTCTAATTACATTCGACTGTTACTCCTCAACCATCACCACCCCACCCATCCCCGTGTCCTTGCCTCATCTCTCTCTCTCTCTCTCTCTCTCTCTCTCTCTCTCTCTGCACAATCCAGTAATGTGTAGAAAGGGCTGAATTTTTAAGCTCGGTGTGGAAATACTCCCCACAGAAACGATCAAGTCATGGTGGGTCTGCACAAACTGGAACAAGGGGCTGATGCTCCCAAATATTGGCTTCCTGGGTGTGACGTCCACAGGGGGAACTTCGGTCAGAGCAACACATGCTCTGGTAACTGCGTACGCGTATCTCGAAAAAAACTCTATTTGGAAGAGCACCAATTGTCATACGAAGAGCTATTTCATCTGTGAACGGCAATGGGGTGAGGTATAAGCGGCGCTGTATTGTATTGTGGTGTATTGCACTGTGTCATAATATGCTGTATTTTCCTTGTTTTGCCTCGTACAGTGTTGTAGTGTATTGCGTTGTGGTATTTTGGGTATCATGGTGTTGTGTTATGTTGTGGTGTGGTGTGGTGTGGTGTGGTGTGGTGTGGTGTGGTGTGCTGTGGTGTGGTATGCTGTGCTGTGCTGTGCTGTGCTGTGCTGTGTTGAGTTGTGTACTGTGCTACTTCTTACTACTTGTCTTTTGTTGTATTGTATTGCATTATATTGAATGGTAGTGCACTGTATTATAGTGCATTGCATTGTGCTGTTGTATTGGGTTAAGTTTGTGTTGTATTGTGTTGTGTTGTAGTGTGCTGTCTTGTTTTGTCTCGTCTTGTACTGCACTGTATTGTGTTGTAGTGTGTTGTGTTGTGTTGTCCTGTCTTGTCTTGTACTGCACTGTATTGTGTTGTAGTGTGTTGTGTTGTGTTGTCCTGTCTTGTCTTGTACTGCACTGTATTGTGTTGTAGTGTGTTGTGTTGTGTTGTGTTGTCTTGTACTGCACTGTATTGTGTTGTGTTGTGTTGTCTTGTCTTGTCTTGTACTGCATTGTATTGTGTTGTAGTGTGTTGTGTTGTGTTGTGTTGTCCTGTCTTTCTTGTACTGCACTGTATTGTGTTGTAGTGCGTTGTGTTGTGTTGTGTTGTCTTGTACTGCACTGTATTGTGTTGTGTTGTGTTGTGTTGTCTTGTCTTGTACTGCATTGTATTGTGTTGTAGTGTGTTGTGTTGTGTTGTGTTGTCCTGTCTTGTCTTGTACTGCACTGTATTGTGTTGTAGTGCGTTGTGTTGTGTTGTCCTGTCTTGTCTTGTACTGCACTGTATTGTGTTGTAGTGCGTTGTGTTGTGTTGTCCTGTCTTGTCTTGTACTGCATTGTATTGTGTTGTAGTGCGTTGTGTTGTGTTGTCTTGTCTTGCACTGCACTGTATTGTGTTGTAGTGTGTTGTGTTGTGTTGGTGTTGTGTTGTGTTGTGTTGTGTTGACCACCCCCAATAAGTTTATATTTGAACAACAAAGGCGCGTGGCGTAGGCGCCACTCTATCGTATTGTACTGTATTGTATTGTGTTGAATCAAATCGTATCCTATCGTGTTGTATTGCGTTGCGTTGTAGTGTAGTGTAGTGTAGTGTAGTGTAGTGTAGTGTAGTGTAGTGTAGTGTAGTGTAGTGTAGTGTAGTTCAGTTCAGTTCAGTTCAGTTCAGTTCAGTTCAGTTCAGTTTAGTTTTGTTTAGTGCAGTGTTGCGTAGTTTAGTTTAGTTTAGTTTAGTTTAGTTTAGTGCAGTGCAGTGTAGTGTAGTGTAGTGTAGTGCAGTGTTGTGTTGTGTTGTGTAGGTTAGTGGAGTGGAGTGGAGTGGAGTGTTGTGTAGTGTAGTGCAGTGTTGTGTTGTGTTGTGTAGGTTAGTGGAGTGGAGTGGAGTGGAGTGGAGTGGAGTGTTGTGTTGTGTAGTGTAGTGCAGTGTTGTGTTGTGTAGGTTAGTGGAGTGGGGTGGAGTGGAGTGGAGTGGAGTGGAGTGGAGTGGAGTGGAGTGGAGTGTTGTGTTGTGTTGTGTAGTGTAGTGCAGTGTTGTGTTGTGTAGGTTAGTGGAGTGGGGTGGAATGGAGTGGAGTGGAGTGGAGTGGAGTGCAGTGGAGTGCAGTGGAGTGTAGTGTAGTGTAGTGTAGTGTAGTGTAGTGTAGTGTAGTGTAGTGTAGTGTAGTGTAGTGTAGTGTAGTGTAGTGCAGTGTTGTGTTGTGTAGGTTAGTGTAGTGGAGTGGAGTGCAGTGCAGTGCAGTGCAGTGGAGTGGAGTGGAGTGCAGTGCAGTGTTGTGTTGTGTTGTGTATGTTAGTGTAGTGGAGTGGAGTGGAGTGGAGTGGAGTGGAGTGCAGTGCAGTGCAGTGCAGTGCAGTGGAGTGGAGTGGAGTGGAGTGCAGTGCAGTGTTGTGTTGTGTTGTGTTGTGTATGTTAGTGTAGTGTAGTGGAGTGGAGTGCAGTGCAGTGCAGTGCAGTGCAGTGCAGTGCAGTGCAGTGCAGTGTAGTGTAGTGTAGTGTAGTGTAGTGTGGTGTAGTGTAGTGTAGTGTAATTAGTGAACTGTACTTCGCTGTACTGCGCTGTACTGCACTGCACTGTGCAAATTGTAAAGTCTATTTATGAACTGTCGCTTTCTGATAAATAAGGTGGATAAAGTTGTTCAGGGTCATTTCTTTTAGCAAGTCATTAGCAAGTTTTATTACTAAAGTCCCTCACAGAGAACAGAAAGCAACATCATGCTTTGAGTCATTAGCAAATTTTACTACAACAGTCCTTTAGCAATGGGCAAAATTAGTTGTCACACTGAACAAGTTATTCCTACTCATGTGTCTATGAACAAGCCCGGTCTTGTGACATTAACAAGCCATTTATATGGTGTGGAGTATCATAATTCATTGGGATGCTTTCCAGTGTTTTTTCTTCAGCGTCGCGATGAAGAAGAAAAAGAAACACCCGAAGGTGCTGGGGAAGACCCAGAGAAGCACTGTCTTCACCTGCCTTTAGAGCTTCTTGTACTGTATTGTATTGAGTTGTATTGAGTTGTATGTATTGTATTGCATTGTATTGCATTACAGTGTATTGTGATGTGTTGTATTGTAATGCATTGTATTGTATCGTATGTATTGCATTGTATTGTATTGTATTGTATTGTATTGTATTGTATCGCCTTGAACACCCCCAACGAGTTCGTCAGTGAAAGTCAATGACATTGTGATTATGCGTAGTCCTGTTGTGTTGCGGAGTACTAACGTGTCTTTATTTACACTGTGTTCATTGTAGGCTATGCTGTTTTATTGTCTACAGGTATATCACAGTATGTCGTGGTGTTGTGCAGTGTGTCATATTCTGTTGTGTCTTTTTGTGCCTGTAGAGTCGTGTCGTGTTGTATATTATACATAATGCAGCTTAAAATGCCAAATTTTCTCCGCGTGTGTGCGTGCGTGCGTAGTTTGTGCGCGCGCGCGCGCGCGCGTGTGTGTATTTGTGCATAGGACAGAGAGAGAGAGAGAGAGAGAGAGAGAGAGAGAGAGAGGAGAGAGAGAGAGAGAGAGAGAGAGAGAGTCTGTGTGTTTAAGCGCTTAGCGTGCCTTCTCAAGTGATATGACAAACAAAGCAAACAAAACAAACAAACAACCTCCAAAGAAAACAAGCCCAGGATGTTCTCTTTTATTTTCTTTATGTGTTGTTTCTGTTCCCTTCTCTGTCTCTGTCTGTCTGTCTCTGTCTGTCTGTCTGTCTGACTGTCATCTCTCTCTCTCTCTCTCTCTCTCTCTCTCTCTCTCTCTCTCTCTCTCTCTCTCTCTCTCTCTCTCTCGTGTCTCTCTCCCTCAATCTCTCTCTCCGTATTTCTATCTCTCGTTGTCTGCCCATCAGTCTGTCTGTCTGCCTGTCTGTTTCTCCCTCTCTCCCTCTCTCTCTCTCTCTCTCTCTCTCTCTCGCTCTTTCGCTCGCTCCTTCTCTCTTTCCTGCTCTCTGTCCCTCTTACTCTCAAAACTATGGTTCAAAACGACTTTCGCTATCATGTTATCTCCCTTCTACGGACCTTGCCAATAGTTATGAAATGGTCGATCATCAAGGCGCTCACGGTATCAGCACATGAGGTGATCTATTGACACAGCATCTCCTTTCTCAGCAGTCAGGTCGTAAGACTGCCATGACGCACGCTGCGGGCAGTCAGGGATTCCCACACATCTCTCTCCTCAGTCAGGAGCAACAGGGTAGAGTTGCTATATAATCGGCCCCACCCTTCACGTTGTACCGTCGTAATATTATTACAATCTACCGTCTTTGCCCTGACCTCAACACTGTAACGCTGCTCTACTCGCACAGAGTCTGTTTAGAAGTTCATTATTGGTGTTGACAGATGTTGCTATCACAACTGACCGCACAGGACCCTTTTTTCATGTCTGTCAAACTCGTACTGGAGAAAAAACAACAACAACAACACCATCACATCCTGAAAACAAAAAGCGTCACATCCAGAAATAGGTCTTATCCTGAAAAAGCTTATGTTGTGAAGAAGGTCACATCGTGAGGAAGGTCACGTCCTGGAAAGAGGGTCACATACTGAAAAAGTTAAATACTTGAAAGGTCACATTCTGAAAAAAGGGCCACATCCTGAAAAAGGGTCACATACTGAAAAAGGGTCACATCCTGAAAAAGGGTCACATCCTGAAAAGGGCCACATCCTGAAAAAGGGTCACATACTGAAAAAGGTCACATCCTGGAAAGGTCACATCCTGAAAAAGGGTCACATCATGAAAAGGGTCACATCCTGAAAAGGGTCACATCATGAAAAGGGTCACATCATGAAAAAGGGTCACATCATGAAAAAGGGTCACGTCATGAAAAAGGGTCACATCCTAAAGAAAAAAGACATTGTCGCACAATTTGTGGGGATGCGTGGCGATGGTGGTGTGATGTGGTGTACACCCACAAACGTTCTCTTCTCAGCTTGGAGACACCCACAAGCAATGGATAAATGTTAAAATAAATTTATTGATGTGAAATTAAAGACGTGGATGAGTGATATGTTTGTGATATGATTATGATATGATTATGATGATGGGGATGAATATGCAAATGAATACAAGTTGTTACAATAGAAAACGGAACAATAAACGAATATAATTACTTTCATTCATTCTTTCTCTCGCGCGTTCACTCGCCACGTACAAGGCTTTGAGAGTCTAAATGCGTGTGTGTTGTCGTAGTGGAGGTGTAAACAAAAAAATAAAGTTCACTTAACTGTTGACTCGTCGAATACCGTTGCTACGACGCTTCAAAACTAATGACGATAGCAGCCTTCCGTTTCAAGCCTGTCTCCTCTTGTGGCTTGTTGACGTACAGCTCGCAAATGTCTCTTCGATGTAAACAATAAAATAGTCACTGTTCTTTACATCACCGCACCTTCGTTCAAAATCACTATTATTTACACCAACACACCGTCCGAAGAAAACAGCTGATTGCATCGACGCACCGTCCATGTATATATATCACAGTTTCGAAGACGAACGTGAAATATTAAAATAACTACTCGCTTGTGGCGACTTGTTCCACATAGAAAGTTCCTGCTGCGTGGATAAATAATAATTAAGGTTTTCCAACAGGTCGCACCGTCCTTAATACAACAATCCACGCTGAGAGTGATGTCCAGTTAAGACGAGACGAAATGACGACGTTAGTTCAACGATGTAGATGAAGATACGTTCCTGTAGTTCCAGGCCAAAAAGAATATCCAAAGAAACGAGAATAAAGCCGAGCCTGCACACACCCAATTTTACACCCCTTTTGAGTTACCATGAAAAATCATATATGAACAGATCTGTATCCACACCCACACGCATTTTACAATAACAATACAGCCCTACTGTGGCTTCTCCGTCGCTCTCTCTAGCACCCAAAAGAGAAATGGAAAAATAATATGAACCGATGAGGACGAACAGCAGGCCTAGGCAGGCAGTCTCTCGCCTTTCTAACCCTAAAAGCCTGCAAACAACAACCAAACAAATGTAAACGACCCTCGGTCATGTCCACGTCACCCTGCACATCAACTACCTGGTTAAATAAACTCTAAAACTGCTATTTACCTCAGACGGCTCAATACAGGCGTCCACAGTCTACGATAGTCGAAGTCCCTGTGATTCTCCAACCGACAACTGTATAACCTGGTTACTCGTACACAAGTTGGCATTGTCCAATGGAGAAGCAGGTTTCTATCTTCTGCTCAAGATTCCCAGGCAACGCCAACCCAACATGCTAATGGCGGTGACGAAATCGCGCTTGCAATTGGAACATGACGTCAAAGTCGAATGGCGACATCACAGATATTCTAAGATTACGTGAAGCGAATCGATACGTTTCTTAGCAGAAACTACTTATTGCCGTATGAACGCGACAGACATGTCATGACTTGATAACTAAACCATTAGCATCCTTAAAGACCAGACCGTTTTAGAGCGGCAGCCGTTCTGCTTACTTCATCACAGAAAAAAAAAGAAAATCTATAAGCGTAGCGAAAAGTACATTTAAATGGCCTGTGGGCAGGTAGACGCAGCAGAATGGATAACCAGTTTCCATCCTGGATGGTATTTTCAGTTTTGCTCTACCTAGTCACCAGACTAAGAAGAAGAAGAAGAAGAAGAAGAAGATGATGATGATGATGATGATGATAATGATGATGTTGATGGTGAAGAAGAAAGAAGAAGAAGAAGAAGAAGAAGAAGAAGAAAACCCTTGCATATTATAAACTGTGACAAGTTGAAAAAGAAATGAATTAAACAAGTTTCCTGAACCAAGATATGAGGACAGCCCAAAAAGGTTAGTCAACAATCAATCGAGACAACCAATTCACCAACCAACCAACAAACAAGGCAGAGACAAAGAGAGCGACAGATAAGAAGCATCTAGCGCAGAACTTCCAAAAGGAATAGGAGCTATCTGGTGTCACACACCACATTTCTAACACTCGGTCACACATACGGCACGTTTACTCCATACGCGCGCATCACTCCATCTAAAGGAGAGACTGGGGAAACAGGAATTCACTTTTTTAAAGCTCCCCTTATCAAAATTGTCAACAAAATAAAATAAAAATTCACAACTTCACAAATTCACATTCACCAACGTAGCACCATGACACCATAGAGGCAGTTCACTATCTTTCGTTCAAAAAGCAGCATATAGATAATACATTTCACGTTTCTTCTGGGTTTTTTTTTTCATATTAAAACTATGGCGCGTAAATGTTTCTTTCTTTTAAAAATTCCACCATCAGGACTTGAGTTTCCAGGAGGAAAGAACTTGAGTCCCAGGGTTGGACGCTGAGGTTTTCCATAGGGAATGGATATTCTAACCATGGAATCCCCAGCAGACTTCTGTCTGCTCTACGTCAAAATCGGCCGCTCCCTGGCCTCAAGGAAAACTATGTTTTCCTTTTACAACCCCCAAGGTTGAAAAATAAGCTAACGACTCGGCCCAAGCCAAGCGCCCTTTCTTCCCGTCTGGCAACTCCTGGACCGCCCTACATATCGGGAACACACACTCCCTACAAAATAGTGAGCTTCTCTCACCAATCACGTGCTTCAGCGTCCAATCAACGACAAGAAAGTTAGGGATTCAAACGATGTTTTTCGTATGGTGTTATTTTCTCGTCAAAAGTTGAAAAGATCACCCGCGCGTAAACACTGTTATGACATCTGGCCTCCAAGGGAGTACCACTGCACCTTCCTCCCCTTCCCCACCGGCATTTCCACGAGGAGACAGTGGGGTCGTATGAAAAAGAAAACTAGTCCTGCTCAAGTCCTCCACGAGTATTGTCAATAATCACTGTCGATGTTTTCTGACAGGCGAGACCTGCCCGTACGAAGTCAATGAAAACAGAACGGCAATATCCAGTGG
>CM031597.1:23085115-23090115 GCA_018398815.1 Conus ventricosus
CCAGTCCTCCACAGCCCCTGCACCGGCAATCCACAGGGATAGTCTGGCCCGTCCTTCACAGCCCCTGCACCGGCAATCCACAGGGATAGCCTGGCCCGTCCTTCACAGCCCCTGCACCGGCAATCCACAGGGATAGCCTGGCCAGTCCTCCACAGCCCCTGCACCGGCAATCCACAGGGATAGCCTGGCCCGTCCTTCACAGCCCCTGCACCGGCAATCCACAGGGATAGCCTGGCCTGTCCTTCACAGCCCCCTGCACCGGCAATCCACAGGGATAGCCTGGCCCGTCCTTCACAGCCCCTGTACCGGCAATCCACAGGGATAGCCTGGCCAGTCCTTCACAGCCCCTGCACCGGCAATCCACAGGGATAGCCTGGCCTGTCCTCCACAGTCCTGCACCGGCAATCCACAGGGATAGCCTGGCCCGTCCTCCACAGCCCCTGCACCGGCAATCCACAGGATAGCCTGGCCCGTCCTCCACAGCCCCTGCACCGGCAATCCACAGGGATAGCCTGGCCCGTCCTCCACAGCCCCTGCACCGGCAATCCACAGGGATAGCCTGGCCCGTCCTCCACAGCCCTGCACCGGCAATCCACAGGGATAGCCTGGCCCGTCCTCCACAGCCCCTGCACCGGCAATCCACAGGGATAGCCTGGCCCGTCCTCCACAGCCCCTGCACCGGCAATCCACAGGGATAGCCTGGCCTGTCCTCCACAGCCCCTGCACCGGCAATCCACAGGGATAGCCTGGCCTGTCCTCCACAGCCCCTGCACCGGCAATCCACAGGGATAGCCTGGCCCGTCCTCCACAGCCCCTGCACCGGCAATCCACAGGGATAGCCTGGCCCGTCCTCCACAGCCCCTGCACCGACAATCCACAGGGATAGCCTGGCTCGTCCTCCACAGCCCCTGCACCGGCAATCCACAGGGATAGCCTGGCCTGTCCTCCACAGCCCCTGCACCGGCAATCCACAGGGATAGCCTGGCCAGTCCTCCACAGCCCCTGCACCGGCAATCCACAGGATAGTCTGGCCCGTCCTTCACAGCCCCTGCACCGGCAATCCACAGGGATAGCCTGGCCCGTCCTTCACAGCCCCTGCACCGGCAATCCACAGGGATAGCCTGGCCAGTCCTCCACAGCCCCTGCACCGGCAATCCACAGGGATAGCCTGGCCCGTCCTTCACAGCCCCTGCACCGGCAATCCACAGGGATAGCCTGGCCTGTCCTTCACAGCCCCCTGCACCGGCAATCCACAGGGATAGCCTGGCCCGTCCTTCACAGCCCCTGTACCGGCAATCCACAGGGATAGCCTGGCCAGTCCTTCACAGCCCCTGCACCGGCAATCCACAGGGATAGCCTGGCCCGTCCTCCACAGTCCCTGCACCGGCAATCCACAGGGATAGCCTGGCCTGTCCTCCACAGCCCCTGCACCGGCAATCCACAGGGATAGCCTGGCCCGTCCTCCACAGCCCCTGCACCGGCAATCCACAGGGATAGCCTGGCCCGTCCTCCACAGCCCCTGCACCGGCAATCCACAGGGATAGCCTGGCCTGTCCTCCACAGCCCCTGCACCGGCAATCCACAGGGATAGCCTGGCCTGTCCTCCACAGCCCCTGCACCGGCAATCCACAGGGATAGCCTGGCCAGTCCTCCACAGCCCCTGCACCGGCAATCCACAGGGATAGCCTGGCCCGTCCTTCACAGCCCCTGCACCGGCAATCCACAGGGATAGCCTGGCCAGTCCTCCACAGCCCCTGCACCGGCAATCCACAGGGATAGCCTGGCCCGTCCTCCACAGCCCCTGCACCGGCAATCCACAGGGATAGCCTGGCCTGTCCTCCACAGCCCCTGCACCGGCAATCCACAGGGATAGCCTGGCCAGTCCTCCACAGCCCCTGCACCGGCAATCCACAGGGATAGCCTGGCCCGTCCTTCACAGCCCCTGCACCGGCAATCCACAGGGATAGCCTGGCCTGTCCTCCACAGCCCCTGCACCGGCAATCCACAGGGATAGCCTGGCCCGTCCCTTCACAGCCCCTGCACCGGCAATCCACAGGGATAGCTTGGCCTGTCCTTCACAGCCCCCTGCACCGGCAATCCACAGGGATAGCCTGGCCCGTCCTTCACAGCCCCTGCACCGCAATCCACAGGGATAGCCTGGCCAGTCCTTCACAGCACCTGCACCGGTAATCCACAGGGATAGCCTGGCCCGTCCTCCACAGCCCCTGCACCGGCAATCCACAGGGAAATCAATGTCAAGTCGTCTAGAAGTCGGTGGTGCCTGTTCTGATCCAACGTACGCAGACTAAGCCCCCTGCAGACTAAGCCCCCTGCAGACTAAGCCCCCTGCAGACTAAGCCCCCTGCAGACTAAGCCCCCTGCAGACTAAGCCCCCTGCAGGCTAAGCCCCTTGCAGACTAAGCCCCCTGCAGACTAAGCCCCCTGCGGACGGCCACAATTGATTACTGGCGAAGCCGACGTGAGTGAGCTCTCCTTCCAGAGGATGCCACCACGTCCGTCCAAGACAATCCCCGTGAACTGACCGATAGCGGTGACCCCGACATAATCAAAGGTCATGGACGTGGAAAGGCGATCGAAGCTGAGGTCGCCACGAAAACGGGGCACGGATGACCACGAGTTTGATACCTTTTTTTTTAATGTTAATCGTTATGAATGAGGATGATGAAGAAGATACTGTCAGTTTTCATTTGGACTGACAGTGCACGACAGGGTTGTACTTTACATTTAATTTCATATCATATCCCGGTGTCAGCCAGGCCCGAGAAATGCAGACACCTGTAGTGGTGGTTGGAAAATTTGAGCAACACTCTCAGAGGCGGATCCATGAAGTGGATGAAACTCGACTGTGTGGTCCCAGCCTTCCCAAATGCCCTCGTATCAAACTCGACTCTGGGTAGGAGCCGATTGAGGCAGGAAAAAAATCCACCAAAAAATGGAATCTGTGATGGGAATCGAGGTCATGACGTCCCAGCCAGAAGTCCGCGACTCAAACCACTTCGCTGTTGCAGATGGTCAGTCCTTGAAGGTTTGTTTGCTCGCTTGTCTGTCTGTGAGCAGTGTAGTAAACCTACTGAACTGGTTTACTTAACCTACTGAATTCACTTCAACGAGCCTTGATGAAATGACAGAAAGTGACCTCATCTCATTAAAGCTCATTAAAAATGACAGCAGATACAAAGTCAGAAATACTGCGCCGCCAACCGAAAAAATAAAGAAATTACAAAACAAAAACGACGCGTTTTGACCGAGTTGGTCTTCTTCAGGCTGAAAAGATAACATTCGAGACAATGAAAACAAAGAACGAAGAGAGTCACTTATCACTTCGACCTGGGTGCAGAAAGGCTAGGTAATAGAAACGAAGCTGAAGGGCAGACATGTACATGTAAAAGGAGGAGTATATTATGTAATCAAAAGAAAACCGGAGCAAGATAAGTGAGTGGTGAGTAACTAAGAGACTGGAAAAGAAAATGGAGATAGTGGAGGGAGGGGAGTAAGGAAGATTGCTGTAACACATGCATGAAGCGAACAGTGAGTAGTGTGGTAGTATGTCTGTGGACAGTGGTTCAGGCTGGCGTTGCGGGATGGAGAAGCACATGCAATGTTTTGGATGTTGATTCTAAGTGGACGAAAGGTCACTAGTCTGGCAATAAGATGGGATTCCTGCATGGTACACTCAAAGTTATCACACTTCAACCATCTCCAAGATAACATCAACCATGTCAAAGTCCGGGCACACCGGCAATCACTAAGTGACAACTTTGAGCGATGGCGGATAGAAATAAAAGCAGTGGATTCCAGAATTGGTAGGCTCAGGCAAAAAGAGTGCATCCACCTTGACGTTTTCTTTCAGACTTAAGGGATTTGGAAAACATTCCTGTGGTCAGCAGAAGAGTGAAGAATTCTGGAGGAATGTAGGCTTTACGTAGCTCAGACAAACAGAGAGAAGCCTTTCCAGGAAGTATGGACAGTTATGTTTTGTACTGAATTCCCTGTCCAAAAGGAAGCCAATGAAGTTCTTTGAGAAGTGGCTTGGTGTGTACGGTCTGACAAGATCTGTTAATGACACTGGCAGCAGCATTGTGGACCTGGTGGACTGTTTTGTGAGTGTCAGTGGATGATTGGATAGTAAGGAATTATAACAGTCCAGTTGGGACCGGATGGAAGAGCTCACATGTTGGTTTTTTTTTTTAATTATTTTTTTAAATTTTTTATTCGTCAACTGTTGAGACACTGGCGAATGGAACTGATACCTTTGGATTCAACGTATGCTGTTTGGCATGATTTCATGACATACTGTTTGAATGTCAGATCATTATTATACAGAGAGCACGTATGCTGTTTGACATGATTTCATGACATACTGTTTGAATGTCAGATCATTATTAAACAGAGAGCCACGATTTTGAACGGCGTCAAAAAATTCAACGTCGATGTAGTTTATTGAGATGGGTGGAACATTGCTAGTGGAAACGGCGGTGGAGAATCCGCCAGTCTCTGTTCCGACCACATTCTGACTTCTCTAAAGCGTTATGGAAGTGATTCAGCATTATTTGGCAAGAAGTGATCGTAGTAGTCGTAGTCTTCGTCGTCGTCTTTGTCATCGAAATACCAGATACTGTAGCAGTAGTAAAATCATCATCATCATCATCATCATCATCCATCATCATCAGCAGCAGCAGCAGCAGCAGTAATAGTAGTAGTAGTAGTAGTAGAAATATAGTAGTAGTTGTTGTTGTAGAAACGGTGATGGTGGAGGAGGTGGAGATGGTGGTGGCGGTGGTAGTAGTAGTAGTAGTAGTAGTAGTAGTAGTAGTAGTAGTAGTAGCAGTAGCAGCAGCAGTAGTAGTAGTACTAGCAGTAGTAGTAGTGATGTTAATAGTAGCAGTAGCAGTAGTAGTAGTAGTAGCAGCAGCAGTAGAAGTAGTAGTAGTAATAGAATCATCATCATCATCATCAGCAGCAGCAGCAGCAGCAGCAGC
>CM031597.1:23097615-23115115 GCA_018398815.1 Conus ventricosus
AGGTCACTTCTCTCTCTCGCTCTCTCTCGCTCTCTCTCTCTCTCCTCTCTCTCTCTCTCTCTCTCTCTTTCTCCTCTCTCTCTCTCTCTCTCTCTCTCTCTGATGCCATCTTGGTTAGGATCTCAGAGTTAGTCTTAACCAGTTTTGTTTTTCTTGCTTAAAGAAGGTCGTTTTTCTTTTTGGGATAACATCTGATTCCCTCCGTTTCATTTCTGTGTGAGTTACTTTTATCATGTTGTCGATATTAAAAAGCTGTGGTTTTTGCGTAAACGTGCACATTCAAATTGTCTAAAAACAAGTGATTGATTATGGTAACTGTGTTTCAATCTTTATCTTTTTCTTGAAAGCGCTTGTACATCAAGTTTTTTTTGTGTTTTTAAAAAAATCATGTTCATAATTTTTTTTTTTACGAGATCATTTCACTTTATTTCTTTGGGGAATGATGGGTTAAGCTTTCAAGATGTGTATATCTTATACTACATAGAGTGTTATATTTTAGTTTGAACAACCAATGAGCACTGATATTGTTCCAAAGAATGTCTGCATCCATTATCACCAGGAGCGTGTCGGACACGAAGATAAATAAGGGAGACTATGCTGTAGTAGGGAGACTATGCTGTAGTGGTGAAAGACTTCTTCAGTTGTATCTTGAATTTTGAGAACATCATTAAAGTCAAAGCAGGATAGACATATTCACAGTGGTTTCTCGTACGTAACACATATTAAGGAGTGATCAATTTATTTTCAGGTTCCCTCTCTAAATTTCAGGCTCCATCAATCCCAAAATTATGAGTACGTATCTCATCAGGATTATCACTAAATCTCTAAAATGGAACTTCAGTATTGTCTCGTTTTTGGTCGATATTCTTTTTAATGACATTTCCGTAAATGTTTTCACGACGAGAGGCAAGAACATGATTTCTGTAAGAGTCCAGTAATTTTTGAAATCAGAGCGATGTTGAGTGGAATAACTGCTCTCTCTTTAATTGTCCATTCTTGAAGCAAATTTTAAAAAGAAAGGTATTGGTTTTAAACAGATAACAAGACAAAACACAACGCATTTCGATCTCTCAGGTCTTCTTCAGACAGAAACAGACAACATCCAGACAATGAAAACGAAGAACGAGCAACCACTTATCTCCCAATATTCGGCGCAATTCGGCCCATTTTGCACTGAATATGAGAAGATAAGTGGGTTCTTCGCTTTTTTGTCCTGAATGTTATTTGGTTTTGCCTCAAGAAGACCCGAGAGGTCAAAATGCGTTATGTGTTGTCTTGTAATCTGTTTGTCTGTATCGTCTGGCGGAACTAATACCCTTTCTTTTCAAATCTGCTTCATTTTCCCACCCTCAGTCACCTCGGTGTCAGACTATCCATTCTCGGTTCCGATCCACCATGGTTCATCCTCGTTTCTTTTTTTCCCCTTCTAGAAAAATGAAACTGAAAGGAATGTCTGCTCTTTGAAAGTATTCTAACCCTGGGTACCTTTGGTGATGCTATCATAAAATATCTTACTGATGGTTTTCTATATTTTTAACTCATCTACTGTACACTTTTCTGTACCATATTATATCGGGGTTTTGCACAAGTGTTTTACTTTTTGGCATTTTAGATGACTGAATATAAAACAAAAAGTGTAGTTTTGAATGTTTGAGGTATTAATAGAATTTTTTTTTCCAAAGAATTTAGGCTTTTTGTCGGCAAATATTATCTTCGGTTTTAATGGTCTTATTTGTTTTTTAGGTACTTTTTATGAATAAAACATTATCCATCTATCTAAACTAATTGATAGAATACTTATGCAGGTTGTGCTGTTGTCACGGCATTGTCATACGACACTTTATGATCTGATATTTTGCAGTTAAACCACTTATGTGTTGTTTTTTTCTCACAATAACATTGTATATAGAGTTTTTGATGTTTTATTCAACGCTTATTCTCTGTGTCTGTCCGTCTGTCTGTCTGCCCCCCCCCTCTCTCTCTCTCTCTTGTCTGTCTGTCTGTCTGTCTGTCTGTCTGTCTGTCTGTCTCTCTCTCTCTCTCTCTCTCTCTCTCTCTCTCTCTCTCTCTCTCTTTGTCTCTCTCCATGCACGTGTGTGTGTCTGTGTATGTGTGTATGCCCATTTCTCCATTTTTGCACACTTCTTAAATACTGAATGTTGTATTCATGTGAGTGTTATTCCTCTGTTGCACTGCTTATGTCTCATCATGGTAATAAAACTTGTGTTAGAAAAAAGGGAAGGACCGACTTTCGGGCCAGCTCCGCGACAATATCACGTCACTTATCACCTATCACCTACCCCCAAATCTTCACGACCGTTTGAGCGTCACAGAAGACTTGGCAACCAGGTTCGTCCTCTCTCTCGGTTCTCTTAGAAAGCTGCTGGGTGTGAGGCCAGTCCATTCACTTTAATTTATCCTCCATTGTCTTTCTCTCTCTCCTCTTCTTCTGTCTCTTCGCGCTGTTCCTTATTGAATGGTTTTTGGCAAATTCTGTTGATCTTAATACAACATCCAGGACAATGAAAACGAAGAAAGAGCAACACTTATCTCTTAATATTCGGCGCAATTCGGCCCATTTTGCACTGAATATGAGAAGATAAGTGGTCGCTCGTTCTTCGCTTTTTTTGTCCTGAATGTTATTTGGTTTTGCCTCAAGAAGACCCGAGAGGTCAAAATGCGTTGTGTGTTGTCTTGTAATCTGTTTGTCTGTATCGTCTGGCGGAACTAATACCCTTTCTTTTCAAATCTGCTTCATTTTCCCGCCCTCAGTCACCTCGGTGTCAGACTATCCATTCTCGGTTCCGATCCACCATGGTTCATCCTCGTTTCTTTTTTTCCCTTCTAGAAACTGAAACTGAAAGGAATGTCTGCTCTTTGAAAGTATTCTAACCCTGGGTACCTTTAGATGCTATCATGAAATATCTTGCTGATGGTGTCTATCTTTTTAACTCATCTACTATGTACTTTTCTGTACCATATGATATGGGTTTTGCACAAGTGTTTTACTTTTTGGCATTCTAGAGGACTGAATATAAAACAAAAAGTGTAGTTTTGAATGTTTGTGGTATTAAAAGAATGTTTTGTTTTTTTTAGTGAATATAGGCTTTTTTTCGGCAAATATTGACTGCAGTTTTTTAACGGTCTTATTTGTTTTTATAGGTACTTTTTATATAAAAACATTATCCATGTATCTAAACTAATTGATAGAATACTTATGCAGGTTGTGTTGTTGTTACGGGATGTCATAAACTCTTTATGATCTGATATTTTTGCAGTTAAACCACTTCTGTGTTGGGGTTTTTTTCACAATAACATTGTATATATGTAGCTTTTGATGTTTTATTCAACTCTTATCTCTGTGTCTGTCTGTCGGTCTCTCTGTCTGTCTGTCTGTCTGTCTGTCTGTCTGTCTGTCTGTCTGTCTGTCTCTCTCTCTCTCTCTCTCTCTCTCTCTCTCTCTCTCTTTCTCCATGCACGTGTGTGTGTGTGTGTGTGTGTGTGTGTGTGTGTGTGTGTGTGTGTGTGTGTGTGTGTGTGTGTGCCGATTTCTCCATTTTTTTCACATTTCGTAAATACTGAATGTTGTATTCATGTGAGTGTTATTCCTCTGTTGCACTGCTTATGCTCATCATGTAATAAAAATTGTGTTAGAAAAGGAAGGACACGTTCGCCTGTTTGTCGGGAGGTTACCGGAGCCCAAACAAATATCACATCACTTATCAACTATCACCTATCCCGAAATCTTGACAACCGTTTGACCGTCACAGTAGACTTGCAACCAGCTTCATCCTCTCTGTCGGTTCTCTTAGAAGTTGTCTGGGAGTGAGGCCAGTCCATTCACTGTTTATCCTCCATTGTCTTTCTCTCTCTCTGTCTCCTCGCGCTGTTACTTGTAGAATGGTTTTTCAGCAAATTCCATTGATCTTAATACATGATCATACCATCTCATTTTCCTTTTTTTTTTTACTGTGGACGTCAGGCCTTCGTACGGTCTTATGGTTTTGCCTTACTCTGGCCTGGATCTCCAAGTTGGTGATGTGGTTTTTGTATGAGATGCCAAGGATCTTGCGGAAGCATCTAATCTTTAATGGCTGAGTCCTTCTCTCAAGTTCAGCAATCAGAGTTCACGTCTTACAGGCATAGATAAACATGAAATTATCAGGGAGCGTATCAGTCTGATCTTGGAACATACATTGAGTTCGGTTTATTTCTATATCAATTGTTTTCCAGTGTATTTATTTATTCATTCATTCATTTGTTTATCTATTCATTTATTTTTTATACTATGTATACATGTATGTATGTACGTACGTATGTACAGCAAAAAGCAAAAATACATTCATGCCAGCTTATAGTACAGCAGTCATCAAAATGAGATAATTTTTCGATACTCCGTTAAAGAAATCGTACCGGGAGTCAACTCGCTGAAATGTGGGAAGGCTACAGGCAAAACAATATCTCAAAACTCCAGAAGCTCGGCGGAGAGGCAGTAAAAGAAATCCAAATTCCAAACTGCCATCTACAACAAAATCTGGCACCCAGGGAGTGTGCCGACGCCATGAACTCAATAATTCATCGTCACCCTTTCAAAGGAAGGAGATTTCCAGCTAAGATTGAAGGCAATGATTTAAAGGAGCATTACAAGTTTTCTCAAAAATAAAAAAGGATATTTTTGTTCCATCTTTCAATGCTATGGCATCAACGATAAGAAAGTTTACAGTGGGTGTCATTTAAAGCAACTTATTGTATCTCGAGTTTGTTTATTTCATACCAAGTCAAAGACGAAAGAAAAAAAAAGTGGATTTAGTCTTTGAAACCTACGACAGAGAATTCTTTAGTGGCGTTAACCAGCTGTAGTGTCAACGGTATTGTATTACCAGCCTCACCGCGTGAGAGGGTAGCCCTTCATTAGTATCTATTGTTGTCTTGCATCTTGACAATTTTTTTCAGAAAGAAAAAGAAGAAACAGTACCGAAATGTGCACACTGTATACTACGCTTTAAATCGTGTCCAGTTTATGATCGGATAATTGACTGACGTCGACGTAACCTTTGCCTCTCTGTTGGATCCATAGCAGCCACTGTCGGCTGCTAGAAAACGACGACAGCGAGCTGATCACGGGCCGACAGCTTTCTTCTAACGATGACATCAAATCAACGACGTGGTCATGTTTCCATCAATGAAGAGCTGAAAAGTTCTATGTTGGAGCACGTGCTTACTAAACTCAGTAAATTAGATGAAAATACAAATACCAGAGAGAGAGAGAGAGAGAGAGAGAGAGATGGATTTGCTTACCCGTACATATGACGCAAGAAATTCTAAATTCGTATTTGAGTTTAAGCATTTAGAGATAGAGATAACGCGTGTGTGTGTGTGTGTGTGTGTGTGTGTGTGTGCAATGCTTCTCAGGCCCAACCATGAACCGTGCCGATTTCAAAACATTCATGGTTTTCCAAGTAGCCAGCGAACGCTATGCTGCACACTTGCGTTGTGTTTGCATATAGAAAAGCAGCCAGTATATCCTCCCTCAAGTATTAATATAGCAGCATGCTTCGAATGTAGAATATTAAAACTCCGGGGCAAGAATTTATCCAAACTGTGATAAGCTAAATAGGACAGATTCTCTGCTTGACAATTCCCCTGCTCAATACTATCCCTGTACGATACTCCTCCTGCCCGATATTTTCCCTGCTTATCTACAGTGTGTGTGTGTGTGTGTGTGTGTGTGTGTGTGTGTGTGTGTGTGTGTGTGTGTGTGTACGTGCGTGCTTTTGTGCATGTGTGCGTGCGTGCGTTCGTGTGTGTGTATGAGTGTGTGTGTGTGTGTGTGTGTGTGTGTGTGTGTGTGTGTGTGTGTGTGTGTGTGTGTGTGTGCGCACACGCATGTACAAAAATCTGATATTTTAAGCAGGAAACCCCAATCAACTGCACATAGCAAATTACAAATCAGTTGCGAATAATAACGGAGGCAGATTTATTTAAATAATAAATTAAATCATATAGCAGTTCATCGTTACCATCTATATCTCTTCAAGATAAGATCCTGTCTGGTCTCCTTTCATTAGATAAGGCAATTGTGATTTTATTGTAGATGCATTACGTGTTGATTAACATTGATGCATAACATTCAAAGGTGTAACTGGCAGCCATTTTATCAATTGTTATGATTTACCTTTTTTTGGAATGTAGATCAAAATCCCTTCTCTCTGATTTCTCCTTCATTTGTTGACAACTACAAAATTTGCTTCCAGACAAAAAGGGAAAAATTCAAAATGTAAATTTGTTGTTGTTTTTTTCGGTACCTGTCATTCTTTTTTCCGGTTATATTTCTAAGAGCTTTGGTTCCCTCTTCTCGTTAGTTTTTCTTCGAAAACAGCTGAATCTCCTTAAGGAGTAGTGAAGATTATATATATATATAATATATATATATAATATATATATTGAATTATAAACAAAACTTGCTCTTATGTCTTAGTTTGAAGAAATGGGGAAAGAGATATGCATCATATCTGCAGTGGTAATAATGCTCCCTAACTAACAGTATGTGCTTGAGTGGTGAATGGGAAAAATAAATAAATGCTTCTCAAAATGAGCCTTCAGCAAGCTTATAGTCTCCAAGGGGAGACAATCTCCAATGGGGAGGAAACTCACTAACATATAACCCTGGTCAATACCGATATTTCGAAACCTGATTGTTTCTCCTCAATGACCGCGGAAAGTGGTAATTTGATTCCTCTGCCTTTTCGGTTTAAGAAGAAGGGCTATCCCAGTAAAGGCTGGTGTGCAATACCGTAGTATGTTTGTTGAATTTCAAAAAACTATCCAAAGGTGCCACCTAAGAAGCAAACGAAAATCATGAAAGAGCAAAACAAGCTACATTTTATTGTGAAAAGTAGAAAATATAAAAAGATAACCTCTTAAGACAGAAGTGCTGAGGGCCATTCTTGAATGAATCCACGAGGGACTAAATTACAACAAACCAATAAATTCCAAGGATAAGTACCGAGTACCATTCCAGCAGCTTACAGAGCAGCTGGTGTTGCAATGACTGGGAAGAAATATTGAATTATAAACAAGGCTTGCTCTTATGTCTTAGATTGAAGAAATAGGGGAGATAAGCATTCATATCTGCAGTCGTAGATAATTCTGCTTTAGCTAACAGTATGTGCTTGAGTGGGTGAATGGGGAAAAATAAAATAATGCTTCTCAAAATGAGCCTTCAGCAAGCTTATAGTCTCCAAGGGGAGACAATCTCCAATGGGAGGAAACTCACTAACATATAACTCCTGGTCAGATACCGATATTTCGAAACCTGATTGTTTCTCCTCAATGACCGCGGAAAGTGGTAATTTGACTCCTCTGCCTTTTCGGTTTAAGAAGAATGCTATCCCAGAAAACTCAACAAACATACAACGGTATTACACACCAGCCTTTTCTGGGATAGCATTCGAAATATCGGTATCTGACCAGAGTTATATGTTAGTGAGTTTCCTCCCCATTGGAGATTTGTCTCCCCCTTGGAGACTATAAGCTGCTGAAGGCTCATTTGAGAAGCATTTATTTTATTTTTCCCCATTCACCCACTCAACACATGCTGTTAGTTAGGCAGAATTATCTACGACTCGCAGATGAATGCTTATCTCCACCTATTTCTTCAATCTAAGACATTAGAGCAAACTTTGTTTGTAATTCAATATTTCTTGCAGTCATTGCAACACCAAGCTGCTCTGTAAGCTGCTGGAATGGTGCTCGTATTTATCCTTGGAATTTATTGGTTTGTTGTATATATATATATATATAATATATATATATAATATATATATATAATAGAGAGAGAGAGAGAGAGAGAGAGAGAGAGAGAGAGAATGAATGATTTGAATGAATGATTTATTGTGTTGATCTTAATAAGCCCATTCACAAGATTGGGAGACGATGGGGTGGGGGACTGTACAGATACAAGAAATAAGAATAAACATCAATACAATACAGGAAAGTACGTCACGATTGGATCCCAGATCACGGAACTGCATAGACCGTTAAATACAATGATAACACAGATAGCTGTCAGTTGGATTTTCCAGATGTTCATCAGTTACAACAGTGCAATAATTACGAAGGATTGACAGGATTTCGGTTTTCCATCTCTTTGCTGCGTATAGTGCTGCCTTTCACCTCTTCTTCAGTTCCGACAGGCGATCATTCATGTTCCTTGCTGTTTCTTCCAAGCACGCCATTAGGTCTGAGATTGTGATGTTTTCTGCATGGGTATCTGTGCCGTAACAGCAGTGGTATCTGCATAATGACTACTACCGTCTGTATCACACTGATCTGTTGCTGCAACAAATGTTTGAATTACTTGTTGCGTACATTCAGCTACAGACGAATATGTTCAAAAAATGCACCACAGTTATCATCATCGTCTTCGTGAACACATAGCTTTTTAACATCAGTGTCAGATAACAGGTCTAAATTCGAAATTACTGTCACTGACTCACTGTCTGTGTCGCACGGTGCCATGTCGATGTGCAGTGTTCCGTGGTGGGACATCGAACTCGGTGCAGGCAGAGGCACAGAGCAAGGGGTTGGTGTGAAGGCTGAAAAGTGTCGCACAGGAGACTCCACTGTTGTTGTCGCTTGTGTCGCCATTGTACATTAGACTAGGTGGAGTCGGCAGGAACAGACCAGACGGGAAGATGTAGCTTCACTTGCCTTTTGCTTGCGATGCTCTTTAGCCCTTCACCTGTCCCTGTTGACCTGCGACGGACCTTTTCTCCGGGAACACTGCACTGTGAGCTGGGTGACGCGTGACAGGGGAAGGGTCGGACATTGTTGTCAGCCTAAAAATCACCACAGTCTGATTTTCACTGCCTTCGATTTTGAACGATGACAAAGTCATGTCGCGCAGCGCGGCAAGGGTGGGGTGGGGGGAAGGGGGATTCTAGAGATGAATTAATAAGTAATATGTGATACACATGCTGAGGGATGAACGGGAACTTAATAGTTATATTCTTTTCTACCGCGAACACCGATCTGTTGCCAGTGCATATGGTCCAAATAAGGTTGACTTCATTTTTCATGATAAAATTACAAACATGACAAAAGGTTAAAAAGAAATGTTAATACAATACACTTTACAGTTTTCAATTTTCGACTGGGTTAAGAGATTAATTGACGCAAGGATATTAATTTTACAAAGCAAGAAAGTCCTCGAACATAATGTTGAAAATCAAGTTTGAAGAAATAACGGCTCTAACTTTAAAAAGGAACATCTGGCAAAGATCAAGTCCGCAAAACGAAACCAGACTGGGGTGATTTCTTGTATTTGTTGTTAAGTTTGGAATTAACATACTCCCGGAATATCATCTGATCAGAACTGTTAATTAATTTCTAACACGTTTTTTCCCAGAACTGTTGATCAATGTTTTGGTAAAATGTGTAAGGATATACACTTCGTGTTTTAATTTCAGCAATTAAAATAGTGATAGCTTTCTATAGAGTATCGGAATGATAAACGTTATTTCGAGTGCTGCTACACATGTATTAAGTATGGTAGATTCATTCCTTCGCTTTATAACCCCGCTCCTTGCTGTTCTATTAAAAAAATGCCTTGCTTCTATTTCAGACGAAATGGAAGAACATTCTTTAAGTTCTTCTAATACAGGGTGTGAGAGTTTGGAAACAGAATCCAAAAATGTGTATATTTATATGATATTACTATCATATAAACTCTTAATTATGGTGTCATTACTCTTTGAGTCATATATTAAAGCTTTTACTTCTATTATTTTTTCTTCATTTCCTCATATTTCTTTTATCCAACAATCGGGTCCCGTTAGACCCATACTCACAATATTTTACAATCTTCAGGCTTCCATTCCAGATTTAGCTGTCACACACACACACACACACACACACAACACACACTACACACACACACACACACACACACACACACACACACACACACACACACGCACGCGCGCGCGCGCGCGCACGCGCGCGCAAGATGAGACAGCGTAATAAAAAAATTAACGATAAAATGCGATATTAGAAATAATGTAAAAAGCAATGAAATATGTTCCGTTAAAGGCAAAAGACAACACCTGATACAGGCAAAAAAACACAGAAAAAACACACAGACACACAGACACACAGACACACAGACACACACACACACACACACACACACACACACACACACACACACGACTTACCAACAATATAAATGTATATTCAATTTATATGACCATAAAATGTCCCCCGATGTTAGTTTGTGTATGATTATCGGCATGATACTTTCGAACCGGTAGGAGGTACAATTTGGCCATGTTAATTAACATTTGTGTTCTTTTATGAACGTCAAACACACACACACACACACACACACACACACACACACACACACACACACGCCACACACACACACACACACACACACACACACACACACACACACACACACACACAGAGAGAGAGAGAGAGAGAGAGAGGGTGCATACACATATGGAACGAAAACAATCTGATTTGATAGGCTCACTGATTTTACACGCCAGATTGAAAACGCTAACGGAAACCTCAACAGCAGCCCTTTCTGAACATTCGTACCTGTGACAGCTGCACGCTTGCTGCTCTTTGCCACATTAATTCTGAAAACACTGTACCCTCATTCTGAATAGTTGTAGGATGCATAATTTGGAAAGCTTTCGTTAATTTTGTACTTTTCATGGATGAAGTTGCTGATGAATTCATTTGCTGATTCATTAAGTCTTGCTGTGTCCATATTAAATTGTTGAGTTTCTATATTTTTTCTTTATACAAAGCAACATTGATGTATCAAATTTCTCGCTTCAAGACACAAAAGAATCAATAGATTGTGTTTGTGACTTTGATTGCATTCACATTAAAATGACATCACTGGAACGGTCATCAGAACAGATTTGCTTGTATAAAAGAATAGTTTGAAAATCAAATGATTAAATTCCAAAACTGAGCTCTAACCTTCTTCCAGACAGGCAATACAAATAAAAGTTGACTGCACTATTAGCCATCAACAAAATATAGCTGACATCATCAAAGATCTCAAATTGCCGTTAAGAACTGGATCGTCCGAATCGAAGTATGTCTCGCAACTTCATACACTGCTCTTGGTCCTGTGAGGATAAAAATGTGATACTTACAACAATCAAAGTCACTGTCAATGAAGACACTTTCTCCTGTCTGGATTCTTGAGTTGCTTGGTGTAAAGAAGACGACTGCCTGTTCTGACAGATGTGACAATTTTCCGAAGCAGAACACCGTTGCTGACACCCATCAAGATGAAAGGTAACAAAGAGCGCATGTTTAAATCCACCCAAGACCATATCATTTCGCGAAACCATTTGTACGTTTTCTTTACAGAGTAAGAGCAATCACAATCCTCTTCATCACAATCATATCCATAGAACAAATGACCATGAATCAGAGCGATCACGAAGATCAATGAAATAGCAACAGCTCGTGACGTTGTCTTGGTCCCAGACAGTATTGATACGATGTGGCCACAAGACAGAAGCTGCCCTTTGCATAGTGAGTGCCACAAGCGTCCATGGAGATAAAGCTACAGCTGTGTCTTTTAAAAATGATACAGTTTACACGCCCAAGGACCCTGATCAGCAACGTACGGCACATCAATTCCCAGTGGAGCCATATTGTTAGTGGTTTCATCATCAAATAAATCTGGTCAGACCAAGCCAGTACTAAAATAAAACGCTCAAATTGGATGCAGAAATACGATGCATGATTAGAATTGTCATGAAATTTCCAAGGAGTCCAAACATTAGCACAATAGGTAAACTACTTTCAAAAATCATGTCAGAGATGCATCAAATATTTTGTATATGTCCCACCACTCGTCATAATCCCATTCGTCTTCAGAATCATATTCAGTCATCTTGATTCAGTTCAGCTATGTTGGAGTTTGTTTCATCTTTTACACTAAAGACATTGCAGGCAGTGGAAGATGGCGGATAATAGTTCGGTAATCAGGTCGAGCTGCCAGTAATGAAAACCGTCAATAATCCTGCATGACTCATATCACTTCCACACTTTATTGTCAACTGAGCTATGATTTCTCAATACATTATTTGTGAAATATCTCAAGACAAGCAACATGTGGAAGAAATTTTCACCAGCCGATGAGGCATACAGAGAAGAGAGAGAGAGAGAGAGAAGAGAGAAAAGAAGAGAGAGAAGAGAGAGAGAGAGAGAGAGAGATAGAGAGAAGAGGAGAGGAGAGAAGAGAGAGAGAGAGAGAGAGAGAGAGAGAGCTCAGATCTCAGAATTTCATTGTTTCTTTTGTCAACTGCATGTAACACATATCTTGAAACATCATGCCTGTGATTCATATTTGTCGTTTTTAACAGAACATTTACAGGCTTTTTAAAAATGATTATTTAGGTGTGTTTTTAGAAGGTTTATAAGAAAGGGTTGTGTGGATGAATGACTTTTGTATTGACTTCAACGCAGTGACAGCCCTGATATGGCCTTTGCGGTCGACTTGGCTATAAGCAACATTATCCTTCCTTACCATGCTCGCTGTCTTATTTGTCAGATGGAATGTCAGCAATGATATCTTGTCTCGGCTTAATCTCAAAGCCTTATTGTCAGTCACGTATTGTCTAATATTGCCTGTACCCTTATCCGGTTGGCGAATATTTTGTGCAAAATTGTCCATTTTGTCTCTTCCCCTTGTGCATAATCGTGCGTCATGCAATCGATGCAAACCTCTTTTTCAGCCGTCATCCTTTGGGGCATGCAATCGATGCAAACCTCTTTTTCAGCCGTCATCCTTTGGGGTCATGCAATCGATGCAAACCTCTTTTTCAGCTGTCATCCTTTGGGGTCATGTACAACATGAATTTTAGTACCTTTCATCATGCTCTGTTTTGTCGCGAGTTTCTACGATAAACTCTGCAAAGACTACGTCACTTTTTCCGTCCCCCTAACACTGTCCAGGGTCGGTTGCATGTACAGACTTAGCGGACTCTAAGTTTGCTTAAAGTTAGGGATTTGCTTAGCGTGAAGGAATCCTGTTGCATGGGCTTGCTTAGCAGCAAAGGATGCTTAACATCTTGCTTAAAGTTAGGACAGCTCCCCCCCCCCCCCCCCCCCCCCCCCCCACGCGTAAGTGCGAACTTAGCTAGGACAGAGCATACCGCAGTAAATAAAAATGGCGAACCGCGTTGTGTATGGGCTTCTGTTGCGCCGAAATTTGAGGCGAGAGAGAATTTTCAGGGATCGGACAAACCCTTTTGATGTGTATGACGACGTAGCATTGTACTCAAGATTCAGATTTCGACGGGCAGACATTTTAGACCTGTGTGATGTGATTGAGGATGACATTGATCACCCGTTTTCAACGGCGAGGCTCGCTGACTCCGCTCTTGCAGCTACTGATCGCACTGCGTTTTTATGCCAGTGGTGTTTTCAGGAAATGATTGGGGATTTGTTTGGTGTCGACAAAAGCACAGTGTGTCGAGTAATAGAGGTTCTCGAGCATTCGCAAACAGGCTGGATGAGTATGTTCGCATGCCAACCGTGGAGACAGCCAACAGAACGGCCAACAGTGAAATTTGCTGTTTCTCACACGTTTCTTCCCGTCGTTGTCCGCCATGCTGTCTTGTTGATTCTCATCTGCGGAGTTACTTTCCATTGGTTTGTTTGGTGACGTATGCACAAACTGTGTGCGATGACGGAGCCAAGCTAAAAATAACCATCCCAACCGACAACTTAGTTAAGTCCGCGACAAAGACGGTATGTGCAACCGATTGACAAAAATGCGCAAAGGAAATCTTTACAAAGTTTGCTTTGGCTCTAAGCAAACTTTGCTTAAGTCAACTTTTAAGAATGTATATGCAACCGGCCCCTGGCCAGTTA
This sequence comes from Conus ventricosus, assembly GCA_018398815.1. Taxonomy (NCBI): domain Eukaryota; kingdom Metazoa; phylum Mollusca; class Gastropoda; order Neogastropoda; family Conidae; genus Conus; species Conus ventricosus. The sequence continues at coordinate 23,111,533 of CM031597.1, forward strand.
GTGTTTCCTAGATGCTGTCTGCAGTCATTAGAATAACGTCTGTCGGCTTGTCATTCACACATACACATTAGAGTCTGTTGAATCTTTGTCCATTACAGGCCTAATCTGACTGTTGGCTTCGCTGGACCTGTCCGCACTCAGCTTCAGTGAAGTCGAACTTGAAATTTTAGACCTTTTGGCGTAGTCTTTCGACATAACATTTCTTTAGTGTTCTGAAGTTTTGCCTTCATGTCGTGGTCTATACAGTTATGTCATATCACTGTAGGATCTTGTTCCTGGAACGACTAGTATGGAGGTATGTGTGTCTGGAGCCAGGTGTCGAGAGTTCATCCCTCTGCTTGGACTGCCGTTCCACCTGTTGCCGGAACGTCTGATGCCTGAGTGGTGTTCCATAATGTCTTTGATTTCGTAGGAATCTTGTTGATAAAGCAAAGACTTGAACCTTTGCTGCGCCTTCGCTGTTTCTCTGTAGCCATTTCTGTAATCGTTCTGCATGAGCAGCCAGTCTTCCTCATTTCCACTGGGATCAGAAGTGTGGCGCAATTCATTTCTGATGTCCCTGGAAACAGTTTGCTGTCTTTCCTTAACATACAGTTTGCGATTATGAATATAGGCGATCTTGCCGAGTCCACGATGGAAATCTACCTTGTCCCTATGCCGTGTAGTCAGTTCGGAGGCCACTCGTACGCCAGTTTCTCCAGGCTGTTTCTGAGGTCTTTGGCACCGAACACAGCCATCTTGTCCGACCATCGACAAAACTGGACAAGAATGGCCGGGGATCATATCTGCGTGGACGAGGCCTGCCAATACGGGAGGCTCTGACGATACATTCTCGACGCCAGGTGGGTGAACGTGCATGGTCATTCAACACATTGGTTACTATTTGTGTAGTTATGTATTCATTCTCCCAGTCAGTTCCTTCAACATTGTTGAATAGTATGTTACATGGCTTTGCATCCTGCTCGGCGGACTCCAGCTTCCTTTGCATATGCTCTAGTGTATACAGAATGTTCACATTGTCTTCTTTTAGTTAACTGAAGTCTGCGAGACTTTGAACAATGCTATCTTTCAGTTTATTGACTTCTGCAATAAAGCGTCCAATGCTATTCTCCTGTTAACGTCCTTTGCTGTTGTCATCGATTTCTTTCTATCAGGTTTTCCAAAGAATGCAAGACAGAAATGATTCTTTCGATTCTCTCTTTTTATTTATTTATTTTTTTTAACAGAGTTTCAGCTTGACCGCTGTGGTTTTTGAATTAATGTTTTTGCCATTTACGGTTTTTAAAAATAATTTATTGAAACACAAATTAAGCAGAACGAATGAGACAACTAAGAACTCAGTGGCATTCAATACTATTCTTGCAGGGTATACATGCGCTAGAAATGAAAGAGACGTCCAAAAAATAGGAAGGATAAGATTCGAGTCATCCTTTCAATATACAGGAAAGATGAATAAACTTTCAAGGATCTGAGGAGAAACACGGAGTAACTAAAATGACTGATTTTCTGTTCCAGTGCGAAGAGCGTACTGTGCTGATGAACAATTGCGCTGGTACATATTTCAAGATCGATGGGCATAGAATAAAGCAATTCTGAAAGAAGTTTTTTTTTTTCGTCTGTTTTGCATTCATTACGACAGATTCATTTCTGTATTCTGCGTCTTTTCTAGTTTTAATTCATTATGTTATCTGCTCGTTTATCAAACTTTATAGTGAAAAATACTTCATAACTTACTTATCTGAATTATACTCGATACTAACTAAACTGACTGGCACATGAAACCTATGGCAATTTTCAACCATCGAGTATCTACCACACAGGCTTTGTGACCATTCTGGATCATAAAAACACAGGCAAAAAGCCCTATAATAAACCTGAACAAAAATTTTGACCCCCAGCAAAGGCAAACAGGCTAAAAGAGTAGTGTGATCCATAAACCGACAGGCCATGTAACAATTTCAAATCATTCAAATTGAAAGCAGATGGGGCATATGACAGATCTGAACCATCAAATTCACGGGCACACGGGCTTTTACAAATCTGTATCATGTAATTGAAGGAGACAAAAGTCGTATTGCAGTTCTGAACCATTGGATTAATTTTGACAGCCACACAAACTGTCAAACAAATGATCACAAAAATTGTCAATCCATGTTTTGACAGGTGGTAAGAAACTGCACCACTAAACTGAAACTAAAAACAACCGTAGGACAATTTGCGATACACAGTCACGTGCATGTACTTTCCCAAAGATATGTTTACAATTTCCAGCAGCTGTGTCTGCCTGTCTTTGTAAAGACTTTGTTGTCTCCAGGTTCATTGCACCCTTGGCTAACACAACAGCAGAAATGGCGATTCCCAATTTCGAGTCGTTCAAACCCCTCTGCTAAACCTTTGATTGAAAAAGTATTTTAACATGGAATAGACTTGTAACCTAAAGTCTGTGAGGTAGAAATACGCTTCCCGGCTTGTGTAAATAGTTACCTTCCGATTTCAATTGAGAATTGCTAAGACCTGCTGAAAATAAGATCTAGAGAAAGGAAAGAAGGAATTGAGAAAGATTTTGGAGTTTTGAGACTAGATTTATGAGGTTAAAGCTACCGTATCCAGTCAGCTGTAGGGCCACTTAACCGTCAGAAGTTTACAACTTCTAGCTCATGGCCAAATTGAAGGTGGTACCTATCCTCCCTCCTTCGCATTTAACCTTACATGAAATGAAGAATGTAACCATTTACTGCTGGGAGGGCAGCGAGGGTTTTGAAGCTGAAAATACACCACCGCATGTGTGGTTCGAGCTCACAACCATCAACTCTGCAGGAAACTCTAACTATTGGACTTCGGGCACCTTTTTGATAGATTTGGTAATGTTGGTCGATCGCTTTATTTTAGGCATCGGTCCTCTGCAATGTTTGGCCTTTTTATATCTAGGTTTCTCTTCGTTAAGTCATACTTATCAGTTGTGACCCCTTTTGACCTGTGAGAAGGGTCACCAGGACACACAACCGATGCACGACTGTCAGACCTGGTACAATTGGTAATGTTGGGTGATGACTTTGCTGTCGCCGAGGATGAATGAAGACATTAGCAAAGGAACCTCAACGTGCCTCCTATCTGGCTGTATTTGGCTGTTTCATCAATTCTAGGCTAATTGAATCAGTTAATTAACAAGGTTTGTTTCCACCCTTTGCAGTTTCGTCTTTTAACGAAAGGGTTTTTAATGAGAATCTTTCATTTCCTTCGACCTTTTTTTTCAGCTTAGAAATATTTGTGGAATATCACACACACACACACACACACACACAAAACCACACACACACACACACACACAACAACACACACACACACACGGTCACAGAGAGAGAGAGAGAGAGAGAGAGAGAGAGAGAGGAGGGGAGAGAGAGAGAGAGAGAGAGAGAGACAGAGAGAGAGAGAGAGAGAGAGAGAGAGAGAGAGAGAGAGAGAGAGAGAGAGAGAGAGGTTTCATGGCCTGCACGAAACTGAGGCAAAAAAAAATTGATTCGTCTGATTTCCCATATTTTGTGGGATATCCAGAGCTTTTACTAACTCTGTGGTGCAGCCTCGG
>CM031597.1:23120115-23132615 GCA_018398815.1 Conus ventricosus
CCAGGATGTTCTGGCCATTTATTATAATTGTTCAACTTCTCAGAGAGGAAGCTGGGTGGGATTCAAGTGTTGTAATCCTAAGACAAGGTGTTGTCTTACTGTATGTTCCCAAGATAGTTAAATACTAGGCTTGGCATTGCTTCCAAGATAGTTAATACTAGGCTTGGCATTTCAGCCCCAGAGTACTTATTTCGCACAGATTGCCTATAATTCGCTCTCATAGTTGGGTCAGGCGCTAGGCGTCTTATAAAAACTAATTACGTTGTCCAAGCTAATATTATCATTCATAGGATTGTGCTATTACGTCACTCGTGTCGGTAACCACCAGTTTGGCTGTCGCAGTAGTAAAATCTTGTTCAAAAAAAAAAAAAAAAGGAGATATAATGGCGGAAGAAAAGAACACCCTATTGAACAACTCGTGAGCGTCGCTCGTGATTTAGGCTACTCGGGAGAAGAGTTGCGAGCATTCGTTGAAAACCAACAAAAGATGGAAAGGGATGAACGAGCGGAAAGACGCCGTGTGGCAGTAGAAATAGCATTAGCAGAGCAGGAAAGGACTAAAGCTAGCGCAGCGCAGGAAACAGAAAGACAAAGGGAAGCGCAGGAAACAGAAAGATTAAGGATTCAGGCTAGCGATAATCAGGCAAGGGAAACGCAGGAAACAGAAAGAATAAAGCAGGAGGACAGAAAGATTAAGGATCCAATTAGAGTTAGAAAAGTGAGAATACAGAGGGAGATCACCGATGATGGTAGTTTCGTTTCCAGTGACCCTGTGCGCAGTTACGCCCCCGACCAAAGTTGCCAAATTCTCTGAAGGAACAGATTCGATTGATGCATACATCAGTCGTTTCGAAACGTTTGCTACCAGTCAGGGTTGGCCTTCAGAAGAGTGGGCAGTCATTTGTCAGCGCTATTTACGGGTAAGGCATTGCAGATTTTCACTGCGTTACCAGCAGACCAACAATCTGATTTTGGTGCTGTGAAGGAATCGTTGATGAGGGATTTGACCTCACAGAGGAGGGGTTCAGAAAGAAGTTTCGATCAGCTAGATTAAAGCAGGTTGAAACGTACACTCAGTTTGGTGCACGTTTAGATCACTATTTTGAGAAGTGGTTAGAGTTGAGTGGTACGAGAAAGGAGTTTCGCTGAGTTGAAAGAGCTGGTTATGAAGGAACAGATTTTGTCAGGTTGCGGCCCTGAGTTAACTATACATTTGAAAGAGAGACAGCCAGAGACAGCAGGGGAGTTGCTGAAGTTAGCAGAGGTGTATAGAGAGGCACGTTTGGGCACTAAGGTGCAGGAGAAACAGGTTGCCAGGCACAGGTGAGAAGAGTACAAGGAGATAGAGGAGTTTTCTGCAAAGTCTGCAAACCAGTGGTGGGGCAGAAAGGAGGACAAAGGAAAATAGGTGTTTCATTTGTCACAAGAAGGGACATGTGGCGAGGGATTGTCGCATGAGGTTCCAAAAGGCAGCAGCCTTGCAAGAGGTGGATAAGGGTCGCCAGGGGAAAATGTAAACCTGGTGATGTCAGTGGAGGAAGGACTAGCGCACAGCCCAAACCACTAAACAGCTTGCTTACAATTCATTCATATCATGCACCCGTCACATCAAACCACTAGTAAAGTCTAAATAACTTTACTACACATGAATAGAACAAAAACATCAATGCATAGGGAAATCAAATGAAATAAAAACATTTCTTTTCCTAAAACTTCACAAAATCATTTATCTAAACATCATTAACTAACCCGGGAATAAATAGATTTCTACTTTACCTGGCCAGGTGATCTTAACTATTCACGAATCACTGTCTTTTTTTCTTTTTTTTTTTTTCTTTAAACTGTCACTTTACAACACGGCACAACTGCTGGCACTGGTATTGGTTTGCTGGCGCCTGGTCAGGTGAGACTGTTGGCACTGGCGTTGGTCTGTCGATGAAAGGGGTGCTGGCCAAGTATGAGGCGAACCCCGGTTTAGATAGAACAGTGACTATCAACATCGATCGTTCTCCTTTCTTTCTTCCTGCTTAAACGCATTGCACTCTCTCTCTCTCTCTCTTCTAGTCTGCTCTTATCAAATGGACATGGTTGCTTTTTCTTTTTTTTTTTTTTTTCTTCTTTCTTTCCCTCTTCATTAGTTAGCAAAACTTCTCTCCCACATCTCTCCTAAGTCCTTCCTCTGCAGACTATCTCGTGCTAATGCCTCCACTTGGTTCTCTCCTCTCCTCCCCTCATCTCTCTCTCTTCTCTCCTCAGAGTTTACACTCAGACCTCTCCTCTCTCTCTCTCTGTTCTTTCCCCCCCCCTCGTTCCCCCTCTTCATCTCCCTCCCTTTCCCTGTAGGCGAGACCCCTACTCCCCCGAACTTCTCCCTCCTCTCTCTGTCTGTTCTTTTTCCTCCTTCTTCTTTTCTCTTCACTCACGCATTCCTTTATCCCCCTAACCCCGTGTCCAAGGGCCAGTACCATTGGTCAGTATTTTTACCGCCTGATACCCCGAAGTTATCTCCCTCTAATTCCATTGGATATTCAAATCATGACAGTCACGCCTACACACCTTACTCTCTGTGGTGGTCAATCGGGCATTTAATTGATTAGCTAGATTTCACCCCCACAACCCCTAAACCCTTCCCCCTTTCCTACTTAACTGGCGCCGTATGGCTTAACTCGTGGACACTGGTCACTCTAAAGTGGCTAGATGATCTGGGTAGGCGCCACGACTCAAACTAACAATGACGCTGGTTCCACAAATTGGCCAGATGAGCCTGAGCCAGGCGCTACGACTTTGTCTCGCTAGACATCGAGGCGTCGGTCAAAACGGCTTAGTCTGTCTGGGTTGGGGGGCGGACGTCTCCGTGAAGCCTCTCCACTAAGCTTAATTGGCCGGATCCGAAACCATGGGCCCGTCTATGTGGCGCCTAGAAATGTTTGAGTTCAAGCTTATGTCCGAACAAATTGGCTGGCGATCCACGGTTGGGTTGTTTCATTTTTGTTTTGTGACAATTTTCCCCCCTTTCAAAAGACCATGCTCCGCATTGTCTCAAAACAACGGTACAAAAAAGGACAACAACCGAATTTGCTGACACACAGCTACACGTGCAAAGTTTGAAAATACTTTACAACCAACGTTTATAAATTATAAAAAAAATATCATTAGTGGATACCACTCCAATGAGTTATCATTGACGTGCGCTCTTGCGTTATTTCCCAATCATTTTATAAAAACCTCTGTGCGCACTTAATGCAATTCCCCTACCTGCGGATTTGCCACATCTTCTCTTCAACAATTCCCACGAAAAGCACAATATAATATGATCACGATCCATGACACTCCACTGAGGAATCTCCATCCTCACTCACTGCAAATAATGGCATTACCCACACAAGCGGCCGTATGCTCCAAGCATAACTACATCCACATGACCAAATCTCACAAAGAAATATAAACAGTCTCACACAGAAAATATGGGCCATAGCCAACTGGGAATAAACCCATTCCAATCGCATAATGAATCAACACAAAATTATCAACAAAGCCCCCCGGATATACTACTTCCTCTGAGGGGGAGCTTGCTAGACTACGCACTTAAATAGTCAGCTCCGACTTCTGTCGCCCTGGGGATGACTCCCGATACCTGTGGGGCTGCAAGGCCATTCCCCAAAAGCAGACTCTGCTGTTTTCAACTGGGCCCCCGGGGAAGAATTTTTGAGTGGTTATGATCCGTCCTCGATCACAAAACCTTTCCCATACAAGTTTTGGGGAATTTTTCACGCCCACCACAGCAAAAACCTCCTTTCTCAGTTGCGTACCCTTCTTACACTTTTCAAATTCCGCTGCGTATCTCACAGGAAACTCGACCTCTTTTCTCCTGTAACAATACTGACCTACCCACCCCCCCCGATGCATCTGTCCGAACAAAAATGGTTTGGACATATTGGTAGTTCAAGATGGGACGGGAACCAGCCTTTCCAACACCGTCGAGTGCTTTTCTGCAGCGTCTGACCCCTCGACCACTGCCCGGGTTTTCCCTGCCTTGACCCCAAAAACTGGAGGCTGTGATTGCAGCAAAATTTGGGACAAACCCCTATAAAACCCCAAAAAACCTAGCAGCCCTGACTTTGTTTTTGGGTTTTTTCTCTCTGAAATTTATCATCTTCTCCCTTTCCTCTTTCCGGCTGCTTTTGCGCCTCCCGACACAAAAACCCAGGGGAATCCTACTGTCTAGCCCCTTATAAGTGACACATCCCCTTATACTCTTCTGGAAACTTAGGCAACAAAATCTCCCCTTTTTCTGCTGGGGCTCTTTCCCTATCAATGATTGCTGCTGCGCCTATGGCTGATCTCACGCTGAATATATTTGCGGAGGAAAATTTGCATGGAAAAAGTTTTGGTTTCCCATTCACATCAATTCGGTAATCCCGACCGACCCTTTCAGTGATGGTGAATGGTCCTTTCCAATGCATCAGCAGCTTGTTGTGACCCGTGGGAAGCAGTACCAGGACTTGTTCTCCGCCTTGAGGGATTGCTTCCTCACCTTCCTGTCATATTGCTTCTTCTGAACGACCCTAGCTCCTGCAAACTTTCCCTTGCAACTTACATGTCTCATACCTGTGCCACCTTTGGATACAGGGCGAGATTGGGCCAATCAGATCCACAGCCACTCTCCTGAACGGTGTGTCAATTAAAGGGGGATGTTAAGAGGCGCCTTCCTCTTCACCCCTCTTGTGGCTGACCTTTGACACACGTCACATGACATGCAGAAACGCTTGATGTCTGCCATTGCTCCTGGCCAATGAAAGTCATCAAAGATTCGGTCAGCTGTTTTGCTGGTGCCGAGATGCCCCGCCATGAGCGACTCGTGACCCACTGACATGACTGTGTCACGATAACTGCTGGTACCTCTAACTGAGTGGTCACCTTACCTGTTTTCCCCCTTGGTGAACACTCGGTACAACAGCCCGCCTTTCACAAGAAATTCTGTCTCACCTCCTCAAAACCCTCCTGTTTCTCTCCCCCTCTTGCCAACTCCCAAGACTTCACGGGGCGAAGGGTCTTGTTCCTGCGCTGCCCTAAACTCATCAGGCGACACATCTATGCCTGACTTCCTTGCCGGAACGACTAACGGTTTATCAACCTTTTCCTCCTTCTTGCTCCGTGTTTGAACTGCTGCCCCTGTAGCAGTCAACAACTCAGGATCCCCTGGATCCCTTGCCCCTGGAATATTTCCAATGATCAAATCATGAAGGGGTTTCTCCATCACCAGCGCAGACAACTCGCCTGAGAAGTAAGGGGTACGTACTTCTATCTTAGCAACTGGAAACTCCCTCACAGTGCCATCGATTAGAGTACAGGTCTGGATTTGCCCTGTCAAACCCCCTTTCTCGACCAGCGTTGTTCGTACTACCCGCATGAACAACCAGTGTCTCGTAACACTTTCACCCTCTGCTGGCCAATCCACCCTTCTTCCACTGGTTTAACGAACCACTCAGCCTAGTGCCCTCCACCCCTGACACTGATCTGCTGTCCAGTGCTAGCCATAGGCTGCACTCCACCCTCTTCAGACTGAATCCCTTTTGGTTCCACTGCAGGTCGTTTCCCTTGACGACCTTATCCACCTCTTGCAAGGCTGCTGCCTTCTGGAACCTCAATGCGACAATCCCTCGCCACATGTCCCTTCTTGTGACAAATGAAACACCTAATGTCCCTTTGCCCTTCCTTCTGCCCCACCACTGGGTTTGCAGACTTTGCAGAAAACTCTCCTGGTCTCCTTGCACTCTTCTCACCTGTGCCCAGCACCTGTTTCTCCTGCACCTTAGTGCCCAAACGTGCCTCTCTATACACCTCTGCGAACTTCAACAACTCTCCTGCTGTCTCTGGCTGTCTCTCTTTCAAATGTATGGTTAACTCAGGGCCGCAACCTGACAAAATCTGTTCTTTCATAACTAGCTCTTTCAACTCAGCGAACTCCTTCTTCGTACCACTCAACTCTAACCATTTCTCAAAATTTGTGATCTAGACGTGCACCAAACTGAGTGTACGTCTCACCTGCTTGTTAATTTAGCTGAACGAAATTTCTTCCTGAACCCTCCTCTGTGAGGTCAAATCCTTTCATCAACGATTCCTTCACAGCGCCGAAATCAGACTGTTGTTCTGCTGGTAACGCAGTGAAAATTTGTAATGCCTTACCGTCAGTAACGCCGACAAAATGACTGCCCACTCTTTCTGGAGGCCAACCTGACTGGTCGCAAACGTTTCGAAACGACTGATGTATGCATCAATCGAATCGGTTCCTTCAGAGAATTTGGGTAACTTTGGTCGGGGGGCATAACTGCGCACAGAGTCATTGGAAAGTGAGCTACCATCCTCGGTGGTCTCCCTTTGTATTCTCACTTTCTCCAACTCTAATTGAACCTTTAATCTTTCCGTTTCCTGCTTCATTCTTTCTGTTTCATGCGTTTCCTAGCCTGATTATCATTTAGCCTGAATCCTTAATTTTTCTGTTTCCCTGCTTCATTCTTTCTGTTTCCTGCGCCTCCCTTATTCTTTCTGTTTCCTGCGTTTCCCTAACCTTTTCCCGTTCTGCTATTTCGACTGCGATACGGCGTCTTTCCGCGCGTTCATCCCTTTCCATCTTTTGTTGGTTTTCAACGAATGCACGCAACTCATCTCCTGAGTAACCTAGATCACGAGCGACGCTCACAAGTTGTTCAATAGGGGTGTTCTTTTCGTCCGCCATTATATCTCCTTTTTTTTTTTGAACAAGATTTTATTACTACGACAGCCAAACTGGTGGTTACCGACACGAGTGACGTAATAGCACAATCCTATGAATGATAATCTTAGCTTGGGACAACGTAGTTAGTTTTTATAAGACGCCCAGCGCCTGACCCAATATGAGAGCGAATTATAGGCAATCTGTGCGAAATAAGTACTCTGGGGCTGAAATGCCAAGCCTAGTATTAACTATCTTGGAAGCAATGCCAAGCCTAGTATTAACTATCTTGGGAACATACAGTAAGACAACCCTTGTCTTAGGATTACAATACTTGAATCCCACCCAGCTTCCTCTCTGAGAAGTTGAACAATTATAATAAATGGGCCAGAATATCCTGGCAGGCTCGCCAATAAATTGGCGACCTCGGGTGATGTCAGTGGAGGAAGGACTAGCGCACAGCCCAAACACACTCACAGCTTGCTTACAATCTCATTCATATATCATGCATCCGTCACATCAAACCACTAGTAAAGTCTATAACTTTACTACACATGATCATAGAACGAAACATCAATGCATATGGAATCAAATGAAAAAAACATTCTCTCTTTCCTGAACTTCACAAAATCATTTATCTAAAACATCATTAACTAACCCGGGTATAAATAGATTTCTACTTTACCTGGCCAGGTGATCTTAACTATTCACGAATCACTGTCTTTTCTTTTCCTTTTTTTTTCTTTCACTGTCACTTTCACAACACGGCACAACTGCTGGCACTGGTATTGGTCTGCTGGCGCCTGGTCAGGTGAGACTGTTGGCACTGGCGTTGGTCTGTCGATGAAAGTGGCGCTGGCCAAGTATGAGGTCGAACCCCCGGTTTAGATAGAACAGTGACTATCAACATCGATCTGTTCTCCTTTCTTTCTTCCTGCATTAACGCATTGCACTCTCTCTCTCTCTCTCTCTTCTAGTCTGCTCTTATCAAATGGACATGGTTGCTTTTCTTTTCTTTTTTTTTTTTCTTCTTTCTTTCCCTCTTCATTAGTTAGCAACTTCTCTCCACATCTCTCCTAAGTCCTTCCTCTGCAGACTATCTCGTGCTAATGCCTCCACTTGGTTCTCTCCTCTCCTCCCCTCATCTCTCTCTCTTCTCTCCTCAGAGATTACACTCAGACCTCTCCTCTCTCTCTCTCTGTTCGTTCCCCCCCCTCGTTCTCCTCTTCATCTCCCTGCCTTCCTGTAGGCAAGAGCCTACTCCCCGAACTTCTCCCTCTCTCTCTCTGTCTGTTCGTTTTCCTCCTTCTTCTCTCTCTCACTCACGCATTCCTTTATGCCCTAACCCGTGTCCAAGGGCCAGTACATTGGTCAGTATTTTTACCGCCAGATACCCCGAAGTTATCTCCCTCTAATTCCATTGGATATTCAAATCATGACAGTCACGCCTACACACCTTACTCTCTGTGGTGGTCAATCGGTCATTTAATTGATTAGCTAGATTTCACCCCCACCACACACTACCTTCCCCCTTTCCTACTTAACTGGCGCCGTATGGCTTAACTCGTGGACACTGGTCACTCTAAAGTGGCTAGATGAGTCTGGGTAGGCGCCACGACGTCTAACTAACAATGACGCTGGTTCCACAAATTGGCCAGATGAGCCTGAGCCAGGCGCTACGACTCGTCTCGCTAGACATCGAGGCGTCGGTCAAAAACGGCTTAGTCTGTCTGGGTGGGTCGGACCGTCTCCGTGAAGCCTCTCCACTAAGCTTAATTGGCCGGATCCAAACCATGGGCCCGTCTATGTGGCGCCTAGAATGTTTGAGTTCAAGCTTATGTCCGAACAAATTGGCTGGCGACTCCACGAGTTGGGTTGTTTCATTTTTGTCCGTGACAGAGACGACCTGTAGTGGAACCAAAAGGGTCCAATCTGAAGAGGGTGGAGTGCGGCCTATGGCTAGCACTGGACAGCAGTCAGTGTCAGGGATGGAGGGCACTAGGCTGAGTGGTTCGTTACCAGTGGAAGAAGGGTGGATTGGCCAGCAGAGGGTGAAAGTGTTACGAGACACTGGTTGTTCATGTGGTGTAGTAAGAACAACGCTGGTCGAGGAAGGGATTTGACAGGGCAAATCCAGACCTGTACTCTAATCGATGGCACTGTGAGGGAGTTTCCAGTTGCCAAGATAGAAGTACGTACCCCTTACTTCTCAGGCGAGTTGTCTGCGCTGGTGATGGAGAAACCCCTTCATGATTTGATCATTGGAAATATTCCAGGTGCAAGGGATCCAGGGATCCTGAGTTGTTGACTGCTACAGGGGCAGCAGTTCAAACACGGAGCAAGAAGGAGGAAAAGGTTGATAAACCGTTAGTCGTTCCAGCAAGGAAGTCAGGCATAGATGTGTCGCCTGATGAGTTTAGGGCAGCGCAGGAACAAGACCCTTCGCTCGTGAAGTCTTGGGAGTTGGCAAGAGGTGGAGAGAAACAGGTGGTTAGAGGAGGTGAGACAGAATTTCTTGTGAAAGGCGGGCTGTTGTACCGAGTGTTCACCAAGGGGAAGACAGGTAAGGTGACAACTCAGTTAGAGGTACCAGCATGTTATCATGACACTGTCATGTCAGTGGGTCACGAGTCGCTCATGGTGGGTCATCTCGGCACCAGCAAACAGCTGACCGAATCTTTGATGATTTTCATTGGCCAGGAGCAATGGCAGACATAAAGCGTTTTTGCATGTCATGTGACGTGTGTCAAAGGTCAGCCACAAGAGGGGTGAAGAGGAAGGCGCCTCTTAAACATCCCCCTTTAATTGACACACCGTTCAGGAGAGTGGCTGTTGATCTGATTGGCCCAATCTCGCCCTGTTCCAAAGGTGGGCACGGGTATGAGACATGTAAGGTTGCAAAGGAAAGTTTGCAGGAGGCTAGGGTCGTTCAGAAGAAACAATATGACAGGAAGGTGAGGAAGCAATCCCTCAAGGTGGGAGATCAAGTCCTGTTACTGCTTCCCACGGATCACAACAAGCTGCTGATGCATTGGAAAGGACCATTCACCATCATTGAAAAGGTCGATCGGGATTACCGAATTGATGTGAATGGGAAACCAAAACTTTTCCATGCGAATTTTCTCCGCAAATATATTCAGCATGAGACTCAGCACAAAGGCGCAGCTGAAAAAAACAAAAAAACAGCAGAGTGCTGCGTTGGGCAATGGCATTGCAGCCCTACAGGTATCGAGTGCAGTACATTCCAGGTCGACAGAATGTCGGAGCTGACTATTTAAGCCGTGTAGTCTAGCAAGCTGCAACTCAGAGGAAGTCAGTCATATCCGGGGGGTTTTGTTGATAATATGTGCTGATTACAGTTATGTTGAGTGGATATGGGTTCATCCCCAGTTGGCTATGGTTCATATTTTCTGTGTGAGACTTGTTCATATTTTCCTTGTGAGACTTGTTCATGTGAATGTAGTTATGCTTGGAGCATACAGTCGCTTGTGTAGTGACGCATTATTTGCAATACGTGAGGATGGAGATTCCTCAGTGAAGTGTCATGGATCGTGATCATATTATATTGTACTCTTCAAAGTAGTTGTGAAGAGGAGAGATGGCAAATCCGCAGGTAGGGGATTGCATAGGTGCGCACAGAGGTTGTTATAAAATGAGTTGAAATAACGCAAAAGCGCACGTCAATGATAACTCATTGGATGGTATTCACTAATGATATAATTTATAAATTATAAACCGTTTGTTGTAAAGTATTTTCCAAACTTTGCACGTGTAGCTGTGGTATCAGCAAATTCGGTTGTTGTCTTTTTTGTACCGTTGTTTTGAGACAATGCGGAGCATAGTCTTTTGCAAGGGGGAAATTGTCACGGACAAAAATAGAAAACCGAACTCGTGGTTAGTCGCCAGCCAATTTGTTTGGACATAAGCTCCAACTCAAATATCCTGGGCGCCAGGTAGACGGCCTCATATGTCGGGCCGACGCCTCCAAGCATCGCCTCAGCCAATTTGGGCACAGCGAGGAGGCTAATCCTAATCCTCCACGGAGACGGTCCGGTCCAGCCAGACAGACTAAGTAGCTGACCGACGCCTCGATGTCTGGTCAGACGAGTCTCGACGCCTGGATCAGACTCATCCAGCCAATTTGTGGACCAGTGCCCACAATTAAGTCGACGTCGCCGGAAAGGGAGAGGGGGAAGGTATTGTGTAGTGGGGGTGAGATCTAGCTAATTAATTAAATGACCCAATGACCACTACAGAGAGTAAGGCGTGTAGGTGTGACTGTCATGATTTGAATATCCAATGGAATTAGAGGGAGGTAACTTCGGGTACGAGGCGGTAAAAATACTGACCAATGGTACTCGCCCTTTGACAGATGGGTTTTAGGATAAGATAGGAATGCGTGAGTGAAAGAAAAAGAAAGGAACAGACAGACAGAGAGAGGAAGAGGTTCTGGGTGTAAGCTCTGCAGGAGAGAAGAGCAGAGAGATGAGGGGAGGAGAGAAGAGAACCAAGTGGAGGCATTAGCACCAGATAAAGTCTGCAGAGGGAGGACTAAGGAGAGATGTGGAGAGTGAGAGTTGCTAACTAATGAAGAGAAAATAAAAGAAAAAGAAAAAAAAAAGAAAGGAAAAGCAACCATGTCCATTTGATAGAGCAGACTAGAAGAGAGAGAGGGTGCAATGCGTTAATGCAGGAAGAAAGAAAGGAGAACAGATCGATGTCTAATAGTCACTGTTCCATCTGAACCGGGGTTCGACCTCATACCTGGCAGCGTCACTTCGTCAAGCAGAACCACAGGCCAACGCCAGTGCCAGCAGTCTAACCTGACCAGTGCCAGCAGTCTAACCTGACCAGTGCGGCGGTCCAACCTGACCAGTGCCAGCAGTCGTGTTGTGCTTGTGAAAGTGACAGTGAAAAGAAACAAAGAAAAAAAAGAGAAGAAAAGAAAAGACAGTGATTCGTGTGTAGTTTAAGATCACCTGGCCAGGTAAAGTAGAAATCTGTTTATACCCGGGTTAGTTAATGATGATTTAGATAAATGGTTTTGTGAAGTTCAAGGAAAGAGAGAATGTTTTATTTTGTTTGACTCCTTATGCATTGATGTTTCTTTCTATGATCATGTGTAGTAAAGTTATAGACTTTACTCGTGGTTTGATGTGACGAATGCATGATATATGAATGAGATTGTAAGCAAGCTGTGAGTGTGTTTGGGCTGTGCGCTAGTCCTTCCTCCACTGACATACCCCGAGGTTGACAGTGTGTGTGTGTGTGTGTGTGTATGTGTGTGTGTGTGTGTGTGTGTGTGTGTGTGTGTGTGTGTGTGTGTGTGTGTGTGTGTGTGTGTGTGTGTGTGTGCCATACAAGCAATGATAACTAAAGGCACTGAATTACGCCATCTCTATCAGCGGTACCAGGCAGTTGTACGCAGTGTAATTGATTATGTATATGGGCTCACAACACTGTCCCAGAGCAATCTGCCTGTTGTAAAGAGGATTCAAAATGAAGCAATGAGACTGATTGTGGGAATTACTGGTTTCAAACTATGCCAACTATGGTCCTCACAGTCACGAAAGACAGCTTCACACCTCTGCGTGCTGCCCACAAAGCTATAATACAGTCGTACACTCTCCGTCTGGTACCAACATGGCTATCAAACTACACCCCAGCCCCTCCACCCCACTTTTAGTTTTACGTACGAAAGCAGCAAATTTAAATCATATTTGGTACACAACAGTACAACACCAACACTGAACACAGACAGAAACAGTTTATTTGTTTTATATATAGT
>CM031597.1:23135115-23137615 GCA_018398815.1 Conus ventricosus
AGAGAGAGAGAGAGGGTAAAGTAACTTGAAACCATAGCATGTATAACCATAACAAGGCCCATGGATGTATATAATTGATCAATAGCTCTGCACAACTAAACAGTCTCAACGCCAGGACTTACAACTCAATAAAATGTACAAGAGGTACCTGAGAGATCATTAATATCAAACACAAAAAAGAGTTGAAAATTAAATTCTTTAAAAGGAGAGAGAGAGAGAGAGGGAGGGGTCATCAATAAAAACATAATAGCACATACACCCACTTACCCCCCCCCCCCCCCACACACACACACACACAGAGTCTGGCACGCGCACGGACACGCGCACGTTGGAATATTAGTTGGAATATTTTTACATCTCTGTTGAATGCGACAACAGCAGTGGGAATGAACTAATTTCTGTAGCGAGATATCGTTGCACGTGGAGCTCTGAACTTGCCACTTCTGTCTGACAGTTTACAGTCGACACCGTCAGTGGGTGTGTCCCAGTCATGAGTCGCTCTCTCAGCTTCGTTTTGTACATGTTGCTCAAATGTCCTGTCTTTTCCAATCACCCTGTCCGCTGTCCTTGATGTTAATCTTGCTTGGCATACTGCAGATATCACTTACTGGCTTGATGACGGTTGCAGGGGATTGTGCGGAGCCTCAGTCGCTGCGTGTGATCGTTCTCTTAAACACGTCAGTTGACGATGCGGATACAGTGGTTTCGTCTAGATGGTTCCAGAAACATACTGTTTGTACTATGAATAAACGACGACACTGATCTGTATCACTATAAAATATGGCTCTTCAAAACATTTGCGGCTAGTAACAACTGTCAATGTTCACACTGGTCGGTATGACTATTTGGCACTTGAAAAACCTCTGCCCTTGTCAACGGTAGGTAGATCTTCCAATTATATTGTCAGTCACAATCTGTATTGTTCTGGAAGTGAACAGACCTCTGGTTACTTTTCGAATATACTAGGGAACTTATTAGGATGCATGGCCGGCACCAGCCACTCATCCAATTTGTGCATAAAAATCAGACAAAGCTGTGTTCCACGCTACTTAAGAGAAGTTGAGTTTTTTCAGCATTGATGCTTCTGGGTCTCCTGAGCGGTAGTCTTGAACGATGAAGCGGACCGCCCTGTTCTGCACGCGTTCAGGTTTGTCTATGTCGTTTCAAAATCAGTTGACTCTCCCACACTCTCTGGCACCATACTCTACCCGACTCCTAACTATGTTGTAGGGTACTGTCTTCTAGACCACGGAAGTGACTTGTTTTCTTTCTGATACTGACAATATCACATTTTGGTTTCGTTGAATCTCATGCCCCACTTCTCTGCCCAGCGTTTTAGTTGGTTAAGATCTCTTTGTACTTTGACATTAACTCCCTTTTCCTCCATAGTAATCAGTCATCTGCAAAGAGTCTAACCTGTGAATTGACTGCTAGAGGGAGGCCACAGAATGACAAAGGAATTGTAACGACCCAGAAGCCTCCTGTGGGAGCCTCGATTCCACTGCAACTTCTTCTGACATCTCTCTGCCAGGAAACAACTGTCAATGTTGGTAAGGAATCCAGTAAGCCATTTCTGTATAGGGCCATCGATTCTGTACTTTTTCAGCTTAAACAGCTGCTTCTTCTGGGGGACAGTGTCAAAGCCTTGCTAGAATCCAGTATTTATCCAGATGCTTCCTGCGATGATATTTTCAAACCTGTCTTTGACACGTTTGGTCAATGTTCCACCCAAGCACTCTGCACCAAAAGTCAAAACACTGATGACGATAGATTTGCAAAGCATTTGATCATCTGTTTGCACATGTTACATGACTTTCTTTTCCTCGGACCGTATATTTGACTGTTTAACTTTTTTTGTCAGTAAAATAGCACAGCAAATCTCTTTCCAAGATAGAATGTTATCATTTATCACGCCAAGACATTCGTATACGTTCAACCATTTCATCCATTATCACTATATTCTCATAACAATTTTAAGTCAGTGACCAGGTCTTTCGTCTTACAAACTAAAAGTTCAGGATGGTTTTTATTGCAGCAGATCACAAACCCACCGGTCGCTGTTACGTCATCCATCTCAATGAAAATGGTTATGCAAGAAATTGAATCATTTCAAACGGAACTAAGTTTTCACATTCGTCCCGGGTCAGATATCTCCAGTTAAAATGATACTAATGGGTTGACTGTTAAATAACAAACAAAAGTACAACGAACAAACAAACAAAAGAAAGCAAGATGGATCTTCTTTTCCACGCGCAAATTAAATGCTACCAATAAGACCAAAATCTATCGTTTCACTTGCGAGGCATGTACGTGGCGTAACAGGCATTGTGTGGTGATGGAAAGAAAAATAGTGCAGTTCATTCATGGAGCCATGATCACTATGCTTTTATGTTCTATAGACAGAGGGCAATCAGCACAAATCCACAACCACACATCTATGGTGATGATGTGTCTGTTGTCTTCCGTGTTGCATCACAATACAATCAGACATGATTAAATA
>CM031597.1:23140115-23152615 GCA_018398815.1 Conus ventricosus
TAAAAAACCAACCAAAGGTGCCACCTAAGAAGCAAAAGAAAATCATGAAAGAGCAAAACAAACTACATATTCTTGTGAAAAGTAGAAAATATAAAAAGATATCCTCTTAAGACACAAGTGCTGAGGGCCAGTTCTTGGAATGAATCCAAGAGGATATCTTTTTTATATTTTCTACTTTTCACAAGAATATGTAGTTTGCTTTGCTCTTTCATGATTTTCTTTTGCTTCTTGGGTGGCACCTTTGGTTGGTTTTTTGAAAACTCAACAAGCATACTACGGTATTGCACACCAGCCTTTTCTGGGATTGCATTCTTCTTAAAACTGAAAAGGCAGAGGAATCAAATTTCCACTTTCCGCGGTCACTGAGGAGAAACCACCAAGTTTCGAAATATCGGTATATGACCAGGAGTTATATGTTAGTGAGTTTCCCTCCCTATTGGAGGGTGTCTCCCCCTTGGAGACTATAAGCTTGCTGAAGGTTCATTGTGAGAAGCATTTATTTTATTTTTTCCCCACTCAAGCACATACTGTTAGTTAGGCAGAATCATCTACCACTGCAGATATGAATGCTTATCTCCCCCTATTTCTTCAATCTAAGACATAAGAGCAAGCTTTGTTTATAATTCAATATTTCTTGCAGTCATTGCAACACCAAGCTGCTCTGTAAGTTGCTGGAACGGTGCTCGGTACTTATCCTTGGAATTTATTAGTTTGTTGTATTTTAGTCCCTTCGGATTCATTCCAAGAACTGGCCCTCAGCACTTGTGTCTTAAGAGGATATCTTTTTATTTTTCTCTTTCAGATTTTTTGTTTTGTCTTTCATGATTTTACTTGCTTCTAGGTTTGTAGTTTTGAAAATCAAACATAAGGAGAGAACATTTCTGGTCATTTGTAAGTTAAAAGGATAAACTACTACTTTGGTCACGAGGGACCCCAATTTGAATTATCGGTTTGAAGGTTATGTTAGTAGTTATTCCCTCAATTGGAGTGGGTCTCTGGACTAAGTTGGAAGGTTCTTTGAGAGCATTATTTATTTTTTCCATCAACATACTGTTATTGAGAATATTACCACTGAGTTGAATGCTTATCTCCTATTTCTTAATTAAGAATGATAGTTTTTTTATAATTCAATATTCTCGCATTGCAAACAAGCTTTAATTTTTGGACGTTCGGACTATCTGGAATTTATTTAGTTTGATTTTTTTTCCTTTGGATCATTCCAGATGGCTTACACATTGCTTAGGGATTCTTTCATTTTTATTAAAATATGTTTTTATGAAGTATGATTTTCTTTTGCTTTTGAGGCACTTTGTGTTTGAAAATCAACAAACATATACGGTATTAGCTTTTTGCATCTCTTATCTGAGACTAAGGCGAGGCATAAAATTTTTTCCTCACTAGCCAAGTTATGTATTGCGGTATATCAGATTAAGATATGTAGTTTCCTCCCCTTGTTTCTCGCAAGATTAAAGCTTGTTATGTAATTAATTTTTTTCAGTCATACAACAAGATATTTGTAAGGCAGGAATCGTCTCGACTTCATTGGAATTTATCTCCCTTGTTTATTCCTGGTATTTGTCAATGCCTCATTTTGTCCTTAGAGGAACATTTTTTAGTTTCTGTTTCAAAGAATATGTATTTGTTTGCCTTTCATGATTTTTTTTGCTCTTGATGACTTATTGGTTGTCTTGCAAAACAACAACTTTATTTGAACAGTCCTTTTTGGATTCATCTTCTTAAAGAAAAGCGTTGAATATTCCACTTTCTGCGGTCACTGTGGAAATTTTATTTCAATTATCGGTATTACAGATTTTTTTAGTGAGTTTCCTCCTATGGATGAGTTCTTTGATACTTTAACTTGTAAGTTCATTTGAAAGCTTTATTTTTTTTTTCCCTTAAGCACTACTGTTGTAGGAAATCATCACACTCAGTATGAAGTATTCCCCTATTTCTTCATCTAAGACAAGAGCAAGCTTTGTTTATAATTCAATTTTTTGCAGTCTTGCAACCAAACTGTCTGTAAGTTGCTGGAAGGTGTCGGTATTATCCTTGGAATTTATTAGTTTGTTGTATTTTAGTCCCTTCTGGATTCATTCCAAGAACTGGCCCTCAGCACTTGTGTCTTAAGAGGATATCTTTTTATATTTTCTACTTTTCACAAGAATATGTAGTTTGTTTTGCTCTTTCATGATTTTCTTTTGCTTCTTAGATGGCACCTTTGGTTGGTTTTTTGAAAACTCAACAAACATACTACGGTATTGCACACCAGCTTTTTCTGGGATTGCATACTTCTTAAAACTGAAAAGGCAGAGGAATCAAATTATCACTTTCCGCGGTCACTGAGGAGAAACCACCAAGTTTCGAAATATCGGTATATGACCAGGAGTTATATGTTAGTGAGTTTCCCTCCCTATTGGAGGGTGTCTCCCCCTTGGAGACTATAAGCTTGCTGAAGGTTCATCGTGAGAAGCATTTATTTTATTTTTTCCCATTCACCCACTCAAGCACATACTGTTAGTTAGGCAGAAACATCTACCACTGCAGATATGAATGCTTATCTCCCCCTATTTCTTCAATCTAAGACATAAGAGCAAGCTTTGTTTATAATTCAATATATATATAACGACAGAAGAATTGTTAACCTGCACTTGTTTTCCCCCACTACTTAATTGTTCAGCATTATATTGTTTGGTCAATTAGTGGGAGATTGCATCTCTTAGGAGATCCAAGTAAAGGTTGTTCTATGCAATTCTTAGCCACTCACAATGCTTGGGTTATTGAACAGCAGAGCTGACCACTCAGACTGTTCCGTATCTTTTGATATCCCTTGCATCCTTGAATGGATCCTCAAGCATAGGCTCAAAGATTGTCCCCTACATTTTATACTGTTTGAATAATGCTTTTAATTTTTCAGCAACTTTTTCCTCTCCACGCTTTTGTTTTGTTCCATTTTACTACCCTTCGTTGGCTGCTTTGAGGGTACTGTTGGATTCTTTTTTGAACCCTTGGTGATGAGAACACCACAGAATTATGGACTATGGTGTGGTCTCTATTTGACACCAAGAGCACAGACACAATCAGCCGTGTCTCCCTGATGAGTCCGATCCAGCGGACGAAAGGCCTAGGAGCAGGCAGTGCAAATAAATGTGCCTTTGAGAGGGATTACGA
Source organism: Conus ventricosus (assembly GCA_018398815.1). NCBI lineage: Eukaryota > Metazoa > Mollusca > Gastropoda > Neogastropoda > Conidae > Conus > Conus ventricosus. The sequence continues at coordinate 23,143,284 of CM031597.1, forward strand.
TGGTTCCCTCAGGCAGCTAGTGAAGGGTTTCTCATATTTATAATATATTCCCCCCATTTTCTTCATCTTCAATTTTTTTTAATACTTTTTTTAAAGTTCAAATCTTTGCCAAGTCATTACTATAACGACGGAAGAATTGTTAACCTGCACTTGTTTTACCCCACTACTTAATTGTTCAGCATTATATATATATATATATATATATATATATATATATATATATATATATTATATATATATATATATATATATATACGCACGGATGTCAGCCTCTGTAAGTATCCAAGTCCTCTTGTCTCCTCCCGAAGAATGCTTCGATAAAATTTGCGTTAGATCAATGCTACTAGTGTTATTAAGTTTTTATTTTTAACCGAAAAAAAGGTCGACCCGTTATCTCTCACCCTCACTCTTCTGCTGCTGTTGTGCCGAGGCACCTTCAGGGTCAACTTACTTCTTCTGCGTACACAGGATGATACTCCTGCCGACACTCCCTGTATAGACAGGCAGGTATCAATCCCATCTGCTCAACAAAGGGAGTGGAGTTTTGTGTGTATGACCGTTTTTTATCCCACCATTAAGGCAGCCATACTCCATCTTCCGGGAAAGTGCATGCTATGTGTAACGTGTCATCCATACCAACGGCCAAACTGGCCTTCTCTTCCGAAAGTTGGTGATGGGATTTTACGTGTGTGCAAGATGCTATGCGTGCGTTCACACACGGAACCTCGGTTTATAGTCTCATTCGAAGGACTGTATGGGAAGTGGAGTCAGAACCAATGTTAACTCCGAGGGAAAAATCCCCTGTACCGAAACGGCTCGGCGGAGATTCGAACCCGCAATCCTCGGATTACGAGTCCGGCGCTCTACCAACTGAGCTATTCCGGCCCCAGGTCAATTTACAACAAGGTACAAAGCATATAAACGTACTCCTTGTTTATCTTGAATACGCGCGAGATATTTCATAAAGAGGAAAAGCCGTTTTGGCCCGTTATAGCCGTTAGTAACGGCTATCGGCCATCATCTGTGACCCATAATGAACAAAGAAGAAAATTGTTATGGGCTGTTATAGCCGTTAGCAACGGCTATAACGGTAAAATAAAACATAGGGTATGATCCGTGACCCATAATGAACATACCTACACACTTTCAGAAAGATCGGCCAAGTGCTTTATAAGATATTCCATAAAGAAGAAAAAGAGTTATGGGCCATAACGGTAAAATAACACATCGGGCATCACCCGTGACCCATGATGAACATGCCTACAAATTTTAGGAAAGATCGGCCAAGTACTTTCTGAGATATTCCATAAAAAAGAAACCGTTATGGGCCGTTATGGAAGTTAGTAACGGCTATAACGGTAAAATAACACATCGGGCATCATCCATGACCCATAATGAACATGCCTACAAATTTTCAGAGATTGGCCAAGTACTTTCTGAGATATTCCATACAGAAGAAAAACCATTATGGGCTGTTATGGCCGTTAGTAACGGATATAACGGTAAAAGAGCACATCGGGCATCATCCTTGACCCATAATGAATATACCTACAAAGTTTCAGAAAGATCGGCCCAGTAGTTTTGTCTGGAGCGAGTGGAACACATTTTGATCACGGACGGACACACACACAGACACACAGACTCCAGGAATTCTGGAGGCACTGCACCCACTAATGCGCACAGTCAACAAGGCGAACCAGATATCCAGGCCGACATGATCAGCTGGCGTATATGAGCGATTGAGAGACGTGTGTGTCAATTCGTCTCTTCTCTCCTTTTCTTTCCCTTTCTATTTTTGAATCACCCTGGTGTATCTTTCCCTTTGACTATATATCCATCTTGTTTTCGAGTCGTAGGTCAGCGTGCGAGGGACAATAATTATCTGAACAGTGTGCGCACAAGCTGCTTGCAATTCTTTAAGCACCGTATTGAACTGTTTCATATACTGTTGCGTCAAGATTTGAAACAGGGGGTGGTGGAGGGGGGGGGGGGGGGGGGGCGGGGGGCAGAAAGAGAGCATGCGTGTATATTGCTGTAATTTCCTTTTTGTGTGAGAAATGCAAGCCATATCATCTTCTGATACTCTGTGAGTTAAGTGCCATGCATCTTCAGCATGGGGTGTTAACGTGTCTGTCAACACAGTTCACATGAACGAGTAGCCCAGTCGTAGATATTCCAAAGCACAGGGCTATCATTCAATGTTATTTTACTGTGTGTAAATGGTACGTGTGACGGACCGTATTTTGTCCGGTCCCAAATTTGAGGGACACGTTGACCGGAAGAGGGAAACCTGTAAAACCGGTTGGCCTGTTTACCTGACTGCTACTCACCTGCGTATTGTGTATGTCAGGTGAGCGAGCATTTCCCCCTCAGTCTCAGCAGAGCTACCGGCCGAGCAACATTTCCAAACAGCCGGAGGGAGACTGAAGGAAGGCTTTTCGCTGGCAGTCAGGTATGTGTTGATAATTGAACTGAAGTTAGGATTTGTATTTATAAATGAAGTTGTTTTTTCCTACAGGAGGTTGGAAACTTTACAGCTCTTGGTAAAGGTCCAAAATACTTAATTGTTCCCTTGGTATATCTTATGAATTGACGAGACAAAGTGTGACAGTAGGAAGTTGCAGTTAGTGAATGTCAGTCGTGAGGAGAATGGAGTGTTTAGAAAGAAGAAAGGATATGTATACTGATATGTGATCGGGAAAAAAGTAATCTACTTAAATCACTGTATTATTGGGGAAAAAAGTGTTGTTTATCTTTTTCCCTAAAGTATCATAATGATGGGAGTGTTGATGAGCTCTGGAAGTGAGCAATAAAAATCATTATGCATAAATTATTGGAAAATGTACACTTATTCTTGTTGTGGAAAGATGAAGAGGGACGCACAGAAATCGTTCCTTGATATGCAGTTGGACATGTCTAGCGATCATAGTGAACATTCTTTTCTTGATAAAAATGGACGAACGGAAATCGTTCCTTGACATGTATTTAGACACGTCTAGTGATGATGACGAACATTCTTTCGATGAAAAGGGACGAACGGAAAGCGTTCCTTGAAATGTAATTGATACGTTTAGTGATGATATGAAATGATAAAAACATTCTTTTCTTGATAAAATGGGACAAACGGAATTCGTTCCTTTATATGTAATAATTGTATTCTTGATACTTTGATAAAGGGTTCCATGTGGAAATCCTTTCCTTCAATGTAAACATTTATGGTGTTGATCACAGAAAAGTTTCTATAGTAATGCACCCACTGTGTTGAAACTTTGTCGATTCTGTTATGGGTATTTTTCCCCAAGTTCCAGTGAAATGTATTATGTGAGGAGTGACTGTTAGTTACAAACAAGAACGATAAATGTGCTGGAAGTAGGCTAGATAATCAAGGTAGCTATCAGTTCCCCCAAGTGTCAGTGAAGCCCCTTGTCCGACCTGGAACTGACTGCAATCCGGGTGTGGGGTGCAGCCTGTGTCCAGTCCCCTGTCTCTACCCTGCCAGGGTATTGAGCGGCTGACCGAGGGTCAGTAGACGTCGTGTGTGCACCGCCAACCGGTGTGGGGTGCAGTACGAGCCCAGCCACCGTCTCTCCCCCGTGGGAGGGGTGTTGAGAGGCTGTCTGCGTGGTCAGCAATGAGCTGGAGTGAGAAAGGGCTTCAGAAGTCGTCAGGACGACGACGTGTGTTTCTTCTGCAGTGTGGGAGTCCCTGGAAGGACTCGACGAATCTACCTCCGTGAGCGGGTCGTTTTCCGTCGTGTCGACGTGTATGCTGTTGTGTGTGAGTTCCTGGAAGGACTCCACAAACTGCTTTCGTGAGTGACTCCTGTTCTATGTGAAGACTGTGTGATTCGGGCCGGAGCGCGAAGTGCATAGACTGTCCGTGATGACACTGCTGTGGGTGCCAGCCTGGCCTCCTGTGTGAAAAGAATTGTGTTGTTGTGACTGTGTAGTAGTACCTAGTTTTGTTGCGCGCCCTTTAGTCATGGCGTAAACCAATTCATATATTTGATTGTCCTTATGTATTATGCACTTGTTTTCTGATTTGGTGGTTCAGGCAGCAAAGGAAAAAAAAGTAGAAACTTAACTTGTTGCCTGGCTGTCTATGTTCGTGTGATGTGGGTGTGTGTTGGGAAAAGTCGTACACGCATCCAAACTTCTTCAGGTGAGAGTCGGACAACACAAACACACACCGCACACCATCTGTAACAGTACGTAATGAAATCCACGTACACCAAAGTAAATTGGCTTGTAATGGCAGCTCAGTACGTCCATAGCCAAAGTAAAATGAAACGCAATAATAGTCCTGTACGTCCCTGGATAAAGCAAAGAGCATTAATGACAGCCCTGTACCCCCATGCAGTACCTTCAGTTATCTGTAGTGACAGAGAGGTAAATACTTTCAGTATCTTCAATAATTAGCAGTGGAGGTAAAAAAAAAAACTCTCACTATCTTGGGTTATCAGAAGTTTCAGATAGGTAGCCTCCTGCAGTGCCTTGGTTATCTGTAGTGCCAGAGTGATAAACACTTGCAGTATCTTCAGCTTTCAGTTTTGTGAGGTAGGTAAACCTCTCAGGTATTTTGGGTTATTAGTAGTGCCAGCGAGGTGAATAGTTTCAGTTCCTTTAGCTGTCAGTCGTATTAGATAGGTAACCACCACAAGTAGTATCTTCTGTTATTAGCAAGGCCAGGAAGGCAAACACTTCCCGGATGTTTAGCTGTCAGTGGTATCCTGCAACCTAGTGCTGTACCTTCGGTTATCAGTTTTGCCAGCAACACTTCCAGTAACTTAGCAGTAATGCAGATAATAAAAATCCTGAGGTATCGTGAGCTGCCCCTTGTGCCAGACAGGTAGTCTCTCATCTCGTCTCATCTATCCCGGAGTCTTGAAGACCTCTGGGGCGCCACAGAAGACTTCGCAGCCAGCGTCCTTCATTTCTCCCAGTTGTCAGACGCTCTAAGGAAGTTGCTGACTGTGAGGTCGGTTCATTCACTGATATTAATCTCTCATCTCTACAGATAGATTGTGCATGCAGTATTTGCCGTGTCAAATGTAAGTTTCGGTGTGAAAAACATAGCTTTTATTATCAATAATTATGAATGTATGTAGTTTTCAAGGACAGTCCGATATTACGATCACCCAGTAATCATATACCTGCTAGCGGCCATGTCCTTCATGCACACGATCAGGTACGAAGGTGAAAGACACTTTAACTCGTACTGAGATTTTGGTTTGGTTTGGTAATCACAAAAGTACCCAGCATGCACACGTATACATGGATAGGAAATGGACACATAAAAGGATAAATACGCCATGGGAGTGCCTTGCGATGAATACATAGATATAAGGAGAGAGAGAGAGAGAGAGAGAGAGAGAGAGAGGAGAGAGAATCCTGTATTGTTTACATGGGTAGCATTATCTCAAGATCCAACGGCAGCTTAACAGCCTGTTCGTTACAAATAACAGACGTCTGATTGGCGTTTGTCTTTCTGCCGGATCAGGATCGGCCCACTGTCGGTTGCTATGACACGACAACAAGCTGATCACGGGCCAGCAGCTTTGTTCTCCTGACGTCATCCGATCGACTTTCCTTTCAATGAGTAGAAAAATAGTTCGTCTTCCGTTGAGCACCTGCATTCTACTCGCAGCATGACCCACGGTTATATAACCTCTTCACAAGAGAGAGAGAGAGAGAGAGAGTATGCGCAAGTGTTAGGTTCTGCTCACACTACACATTTCTGTACAATGACGCAAAGAACTTTACATCTTGATAGTTGTTTCTTACATTTCTCCAGCTGTCTCACGCATTTGATATATCATTTACTTTCCTATATTAAAAATATCGTCTACAAGAACAAAGTGTAGAAATACGACAAGGCAGAATTCGTTTCGTTCTTCTGCGTTCCCGTCCATACTCAATGGGCAGCTCGGTGTTGTGGGCGAAGTTTGTCGTCTGCTTCAGCACCATTGCCCGTCCCCACAGCTTCTCCCCCCAGATGCACTGCACTGGGCCACCTAAGATCTTGGGCATCAAATGGTCAGACTTTATACCAAATGAAGAGGTCAGGGAGAGGTCCAAACAGCTCCCCGTGCCAACCATCGTCTGCAGACGGCTCCTCCACTGGCTGGGTCATGTCTTGAGATTACCCTCATCAAGACCTGTAAACCAGGCCATTAAATGGACCCAAGCAGGCCAGAGAAAAAGAGGACGACCCAGGATGAGCTGGCGACAGACAGTGGAGAGAAGACCTCAGACTCGTTGACAGAGGATGGAGTGATACTAGCTGGCTGAGGACCGTGCACAGTGGAGCGCCTTGACTGCCTCGTGCGTCGCAAGACGCGGGAGCATCTAATAGGCACGCGTCAAAGGTGGGACAGGACTGGAGAATGCTGGCTGGAGTCTGTGAACCAGTGCCACATGGGCACTCACCTGTGTAACAGATCCCCAGTCTTAAAAGTAGTGACAGGAGCAGACAATGCCTTGTTCTCTGTCTAAAGTTGGCGATGACCTGTTGCGCCTTTCCAGCTGCATCTTCCCAAGGTCCTGTCTGTAGACTTTGTCTCCACGTGTTTTTGAAGCAGCTTTTATGGAGGGTCTTGACGTCTCCACTTGATATTTTTACAGGCAGTTTGCTCCTGTTTGCAGCCCAGTCTTCGAGTCTGTAAGTTTCCTCGTCGCTCAGTACACGATAGTGGTAGGGGATCCACTGCAATGCCAGGTTTCGTTTGGAGCCCAGTGTTTGAAGCTCCCTCCTGGTGTCCTGGAGGATCTGGTCTGTCTGGTTGGACTGAAGTCGAAGCAGCATAAATCATGAGCTATGATGATACCAACTTAGTCCTCATCTATGCGTCATGGATCATGAGATGTAGTGATGATAGCCATGTCATCGGTCATTCATAGAACACACAGCTGTATTATGAGGGGTTGTTTCCATTCTCTTGTCCATTGTTTAGATTTTCATACTGTCTGTCAGACGGTTTTTGTGAGGTTGAAGAATCATGGCCTCTGTGACTGAGTGAACCCTCTGGCACATCATTCTCCACGGTGTTTGGACCCGCGTTGATTTATGTATCAATTTCTACCAATATACAGTGTATTTAGTCTGTTAATCAAATTTAGGGCAACATTGATTGTTTACTTTCCTGAGCTCTTCCCCCTCCCCCCCCAAAAAAAAAAAACAACAACAAAAAACAAAAACAAATCAGTATGTTGTGTTTGTGCTGTCTATTCCACTCAACCTGAAATTTAGAATTTGCGAAAAACTCTTAGATCAGACTCTCTGTGTAATGGAATGAGCAAAATCATTATGTTATGAGATTCCATATTGAGTTCTCAACTTTGTACCGGATAGACAATATAAGTAAAACTTAATGCAACTGTTAGATATGAACATGATGGAACTGACCGAATTAAAAACCTCATACTTTCCGCTCAGAACTGGGTCCTGTAAATTAATATGTGTCACGGTGACACTGTAAACAATATATGGAGCTGTCAGGACAAAACATGTGACACTTATAATGATCAAGGACACTGTCAATGAAGACATCTTCTGTTGTCTGGATTCCTGAATGGCTTTTTGTCTGGATTCCTGAATGGCTTGTCTGGATTCCTGAATGGCTTGCTGTATAGGCAAACGGCTGCCTGTGCTGACAGATCTGACAAGTTTCCAGAGAAGAACGCTGCTGCCGACGATCATCAAGACAAAAGGTAGAAAACAGCCTACGATCAAATCCACCCATGTCCAAACTATATTGAAAAACCACGTGTATGTTTCCGACGCCGCCTCACAACAGTTGCAACGCTCTACGTCCGAATCAAATCCATAGAGAATGTGACAGTGGATCAGAGTGATAACAACAATTAACACTCCGGCAACGGCTGGTGATTTGGTCTTCGTCCACGTAGCGGTCACGCTGCGTGGCCACAGTTCAAAAACTGCCTTCAGGATTATCAGTGCCACCAACGTCCATGGTGACAATACTGTCGTCGTGTGTACCATCACAGTATACACCTTGCACAGCAAAGAACCTGATCTCCAATGTTCGGCACATCAAATTCCCAATTGAGCCACATCATGAATGGTTTTAGTATCAAATATACCTGGTCAGACCAAGCCAGAACTTGAAACAAGACACTCACACTGGATGCAGGAAGGCGATGCATGATCACAATCATCATGAAATTTCCAAAGATCCCAAACAATAGCACAACAGGTAGACCCGTTTTGTAGATCAGTTCTGAGGCATTGATGTACGGTTGGTGTAAAGCATACCATAAATCATCATTCCATTGCCATTCGGTAGTTTGGTCTGTCATGTTGCTCCAGTTTAGTTGTGTTGGAGGTTTTAGAGCCTTAGTCTATACGAAGACAATCTTCTTGATGCCACATCTGTCAGGAATGCAAGAGTGCCAGTAATAGTCGGCTCTGCACTGAGGGTCCAGCGTTCTGAAAAACATAAACCACGTGATTCTTTACCCTGGTGTTTTGATTCGTTGCGTTTTTGAGGTGAATACAATGAAATCGTTAAGAATGGTGTTTCAAAATCAGTAGCAATGAAGCTTTCCGTTACTAAACATCTTTAGCGACGAAGGTTTCTGTTTTATTATGTCATAATGTAATGTGTCATTCAATCAATTCATTATTAGCTGACTTTGACAAATTATACGAGGGTTGACTTCCAGAAGCCAGTATCTCACATACATACATACATATATATATATATGTATGTATCCCCTATGTTATATCCCCTATGTTAAGATATCCCCTATGTAAAATATCCCCTATGTTAAGATTTAGTAATTAGAACTTTAATTAGAAGGGGTAAAGTATCACACTTGGCGCTAGATTTTGGTGTTTTTTTTTTCTATACACCCCAACCGTCAAAGAACAGCTCACAGATGACAACATGAAGAACAGCCTGTTATTCTTAAATTGGATGATCTCTTACACAATGGCACTTGAATATCTAGTCGTTCCTTTCTATCCATGTGTTGGCATTCTTGTATCCCAGTGTGTACGCCTACCAGAGCAACAAAGAAATTAGAAATAATCCAACCATCTTTAATGAAAACCGGTTAATCGTACTTTACCTTAAATACAAACGGGAAAAGCCTTGCGTCTGTCAAGTTGAGAAGTTTGACTTCAAGGTTGTTTTTAGAATCAAGCACTTGTTGTGCACTTAAGCTTACACTGTTGACTGCAGCAGGTTTACAAAGTTGATGCATGCACTATTGCGCCGTTTCTCTCTTTCAGTCTTTCCCCATTCAGCTGACTGCACCCGTCGGGAGGAGTCGGCTGTAGTACTCGGTTCAGTCTGGACTGGACAGTTG
>CM031597.1:23155115-23167615 GCA_018398815.1 Conus ventricosus
TCAGAGACAAATTTACAAAGTCGCACAGCGCATAAGTTGGAGAGAACACCAGAACACCGGCAAATACGCTGACCTGACTTGATATCGTACTGGCCTCAGAACAGAATTTCCGGGTCGCCAGATACCAACATAAAAGACGGGTGTTCTTGGTACGAAAGGGTTTTGAAAAGGCCAGCGGTTTTGGTCCAGGTGAAAGATGATGGGGTCTTCAATCAGAAAACAAAGTGTGATCTTGGAAAACCGCGCGCAGTAGTAACGCTTTTCCTGCCCAGTACTGAAACACAGCCAACACCTGTCAGGGTTTCTTTCCCGTGTATTTAAACCACAGTACTGAACACAGCCAACACCTGTCAGTGTTTCTTTCCGGTGTATTTAGACCACAGTACTGAACACAGCCAACACCTGTCAGGGTTTCTTTCCGGTGTATTTGGGACCACAGTACTGAAACACAGCCAACACCTGTCAGGGTTTCTTTCCGTGTATTTAGACCACAGTACTGAACACAGCCAACACCTGTCGGGTTTCTTTCCGGTGTATTAGCCCACAGTACTGAAACACAGCCAACACCTGTCAGGGTTTTTTTCCGGTGTATTTAGACCACAGTACTGAAACACAGCAACACCTGTCAGGGTTTCTTTCCGGTGTATTTAGACCACAGTACTGAAACACAGCAACACCTGTCAGGGTTTTTTTCCCGGTGTATTTAGACCACAGTACTGAAACACAGCCAACACCTGTCAGGGTTTCTTTCCGGTGTATTTAGACCACAGTACTGAAACACAGCCAACACCTGTCAGGGTTTCTTTCCGGTGTATTTAGCCCACAGTACTGAAACACAGCCAACACCTGTCAGGGTTTCTTTCCGGTGTATTTGACCACAGTACTGAAACACAGACAACACCTGTCAGGGTTTCTTTCCGGTGTATTTAGACCACAGTACTGAAACACAGCCAACACCTGTCAGGTTTCTTTCGGTGTATTTAGATCACTGGTGACAGCAGACCGTCACATCAAAATCGATATATAATATACGCCGTCAGCAGCTAGACACTGTTCTTCAGTCATTTACCTGGGATCCATCACTCTCGGTGGGATCCACGGCAGACATCCGCTCAAACACACAAAACATGGAATTAGCTCTCCCTAGACTAAACCTTTGTGGAAGGACAATGCTTATGCAAAGAAATGATTTGTCAGACTTGCGGGAGAACCAATGCTCACACCAGCGTTACTGGTTCAATTTAGTTTATATTGAAAACTTACGAAGAAAGGTTCGCCAAGGAAAATTCTTGAAAATGTTTAACTGTTTGAAGTGCGCTATCATGTAAAGGAAATGTGTTCCAAGAACATTTGGATTTTTTCTCGCAAAACTCTCACCAGATTAAAGAAAACATTGGCGTGTGTGTTCACTAGCTCTTAAACATAAAAACCATTGCATGTATTCATCCTCTAAGACAAACAGTGTGTCTTCTCTATGGTAATGTTGACATTATAGTGAAAGCATTTAGTCATAAACTCACACGAACATTTGATGGTAGGCGTTTTGCACACAATTTCTTTTACTGTTTAAGAACATCCTTTTCAAAAGAGTATCTAATGTATGGCCAACTCAGCGAATTCACTGCTGGAGTTTTCCAAGTCCGTACTGTATGGAGATACGGTATCCAAAGAGTGTACTTAATTTTATCGAATCTAAATCAATAAGCAGCCTTTCACCCAGTAATTTTTGTTATTCTGAGCTTTCTTAACAGGTTGATCTCGTAGAGGAAGCACAGATCATTTCTTTTTCATTTGGAATTTTCTTTCAACCCAACAAAAATCTGCATAAAGCGATTCAAGATCATGATTTTGAATGAAAATAAAAGGATGGGCAATTAAGGTTTGACAAACCGACGTTTTTAGCACTGTAATCCTTGTAAAACAAATTAAACGATTTGCTCTTTTCTGTAGCACTTCATCCCATGATCTTGCCAGTAGGTTTTGGAACTGCAACTGTGTATCCAATACTTAAAAGATATCAGGATCACAAAGCTCATAACTCACACAAAATTCGAATCGACATTATTGCTGCTTCCAATCTATAAAAGTTTGGTTTTCATTCCTGTCGACTCCAGTCCCTGTCTGTTGATTTGCGTGTGTCCTGTTTTTTTCCCCTATCTTGAGGTTTTCCTGTGCCCTGTCCACTGCCTCCTGAACTCTCCATTCCTGCTAGACGTTAGCTTTGCTTGGTTTGATCTCACAACGTTCTCTCCGGAGTCCCTGACATGTTTAATAACCTTGTTTTACCCACTTTGTTTAAAAACCTTGTTTTACCCACTTTGTTTAATAACCTTTTTTTACCCACTTTGTTTAATAACCTTGTTTTACCCACTTGTTTTAAAAACCCTTTGTTTTACCCACTTTGTTTAATAACCTTGTTTTACCCACTTTGTACTCCGAAAAGAATGTCAAGAGGTATCTTCAGCTTTGCTTGACGGCGGTAGAATGTAACATGAGTGAGATCAGGCGGGAGACAAAACTTTTTTTTCTTGTGTATTTGTTCACTTTTGCCTTAATTAATCGATTCCACTCTTCTAGTGTTAATATCGTACATCGGAAGAGGCCAGGTGAGCTACGGGATCTGTATTAACTGCAAACACCTGACGTTCTATTTATCAGGTAGGACACACTTGTCCATTATCTGCGGCTTTCTTCTTCTGACATTTGCTTGACTTCTTTCCCTTCTTTGTGGGTTTCAAGAAGTTATCATAGCACCTTCCAAGGCCCTTGACTGGTCCTCCTGTCACGATTGGGAGGTATTCGTTGGCTACAGTGAATGCGACTGTTTCAACTATTTATTGTCTCCACAGGGACAGGCGTTGTGATTTCACTAGTTTGAAATTCAACCTCGATGAAGAAACTTCCTTGTCTAAGTGCTACAGTACTTTGTGTGCTTCATTTTCTTGGTGGGAAGGACTGCTGTATCATCCATGAAGGCTTTAGAGGGGCATATGCCGGACCTGTGTGGCTCATGGCTTCTTTCACGATGACCTCCATTGCCAACACAAGCAGGATTTCAAGTGGTGCTTTGTTCTGAGCCAACACAAGCAGGATTTCAAGTGGTGCTTTGCTGTGAGCCAACACAAGCAGGATTTCAAGTGGTGCTTTGTTCTGAGCCAACACAAGCAGGATTTCAAGTGGTGCTTTGCTGTGAGCCAACACAAGCAGGATTTCAAGTGGTGCTTTGTTCTGAGCCAACACAAGCAGGATTTCAAGTGGTGCTTTGCTGTGAGCCAACACAAGCAGGATTTCAAGTGGTGCTTTGTTCTGAGCCAACACAAGCAGGATTTCAGGTGGTGCTTTGCTCTGAGCGTTCATATACGTTCACGCTGTCGCAAGCAAACATGATCCGTGACGCGTCCACCTCCTTTAGTGAAATGTTATTCAATGTAGTGCCCCCAAGAAAAAAAATGGAAGATGTATTGAGCGTTACAAATCAGCGAACACGTTCAACTTGTTTCAAAATTATTCGTCCTGTCCAACGTAACATAAGAAAGCTCAGATTCTGTCTACCCATCACAAACCACTTAAAAAAGAAAACCAAAAAACTTCTCATCTGAATCCTTAGGTGGGCTACTCTTGTTGGTGTCATGCCCACCAGGCCTGGTCGTATAGGTGTAGCTCAACCGATTGATGTCTTTGCCTGCAAGCTGAATGAATGTTGAATAATAATGAATGATATAATGAATGATATGAACCTTCTGTTTAACGCGTTTTTACCATAATTAGTGTTATTACACGGTGCCCGCAAGCTATCTTGGTATTTACCATATTTTCCAGTGCTGGGGATTCGTGGTCTTGATGCAATCTGCTCTGTCACCGTCGATTTCTTGTGCATACACCAGAGCCCGACCTATATGGTTTGTGTCATCCGCATTAGTTCCATAAATATCGGAAATCTCGAGAGAGGAAAAAAGCGCCATGGACTCATAGAATTCAACGTAAGTAGTCTGCTTCCAACCAACCGGTATCGTAAATCTCGACACTTAAAAGAGCGTATCAGCAGCCCCAAATCCATCCCATGGACTTATGGTATCTGACTCAGGTAGCCTGTTCCCTATTTATCAGTTCATGTGTTTTTGGATCTGGAAGGACCGAGACCGAAACTCCATGACCCACCAATAACATACGACTGACTGGCCTGATGTGGTATAGGTACTGCAGTGGGTAATGGTCACATTCCACAACAAAGGGCTTTTATACAGCACTGATACAACCATTGAAAGCCCCATACCACGCATAAACCTTGTCTCGATGGTGTGATAGTTTCACCGTGTATTACTTAACTTTTGTGGCGTAGGCGAGGGATTGAAGCCCTCGATCTTTGTCCTGAATGAGGACGACTTCCAAATCGAGGTATGAGGTACCAGTCCACGGACGTTCAGGATACAAAGCGGGTTTGGTAGAGCTTATCTTTATCTTGAGATTTACGAAGGCCTCTTGGCATTCCTGGTCCCACCTCTCCTAGCCAGGTTGCTTCTCCTCAGTTTTCTCAGTGGAAGGACAAAGCCGGTCATAGTACCTTCGATGTAAACTTTCAGTAATAACCAGCAACCCTAGGAATGCCCGCAGTTGTTGTTTTTTGTTTTGTTTTGTTTTTGTGGTGGGGACTCGGTCCGTAAATTGAACTAACTGCACCGTTCCACTAACGAAATCTGCCCCGCGGAGAGGACTACTAAAAGGCGTTTGCTGGTATATCAGGAAGTATTCGTGGGCCGGGCGGACTTTAGAGTCTGGCTGGAGGGGGACTGTTGATCTCTCGTAAGTGCTCAAAAAAGGTGCATTCTTCAGTGTGTTTCCAATTCCACCGTGGTGCAGATGACGTCATCCATGAAATATTCTGGATGGCGTCACATTTCAGTGGCTTCAGTGCCCGTCGCAGTGACTATGTTGAAGACAGCCTCTGCAGTCTTCAGTCCGAAAGGCATTACTCGCCCCTGGCATTGGTCTTTATGTGATGTAAAAGCTGTATATTGATGGTCCCCTGCCAGTATCCCTTGGACAGGTCCAACTTCGAAAAGTACTGAGTCTGTTCAGCTCGGCGAATATCTGCTCTACGTTGGGATGGGGTCTGTATGAAGCAACAAGAATGTGTTGAAGTGGCGGCAGTCCACACAGCAACGGATCTTGCCGTCGTTTTCTTCGCTAGCACAATAAGTGCAAAAGAAGGGGAAGATGTGGCTTCAGTTAAACCGAGGCTTAACACCTCCCTGACCTCTGTCTGGATTTGCACTTTCTGCGAATCGAGGACGGCGATTTCGGGACTTGCTACGCTAGCTTATACCCTCCCAGTGTGCTCTGCAGAGGCAGAGCATTGAGATCGTCAGACATCTCCTCACAGAGTGTTGTAAGTGGTTTCCTTCTGGATTCTGGACAAGGAAGGGGAAACATTCGTAGCCCTTCAAGATTCCTCTGCTTGCAGAGAAAGACCTGAATATTTGGACGATGAAATTCTCCGCTTCTTCTGATTCTTCTATGACTGCGGGATACATCACCAATGCACACATATCTCAGTGACTATACGCCTTCAGTAGATTGGCGTAGTAGAGGACGCCGATGCTGTAGTCACAGTTTCCAGTGCGCTCCAGCGCCACAAGGGGTCTCTGCCACGTCTGCTGTAGCCTAGTGTGCTTGGCCTGGAGACAAAAAAGAGTACATCGTCCCCCTAGTGCTTGGCTCTTCTGTTTGGTAGTGATAATGGTGATTCTTCGGCACTGCCGTGTGGGGCTAGGCAAGCTTGCAGGTCTTTACCGTTTTGTTGCGTAACTCTACGATGTGAGAAGCCTCGTTCCTTGTCCCTGACCTTTTTTTCGGTCCGTCCACAGTTGCTTAAGCACGGCTGTATGAGCGAAACAAAACAGAGTGGGGAGATGAGTATACAGAAAGTCGGCAAGAATTATGTTTCTCTTTGTGCATTTGCGTCTATGCTTCCAACTTGTGCTGCATTCATCATGAAATGAACACTCTATCCAAAGAATCCAAAGAGTGAATGATCGATCATCGCATGGTATACGGTTTGAAAAGCTATTATTTGTTTACTCGTTTTTATGAGTGTAGGATATTTCTTTTATGAACAGGTCGATGCATTCGTTTTCTTTTTTGCCATATCTACACCGAGTTGTCCATTTTATTTTTGTACCCATACGTGGTTTATACCTGAAACAGAGCCACAGTGGTGTTCTGCATTTTCAGTAGACTATACCAGTGCCATTCACTCTTTCCCCGCTGAAATGATAGCATTGAAACAAATCAGCAGAACAGACGTTCATTTCCCAAGGGAATGTGAAGGAGAATCATGTCATTAGATTCCAAAATTTCGCTCTCAACTTTCCACCAGATAGACAATATAAATAGAAGTTGACCGCACTGTTACACATCAGCATGATGTCGCTTATCACATTAAAGACTTCATATTTTCCGCTGAGAACCGGGTCGTTCCAATCAACATACACATATGCCACTCTGTACACTGTTCTTGGTGCCGTCAGGACAAAAAATGCAACACTTACAACGATCAAGGTCACCGTTAATGAAGACACCTTGTCTTGTCTGGATTTCTGAATGGCTTGTTGCATAGGAAGAACGCTGCCAGTGCCGGAAGACCTGACAAGTTTCCAGAGTAGAGCGCTGTTGCTGACACCCATCAAGACAAAAGGTAGTAACGAGCGTAAGTTCAGTTCCACCCAGGCCCAAACCATCTCATCAAACCAAGAGTATGTTTCCGACACAAGGCCACAACAGTCGCAATGCTCAACGTTAAAATCAAACCCATAGAGAATATGACTGTTGATCAGATTGATAACGATGATCAATGACACAGCAACAGATCGTGAGGTCGTCGTGGTCCACACGGCATTGACACGATGTGGGCTCAGCACAGAGGCTGCTCTTTGCATGGTGAGTGCCACAAGTGTCCATGGAGACAAAAGTATCACCGTGTCTCTCATAAAATAAAACAGTTTACAGGGCCAGGACCCCTGATGTTGTATGTCCGGCACATCAAATTCACCAATGAGCCATAATCTTAACGGTCTAAGATAAAAAATAACTGGTCAGACCAAGCCAGAACTAGGAACAAAACACTCACACTGGAGGTAGGAAGACGATACATGATCAGCATTATCATGAAATTTCCTGAAATGCCAAACAATAGCACAACAGGTAACCCAATTCTGAGGATGAGGACGGCGGCGGGTTGCGTTATGGCATTCCTAGCTTCATCATCCCAATTCGATTCGGTAACGTGTCTAGGCATCTTGGATCCCTTCGGTTATGTTCGACTACATCGCAATCAGGCCCGATGACGGCTTCTTCAGTGTCACACTCAAGGAACACACATGAGTGGTGGATACTGTGCTGCACTACCGGCCAGTTTACCAGTAGTGAAAAGCTGCATCAGCTGTGTACGGGTTACATGTTCAAAAGTCACTTCACACTAACATTTTCGGTAGAACAATTATAAAATGTCTTCAGATATAAGGAATGTGGACCAGAAAATGACTTTGCACAGAGAGGGAGAAAGGTGGCGAGAGAGAGAGAGAGAGAGAGAGAGAGAGAGAGAGAGAGAGAGAGAGAGAGAGTAAGGGAGAGAGAGAGAGAGCAAGAGAGAGAGAGAGAGAGAATATGTGTATGTGTGTATGTGCGTGTGGGGGTGGGGGTGGGGTGCGTGCGTGCATGCGCGCGTGCGTGCACGCGCGCGTGTGTGTGTGCGTGTGCGCGTGTGCGCGTGTGCGCGCGCGAGCGACAGAAAGAGAGACAGACAGAAAGAGACAGAGAGAGAAACATAAAAACAGAGAGAGAGAGAGAGAATGTGTTGTGTGTGTGTGTGTGTGTGTGTGTGTGTGTGTGTGTGTGTGTGTGTGTGTGTGTGTGTGTGTATAGGACAGATTCAGATTCAGATCTGTTAGGCCATAGCCCCTTAGAAGGGGAGTACAACGGTAGAACAATATTCTGTAGACTGACGTGAACAAAGCAAAGAAGCAAGATAGTGTTTTTACGGTTTAAGCCTTCAAAGCATTAATGAATTTCACTGCACATGGTTTGTTATTTGCAAATGCTACTACAATGAAATAACAATCAAGAATACACTGATGAAAAATTAACTGCACTGCGACAAACTTCCGAATCTTAAATGCTTCACTCAAATATAACGTGAACTGTTTTACAAGTATATCATTCCTTGATGTTATCAGCACAATTAGCTGAAAAAGTATGATTGTCTACAGTATTTTTGTGCAATAAACTCTTGCCGAACATTACTTAGCTCCTGGCAAGAGCAAATAAAGTAAGCTTCATTATCAAGTTCCTCGTAGCATGATGGGCAAAGGAGAATATCATCACAGAGTTGTTTATAGCGATAAAAATGACCATTTATTTCTGTGATGCCGAATCCAAATTTTGTAAAGATGTTTCTCAAATATTTGTCGAGATTCATAGATAAATAAACGGGTACATTATGCTCTGCGTTTAACATACGATAGATATCGTACCTATCACTTTCCTGAACATGAGAATACCAGCTTTGCCCTGACTTTCCCATACAATGCCAGATCCATATTCATACAGCTTTAATCTCACTCGCGAGGCCCAGTTCATCTTGCCTTTGGCATCCACCTCAACTAACATGTTGTAAGCTTTATGGGGTAACCTATGTGGCTGCATTCTAGTTAACTTCGAGCAGTAACGAATAGAGCTGACTACAGATGCTAAATATATAGGATACATATTTGTCTTCCCATACACCAAATAGTCACGCGTATGCATAGATACTCCCCAAAACTTCTTCAATGCATATAAATGAACTTTCTCCACTTCAAAAGCAACACTGCTGATACCCCACAGCTCAGCACCAACTGTACGAATTTGAGAATCAAACAATTTTTAAAAGGGTGTTAAAGAATTGTTTTCAATATTGTCAATTATTATTCTTATAATTCATAAGAAGGCGTGTTTCGCTCTGCTCACAAGATCTTTGCAGGTAAATGTAAAGCTCAAGCGTGTTGAAAAGAATATGCCTAAATATTTGTACACATTTACAACCGGCATTACATTTCCATTATATCTTCATCTTTCACTGGCAGCAAGGTAGCCTCCTTTTCTAAACACTATTATGTTACTTTTAGTCATGTTTACCTTTAACTGAAGTGAAGCAGAAGCCCTTGCTAAACTGTTCAACTGCGTTTGCAGACCAACAATAGTTTTCAGATAACAATACGGCATCA
Organism: Conus ventricosus; assembly: GCA_018398815.1. NCBI lineage: Eukaryota > Metazoa > Mollusca > Gastropoda > Neogastropoda > Conidae > Conus > Conus ventricosus. The sequence goes on from CM031597.1 coordinate 23,164,376, forward strand.
TCAGCTAAATGGAAAATAACATATCTTTACACCGTTTACTAACCGTACACCATGTCTTCCAGAATTAATAACTTCACAAGTTAATTCACTAATAAATAATGAGAGCAAAATAGGGCTACAAACATCTTGTTTTACTCCAGATGTACCGTGTATGTAATCTGTAAGGCAGCCTCCACATGACACTCTTGTTTTTACAGTCATACATGCTAATAATACGCTTAAATAATTTACCCCTAACACCCTTTTAAGCAAAATAGGCCAAAGGATGCTTATATTAACAGAATCGAAGCTTTCTCAAAATCTATAGAGGCTACATCTAATTTACGATTTAATCCAAACTGATTTTCAACGAACGACATCGAAGTGAACATATGATCACTTTGTTGAATAATTCTGTGTAAATCCTGCTTGACATTCACCCGTTAGATTATTTTCTTCTACCCATTCCTGACGTCTTCTATTGAAAACAGTGCTGTGCAATTTTCTATATACAGTGCTCAAACATATTCCACGATAGTATATTTGGGTTATTGGTAACAACCTTTTTATAATGGAAGCACAATTGACTCTGACCAAATTTCTGGAAAAAGACTCCTGTCAAACAAAGCATCAAAAAGCCTTTTTAGAAAACCACTCACCAATTCTCACTTGCAAGCATTTTGATTATCTCTCCAATTATTCCATCTGGTCCAGGAGCTTTGCCATTTTTTTTAAATTTTCTAAATGACAGTAGAATTTCTTCATTTGAGATAGGGCGATTAAAAGGACAGCTATCACTATCGTTGCCAACACTTTCGTCATCGTTACATTGATGTGTTATAAGATTACCAACATCGTTTCTTTCAGGCAGCTCTTTAAAATGTTCAAACCAGTTCTTCAAAGTAATATAATTTGAAGGTTGTTTTTTACCACCTCTAATCGTCCTTACTGTGTACCAGAAGTCTTTCTGGGAATCTAAAGATGTTACTAACGTTTCTAACAATGCCCTGTTAAAATCCCTTTTTTCGTTTTCAAAAGATGCTAGTATTCACGGCTAGCAATACACTACAAAACTCGATCAGTTGAAAGCAAGGTACGATTTGATTTACTTCGTAATCTTCTTGCCTTCCTTTTACTTTGACGACACTCAGTGTCGTACCAATCATCATATCCCCTAAGTCCATTTACATGTATTCGCTTTATCATACATTTCTCGGCATCTTTTGAACAAGAATTAAAAGTACTGAGAGCTTCATTTACATTCAAATCAATTAGTGTGATAGCCATTTCGACTCTCTGCTGAATCTCAGATGAACACATCATGGCAGTCTCTATAAGTTTCATTCCAAACAAAATTTTCCACAAATTTGCTGACATTTTCTTTGGGATGATTTAGTCTATGTCTGTTAATGTTAACAGTCAGAATAACAGGCATGTGGTCAAACTCAATGCGTTCATGAACATGAAGTGGACAGTCGTTAGAAACACCAGCAAACATATTCCTTGACATTAAAAAGCAATCATTAACACTATTTCCGCTTTCAGATACGTACATATTAAGCAACATTTTACCATAATTGATTTTTTTTAATCTTCAGAATCCCTGTTGGTGCATAATGGACCACTCGAATACTGGTTTCCAAAATCTAAAAATTTGCCGCTCTTGCATTGAGATCACCACTAATAAATACAAACACATCATCACAAGAGTGCATACAATCATATATACAGGGTCGAACTTTAATTAAGGACCACCCCGAAAAAAGGCCCTTTCTTTTTAAATTGGCCAAAAATACAAGCAATGCATTTTCTCGAAGAATTCGACTGGGAAAGGTTTAAGGGGTTAACAGAGTATTCCGCAAAGCTTGCGAAAGCTGTCTTATTGTCACGTGCGGCATGCAGAGGGGGGTTCGAAAGTTGCAGATTGTTGTCAAAATTGCTTGTTTTTTAAGCAAGAGTGAACACTGCTTCAAACGGTTTTGCACTGAAATTCCAAATGCACGTGCAAAAACCAATGCATTGCAGAGCATTTTACTGACTGGAATGCCCCTAAAAGCAGCCCAACGTACATAATTCTTCATAACACAAAAATGCCTCCAAAACGCAAGCTGTCTGATTTTGACCGGACCGGGCGATTGCATGGCTGCAGGATCGAGTTGGCGTTCGAGAAGTGGCCAGAAGACTACAAGTGTCCCACTCCGTCAACATTCGGCTGAGAGAACGTTTTCAAGCCACTGGAACTGTCAAAGTGAGACCCCATCCAGGCCAGCCAAAGAAGACCACTGCAAGAGATGACAGGTTCATCCGCAGACATGCTCTTCGGACCAGGACCACCACCTCCAACACCATCAGGCGTCGGCTCCAAGCTGCCACTAACACAGCAGTGTGTGAGATGACCATACGGCGGCGCCTCAATGCTGCCAACCTTCGAGCAAGTCGCCCAGTCCGGAAACCAAAACTGACTGCGGCCCACCGGGCACGTCGCCTGGCCTGGTGCACAGCTCATCGAACATGGACTCGGGCTCAGTGGCGGATGGTGCTTTTCACCGATGAGTCCAAGTTCCAGTTGAAGCCACGAGATGGACGCATTCGGGTGTGGCGGCGTCCCAGGGAGCAGCTGGCAGATGACGTCATCCAGGAGGTCGTCGCTTTTGGTGGTGGCTCCGTCATGGTATGGGGGGCATCAGCAGTCACCACACGACTCCCCTGTACCATGTGGATGACAACCTGAACGGCCAACGCTACCTGCAGGAGATTTTACGGCCTTGGTTGTCCCAGCACTCCAGCAGATTGGGGCTCAGGCTGTGTTCATGAACGATAATGCCACCCCACATCGTTGTCGAGCCGTGAACACTTTTGTGGTGAAAGCTGGCATCACCAGGATGCCATGGCCGGCAAACAGCCCGGACATGAACCCTATTGAGAACATCTGGGGCGAGCTTGGGGGGAGAGTTCAAGAAAATCACCCTGTTCCGGCAAATCGACAGGAGCTGCTGCACTACCTGCAGCAGGAGTGGGCAAACCTCCCCAGGCACTCATTACAAGAACAGTCAACACCATGAGGCAGCGCTGTGTGGATTGTGTGGCAGCACGAGGGGGCACACTCGGTTTTGATCAGACTGTAAAGAAACTCTTTTTGTGAATGTCATTTTGGGGGGTAGTCTCATTCAGGCTCCCCTGTCTAATCAGAAAGAATGATTTTTTCGATGAAAGTGACAAAATGTTGTTCACTGATAATGAAATTAAACATTTTATAAAGTT
>CM031597.1:23172615-23192615 GCA_018398815.1 Conus ventricosus
TTATATGAATTATTGGAAACCCAATTTTGCAATTTCAGTACTTCAAAGTCCCTGGCGGGTACTTGACACACGCAAAAAAAAAAAAAAAAACCCTTCCAAAAACAAAAATACAAAACGGCAACACAGCGTTTCCCAATATAATCACATAAACGTCTGTCTGTTTCACGACGCCCTCACACCAATGTACCGCCCAAAACACAAGACCTGCACTGAAGCGCTTGAGATGAAACAGCAGGAATAAAGTCGTGATGCATCGAAGAGCGCGGTCCCCTACCTACCGGGCACCAACTACACTCGCAAGTCACACGCAGATAGTATACCGCAGTGAGCCCTCAAGATGCTTGCCCACCCTGAAGAAAAGATAGAGCTGAAGTCGGAGGAACTGCCACACTCGGACTGCGGAAGAAAGGAGTCGGCGTCCCGACCGGAACGCACCCTGCCGGCTCCAGGTGTGTCCTCACTCCAGGCAGAGGAATGAGCAGGGATGACAGTGGAGGTGGAAGTGACAACCCCCCCCCCCCCCCCCCCCCCCCCCCCCAACCCGAGAGGCCGACCCTCACGGATTTGCTGTGTAGGGGAAGGTAAAGAAACTTGCCGGAAACCTGTGGAAAAGGAAATGTCTTACCACAGAAGAATACAGTTATAAATTATTTACTGCTTCACTTAAGTAAACGGTTCTGAGTGTTTACATGTTTTTTAGCATTTCATGTTGACTCACTGAATATAGTCCTGAAATGTACACGTCACAACCCAAAGTACGACAGCTGATTGGAATTTTAAACCATGACCTATACAACCAGCCACCTTGACATCAAAATTCTCTCACCAGAAATTTTCCATTACACATTTAAACCAACTTCATTGACTTTCCACTTCCATCAACGGCCACGAACATAATTGTAACCGTTCCTTCATAAAAGTGATTATACTGTCTGAGTTACATACCCACGACTTCAGTTCCCATCGAGGTCTCCAAGACAATGATTCAATAGGATCATAAATCATATTCACTCCAACGAACAATCCGACCGTTAGTGACCACCAGTACCGGTCACAATTCAGGATCCATTACCTAGTAACATGCTTAATAGAATCAAACACATTTCAAGCAAAACCAAAATAATAGAATTGAACCCGGGTATCCTAATTTCCTAGCAGGCACAATCATAATCCTACAAATGTCATCAGAAATTATCAAGCGCTAGGACAATCACCAATTACATAAGCTCGACAAGGATTTCCGAGCGCTGCTATACATTGTCCTAAACACTGCCTACTGACACCACAATGCTGCAAAAAACTTTGAATACTGGCGCACCACCGTCGACTGAAACAACCATATACATATATATATATACCTCAAATGTAGGCTTCTGAGGCACAATTCCTAAATATCTTAAACACCTTTTATTATTATCATCTGCTATTTTTTTTTCTTTTATTTTCCAATCGTGATAACCTGTACTAAGTAATCTAACTGATACTACTATTGTATTTAACATAATCATGAATTCACCTGCAAATCTTTAATAATAATTGAAAAAGAACAACTCTTTTATTAATATAATGATCCCTAATTTTCCTTTCCGCCCATCCACCCCGGTTTAGTTCCAAGCGCAAACACCAAAAGTGAACCTCTACAAGACGTGTCTATCCGAGGTACCACCATCCGTCACCTATCGATCGATAAACCTCACACGCGCCCAGACACAGCGCATGCAGTCTGCCCCCTGTACCTGCCACGCACCGCTTGACAGTCTCCTCTTTTAATATTAAAAATTCCGGTCCTCCGACATCAACCTACACTCTCAGAAAATAACCAATCTTTACCAAACTTGAAAACAATATTTCTGTACACCAGCGACCACTACCAAGTACAACATATTATGTCTTAGCACATCAATACCGCTGTAACACATCCACCTATCTGTATCAGTGTAGAACAGAAACGCACATTTTACTCCCACATGTACGGTTTTCCTCGACTTTAAGTTCAAGTTATCTCTTTTCTTCTCTTCAAACTTCCGCGCATTTAAATTTCCTCCTTCTCTTCTTAGTCGAATTCACATAGAAGCTTTGCGAATAAAAACCAAATAAAAAGAAATCCTCCAGTTCTGGGAACTGAAATACAAAAGTTGATGAAACCATGATATCTGCAAACAACCAACTATACAGCCCTCCAGAATTTCCGCTACTTTACACGCTCACCTTGGACAAAAACAGGAACGACACACAGTGGACGACACCCTCAGTCGCCGGGACACTGCCAGACAGCCAACGCCCTGGCAGATGCAGAACCCGCCGCTAAACACCGAAACACCGACAGTCTAAACTCGGGTAGCCAAACCTTCACAAGTCGGTCGAGGGCAGACCCAGAACCCCTGCCCCAACGGCAGAACAAACTTGAGCACGAGGCCAACCCAACCTTCGCGGATAACGCCTCAATTCGTACTGACTTGCAGACATACGACGACACTCCGAATTCACCTCGGAAACTCACACGACAGCACTCACATGCACGGAATTCCCCACTCACATCGAAGAACTCCAGTTTCACGAGTGTTTGTTTGCACACGTAAAACCCACTATTCCGGCGAGTCTAATGTTCTCCTCCCTCCCCCCTCCAAGAGTTAACAGGTAAGCAAACTCCCGGCAGGAATCACGTACTTCACGGCCACTGCCAACCTGGCAATGGACGGGCCACACTCCACAATTGTCACTGAGGCGACCTGTATCAGTTCGTGCGTGACACTCATATATTGCTGGATCAAGTCTGAAAACGTTCACACAAGAACACACTATTCTCACACACCAAAAATCAATAGCGCAAAACTTTAAAGTGTAGACAATATACAATGTCTATGAAATCGTTCATAAAATATCAGAGCATTCAATTAATAGACCTTTTTCGTATGTGACTAGAGACCAAACGATGGGGTGCTTGGCTCGCTGAGTATGAAGCTCAGACTCCGACGTTACTAGTGCAAATCAAGCTTGCATCGAACTTGAAAATTTTCTGAACATTTACAAAAAATAATGTACAGACATTTAGTGCTTTTGATAGTGTGCCTGTCACTTTTGTGATATTTTCTTCTAAATCTTGCCCATTTTTTTCTTTTCTAGGTTCATTACCTCGTCTTTTTTTCCTTCTTTTTTCTCTTTTTTTTTCTTTTCATTTTTTCCTCTTCTGTTGTATTGCCCTTCACAGCTTTCACGTATCCACAAAAGACACCCCCAAAGATACGTTCAGTTCTTTGGCGTTTTAATGGAAAACCGTAGGTATCTAAGATCATGTTCACATGCACACGTGTATTTATTCTGCCATCGACAGAGAACGAAGAAGCTGAGTAACAAAACCTAAACAAAATAGCGTGAGTCTGAGCAACAAAAACTGAGAGAAGAGCTAGAAAATGAAGGAATGTAAGAATAGTTTCTACCAATTCAGGCTCCTACCACTGATGATGCACCTCTTTTCTCTCAAACTGCTGCCCCCCAAAACATCCTAAGACACCCCCTTTTGTAAAGACACAAGTTATTATTTGTTATAGAGTAGTAGTAGTAGTAGTAGTAGTAGTAAATTTCATAGCTCCTATCTTCGATCAGACACAAAGCTCTTAGCGCACTACAACGGGCTGCCTGCATGAGCAGAGTTGACTGAAGAACTGCCCGCTTGGGAAATATTCAGTTGTTGTTGTTGTTTTTTTTTTTTTTTTGTGTGCATCATTCAGTTGAACGCCAGTCACTCAGTTTCTCATCCAGTCTTCCATTCTTTCAGTGTTTGCAATACGTGTATATGAATGTACTCTTTGGCGAATTCTCCGAAGGCGTTTCTGTTCAACAATCGCAGACGAAAAAAATCTTCCGCACTTGTCACGGCTTCCAGAAAGCAAAAGGCCGTGTTCATTTTGTCTTTTCAAAAAAGATTCCAGTCATCAATACCATTTTCCAGAAGGTTGCGGGTGCTTCTTTTCGGCATTTTTTTCCTTACCTCACGACTGAAAAGACGTTCCGACTCAAACTTTGGACTGTATTTGACGATTACTTATTTTTGCGTGAGCGAACGTGGACAAAAGGATGCGACTTTCTCCCCCTAACCTCCCTCCCCCCACTCCCCCACGCCCTTTCCTCATACCCCACCTTTACTTCTCACCAAATGAGCTTGGAATTTCTTTTTTAAGCTTGAGTCCTCGCCAGGCTATGATTATCATTTATGGATTCCTCCGTCTTCCACCCAACAATTAGAGGACGTTAATATTTTCGGTGCCATAAGACAAAGCTGCAATTAATTCGGAAGTAATCGTTCAGTAGACAGAGGTAAATGAATGTTATTTATTGATGGAAAGAAGCGCAACGAATAACACAAGGGAGATAATCAACTGATGGCAAGAGACTTTTTCATTACTTGTGAGACTTCTCTCCTTCTACAGATCATCCACTCTTACTCAGGGCTACACAGCTACCGCCAATTCGGAAAGATTTCTTCTTTAACCTCTAACCCTTAAAGACAATATTGTCATGTTCCTATGAAAGATGAAGAGGATTTTAAACGGAAATCAGCTGAATTACACTCTAGATTGTTTGAACATCGTCTTCATTATGTTGCTGCATACGCTGAACTGTATGTTCGTCCAATTCTTTGGACATTTTTTGATTTGAAAGGTGGAGACTTAAGTGTTCGTTTCGTCTGGGGTTAAAATAGAGAAGAGGGGATTAAAACAGACATGCTGATATAACAGCACACAGGAGGTGAGAAAAATCGAAAATATTGACCTTTTAACTACGGAAAGTAGTTTTGTCTACACACCAAAGACCTGTCGCAAGTGACAGTTGGTGATAAATAAGTAAAGGTCAGAGACAAAGACTCCGCGAAAAAACGATTCCCCATGTCGTCAGCCGTTCTAAACTGGCGGTGTGGGCTGCCTCAGCCTCAACGGCAGGGATCATAGTCACGTGGCTGTAACGACTCCTTGCTTCCTCCGCCAAAGACCGTATCTTTTGCCTTTGTTTGTGCGTTTGCTTGCGCGTTCGTTTGTTTGTTTGCTAGCAGTATTACGTGAAAACATACAAAGCTTGATGTTGAAAGACAGATGTGAACATTGTAGCAGATTGAAGTTTAACATGAAGGTGGTTCTATTTAGAAACGATGAACACACAAAAACTGATGAAGTGTTTCGACCCCATTATGTAATGGCTAAACATTCTATGCATACATAAGTAGAATAAACAAAACAAAAACTACTATCAAACACTTCTTGAGAGAAATCAGTAACATTATGAAATAGATGCAATTGTTCAGAAATGAAGTACATGGAGTTTATAAGAAAACAGAACCCTATGGAAAACTTGTTGATGTTTCTAATGAAATAAGTTAGAGAAGGAGAGGGAAAACAGTGCGAGCGGTAACTGGTCTCTGGCAATAACTAGATTCACGAAATCAAAGAAAATCTTTCCATTGATCGAACCACTGTCACCTTCACGGTCAGACGTGCGGACGTATATGTACCTCGAGTATTTTCACATGTAAAAAAAGTAGTATATGTGTGATTGGTTCTTCTCTTTCTTCTTAGATTATTGAATTGAAATGGCTAGAGTTTTGTGTGTGTGCTGTTTCTCTATGAATTTTTTTTCTCGACCCCCCTCATCTCTCCCCCGGAGCTGCACAGTCATTCATATGCATTATGTTGATACTTCTGGCTGCTGTTATTGTTGGGAACCAATTCAAACTACGGACAAAGAAGTACTAAGCTTTTCATACCTAGCGTTCATCAGCATAAGGAATATGGCCTGGAAAGAAGCCTAGCACATATAAATTAAACTTTTCATCGTTCGGATTTTTTAAAAGGTGTTGTGCACTTTTTTTTTCTTTTCTTTTCTTCTTAACTCGGGGTAGAAATAAAGAGCGTGCGTGCGTGCTTGCGTGCGCGCGTGAGTGTGTGTGTGTGTGGTGTGTGTGTGTGTGTGTGTGTGTGTGTGTGTGTGTGTGTGCGTGCGTGCGTGCGTGCGTGCGTGCGTGCGCGCGCGTGCGTGCGTGCGTGCGTGCGTGCGTGCGTGCGTGTGTGTGTGTGTGTGTGTGTGTGTGTGTGTGTGTGTGTGTGTGTGTGTGTGTCCCGCTATGTCAAGTCAAATCTAATCAGTTCATAGTTTTCATGTAAACTGTTCGCTTAAGGCCAGACATGTAACTGTTAGAACAAGCGGTACATGCTGACAGATCAATACATTTTCTTTGATCTTGAAAAATGGTTAAAGTAATAAATGGCAATGAAATCAATGTGTGCGTGCGTTCGTGCGTGTGTGTGTGTGTCTGTCTGTGCCTGCCTGCCTGCCTGCCTGCCTGCCTGCAAGAGTGCGTGCGTGCATGCGTGTGTGTGTCTGTCTGTGCCTGCCAGCCTGCCTGCCTTCAAGAGTGCGTGCGTGCATGCGTGCGTCTCTCTCTCTCTCTCTCTCTCTCTCTCTCTCTCTCTCTCTCTCTCTCTCACTCTTAAGTTTCCTCCTGTACATCTTAAAAATGAACCGTTGAACAGGTTACATGCCTCAAAGTGCTAGGAATAACAATTGATAACAATATGAGTTGGCAAGCTCACATAACCTCACTATGCAAAAAAGTTTCACAGAAAGTTTATCAACTCTCCAAAATCAAACGCTTCCTCGACCTGCATTCACGCAAGCTCTTTTTCCAGTCTCATATCAATTATACATAGACTATGGATCTACTCTATGGGACTGTGCTAGCGCTAACACTCTCAAACCATTGTTAAGCCTGCACAAGCGAGCACTCAAATTAGTCCTCCTAAAAAGCAGTAGTCTTCTGGACTCGGACTATAAAAAGATTCAAGTTCTCCCATTAAGTCTGAGATTAGAATACAACAAAGGGATCACAATGCACAAGATTGTGTCTGGGAAGGCACCCTCAACATTAGTTCACAGATTCTCAATAAATTCCTCAAGGACTCTACCCAAACTTCATGTCCCTGTTCCTAGAATTGATTTATTCAAATCCAGTTTAACATATTCAGGTTCCTGTCAATGGAACTCGCTCCCTGAATCAACCAAACAGCGCCAATGCATATCAACCTTCAAACACCATTATTTCAACCATCTTATGTGCCAGTACTTACATACTCCGCCATAAATCCACCACCAATCACCACCACCCCTTTGCCTTATGTATGTACCTGACTATTTAGAAAGTGTTTTTGTACTTGAAATGCACATGTATGTTATTTTGTTTAGTAAGTATGTCTTATATGAGTAAATGTATGTGTGTGTGTGTGTGTGTGTGTGTGTGTGTGTGTGTGTGTGTGTGTGTGTGTGTGTATGTGTGTGTGTGTGTGTGTGTGTGTGTGTGTGTGTGTGCGCGCGCGCGTGCGTGTGTGTTTCCTACTACCTCCTGCCCTCTTGTCATTCTGTCGCAATGCTTGTGTTCTTATGTGACTTTCTCTCTCTCTCTCTCTCTCTCTCTCTCTCTCTCTCTCTCTCTCTCTCTCTCTCTCTCTCTCTCTCTCTCTCTCTCTTACGGCTCTGCTGGAATGACTTGATTTTTTATCCATATGATATCCCTTCCTACCCGTGGCGACTGGGCTATCATTATGCATTTCCCACCTCCATTTGTGCTTTATTTCTCCCCCCCCCCTCCCCCGGTGTTTCAAAATTAATTGTTTTGTATCTCTTTGAAAATTTTTTGATTGTCAGATTGTTCTAAACATGCTCTCTTATCGCACCCACTCTAGCCTCTTTCCCCCACCCTCTCTCTCTCTCTCTCTCTCTCTCTCTCTCTCTCTCTCTCTCTCTCTCTCTCTCTCTCCTCTCTCTCTCTCTCTGCAGGCTTACCCCGCACTCCCTTCGCTCCTGCGTCTCTCTCTCTCTCTCTCTTTTTTTTTTTTTTTTCCCTTTTTAAATTTTAATCCCCTATTGTATTGTAGTTCTAGTCACTTTTGCATGCTTCCTTTGTTGCCTTTTATTTTATATTGTTGACCCTACACAGGGCGAGGACTGGATGTAAAAAAGCACATCAGTGCTTATCTATTATCCTCGTAAATAAAGAATTTTGTCTTGTCTTGTCTTGTCTCTCTCTCTCTCTCTCTCTCTCTCTCTCTCTCTCTCTCTCTCTCTCTCTCTCTCTCTCTCTCTCTATCAATTTACCTTCAACAAAAATGAAGCTGAGAAACTGATGAAGATTAGCCTGGGCCATATTCTATGATTGTCACTTTCACAGCATAAAATCAATGAATCTCAGCTTCAAATGGGTTAGTCTTGTCCCTAAGATTACAGCCACTGGCTATTAGGATGTTAGTGTCCGGATCTTGACAATATCTTTATCACCATATTTTGTCGGAGACTGAGCCCAAGTTACTAACTGGTGTATCAGTTTGTGATATAAAAGGGGATGTTGACTCAAACACAAGTGAACACGCAAAACGAATTTGTAAAGCAATATAGATTATTGTACGCAGTACCACAATAACAAACCAGTATGGTCACTCTTGCTCCCATGCTGAAAGACATGCATGCCCATAACTGCAAACGAATGCTGCTTACGATACCGAATCGCCTAGCAGAAATGACAACACAGAGCACGCTTGTCATCATTTCATTTTCAACTTGTTTGTGTCCTGTTCTGGCATTTCAATCCCCTGTTACCATGAAATGAAGTTCATTCATTTCTTTCTCGAAACGCTGCAGTAGGGCTTCATCCAGTAACACACCAACCTTCATCAATTTGTCATTGTATGTGGGGCCTCCTTCCGGGACAATATAGCAAGCGACCAATATAACATCTTTGTCAATGCCAAACACATGGTCATCTAATTTTCTTGTTAATAGCAACGCACCTCCTGAATTCCTCCCATGAAGAGACAATGTTTTCGCTGGTACATGGAACTTTAAGTAATCAGGAAATACTTTGCTATAATCAAACGATGAATCAAGAAAAGTTTCGGTGAGGGTAACCAAATCAAATTTATTCACATAATTCATAAAAGAGAGGTCAGACAATTTAGTGAATACGTTTTCAACATCATAGATTTCAAATGTCCACTGAGTTGAATGGTCGGGTCTGTCCTGTGCTTTTTTCGCGGCGCCTGTGCGCAGGCGCCTGTCATTCAGTCCAGCACGACCCGAAGCTGCAGACTGCTTGGCCGGTTACCCAGGTACGTCTGAATGCCTGCCTGCTTGCCCGATGCGCGCCCTCCACGTGGTGCATGTGTCAGTGCCACGGTGTCCTCCAGTGACACAACTCGGGGAATCCCCGCTGATTGTCACTGCCCCGTTCCGCCTGCTCTTCGTGTAGCTGCCGGGGCGTGTCCTCCACTCCCGCCACATCGTCGCGCTCCAGGTGACTCTGGGTGGGCCGAGTGCCATGTACAGAAGAAGCAGGGGAAGAACCCTAAAGGTCAAAGCTTTTCTCGCCCTGACTCGAGGTGTTGTCATGGTGACTGGTTTCAGTGCGTCGGTCGTTCTCATTCAAAACTGTAATGTTCTGAACGTTTGGCCTGTCAGCATTTGATTTTACACTTCTGTCAGTACTGCAGTCCTCCCCACTTCCTACCATCTGGACATATGTCGGATCTGGGAATCGAGGGCCAATGACGAGCTGACCTTTCTCAAAAAACGCTCTCTTTCCTTCCCGCCTGGCTTGTGCAGCTGTTTGGGCCTGGCGCTCTGCTCAGGTCATTAGCCACTCTAACCCCCTTTCCCTGCAGTTGTTGTCGTGTGTTCCTGTTCGTGATCAGTGACATTTTGTCTCCAACTTCTGAATTCGACTATCATGGGCCTTGTATGACCCTCACGTGCCTCGCCTATACGGTGAGGTCGCTCTATGTCGTCATCTCTCCATCGTCTGTCATCATTAGTACTGTTAAGAACATCGACCACTGCTTTGGCACATGTGTCGAACGTCTCGCTGGCTTGTTTCTGGGGAATCCCGAGGAAGTGTAGATTATCTCTGCGTGAGAAGTCCTCGAGTCTGTCCGTGTTTATTTTTAGTTTCTTAACCTCTTCTTTGATTTTCTGGAGTGTTTTAGTCAACTGGTGCGTCTCTTCTCTTCTGTCATCTGACACAGCAAACAAGTGTTGTGTGTCTCTCTTCATGTCAGTCACCGTCTCTGTCAAGTGTCTGTGGTCAATTTCAAGTCTGTCACATCTTCTGTTTATTTCTTCACATTGTTGTTTCACTTGACTTAACTCATCTCTAATTTCACTAAGATCATTACTGATTACTGCTGTTTGTTGCTGAAAATGTTGTATGGTTTCTATTAGTCTCTCCATCAAGTCCTCTTGCCCTGTCGTAGTGTTCACCGCCGCAATTTCTTCTTCCGAGAGTCCCCCTCTGTCAGGGTTGGGGCCAGGGTTCGTCTCCACGTCACCGCTAGCTTAAGCTGTGGAGCTTACGCAGTGAGAACACGGCGTGCACAACACAAAAAGCCAGGACAGGCACTTGCACGTACCTGTCCCACTGACACATTGAGGTATTGCCACACATGAAATATTCAGCACACGACGTAGTCCCTTTCATGTTAACCTATTCTTTAAACGGCGTCAGCCCGCTATTGCGCGGGCCCGCTATTGCGCGACAGTTAGGGTTAGGGTTAGGGTTAGGGTTAAGGTTAGGGTTAGGGTTAGGGTTAAGGTTAGGGTTAGGGTTAGGGTTAGCCGCGCAATAGCGGGCCCGCGCAATAGCGGGTCCCCGCAATAGCGGGCCGCGCAATAGCGGGCCCGCCTCACTCAGCACTGTAGAAATATAACAAGAACATCTGTCGAAGTTATCAGAGTTTCATTGTTCGTGTCACTGCTCTCCTTTTTCAAAAACAACATCCTTCTTTCCGGTGAACTTTGACCTAGCGTTCAGTCTGGCACAAAATGTGCCGATAGCGGCCCTCCACATTAACAAGTCCTGCATTGTCACTTTCTTTCCTTAACACGATCTACTTACTGTATAATTACATAGGATATTCCCCGAGAGAGAGAGAGAGAGAGAGAGGAGAGAGAGAGAGAGAGAGAGAGAGAGGAGAGAGAGAGAGAGAGAGAGAGAGAGAGAGAAAGGGCGGGGGAGGGAAGGAGAGAGAGGGGGGTGGGGGTAAGAAGTAAACTGAATCACAGCCATAAGGGACGTGTGTGTGTGTGTGTGTGTGTGTGTGTGTGTGTGTGTGTGTGTGTGTGTGTGTGTGCGCGTGAAAAGATGACGGGAGCCGGAGAGGGAAAGCGAAGGGAGAGGAGGCGGGGGTGGTGCTGTTGGAAGAGACAGCTGTATTTTGTTGCGTGTTAATGTTGACTTTCTCACACTTTGTTCAACGACACCTTTACTCTCTTTCTCCACCTACCTTCACCTCCCCATCCCCATCCTCTACCCCCTATCCTCCTTGCCCTTCCGATTCTCTGTCTCTCTTTTCACACACACACACACACACACACACACACACACACACACACACACACACACACACACACACACACACGCAAGCGCCTGCACACACACTCGAGCACGCGTGCATGCAGACACACACACACACACACACACACACACACACACACACACACACACACACACACACACACACACAAGCAAGCGCGCAAGCGCGTACACACACACACACACACACACACACACATACACACACACACACACACACACACACACACACACCACACACACACACACACACAAACGCAAGCCCCTGCACCCCCTTTTTCGAGAAACGCGTGCATGAAACCCCACCCCCAAAAAACACACACAAAACCCCACACACAAAAACAAAACCACCCACCACCCCACCACACACACAAGCAAAGCGCGCAGCGCGTACACAAAACACACACACCACAACACACACCACACACACACACCACAACACGCGCGCGCGCGCGCACGAACGACGCACGCCGCCCGCACGCCGCCCCACACCCCACACCCCACACCACACCACCCCGCGCGCGCGCGCGGCCCCCGGCGCGCTTTCAATGTAAATGTTCGACAAAGGTTAAAGTTGGGTTTTCTCTTGCCGATTAAAAAAGAAAATTTTTAAAAACGTAAAATGCTTTGGACGGGGGGAAAGTTGGTACGATCGAAAGAAGGGGAGAGGGAGAGAGGGGGGTTTTTTTGTTTGACGAGGAAACCAAACATGGTCGCGGCCAAAAAAGTTTTGTTTTTTTTGTTGTTATATGAAAAAACTTTGGTTTTTACCCTTTTTTAAAAGTCCCGAAAAGTAAAGGTTGGAGCCAACGATGTAATAGGCTTCTATTTCAAATTTTGGGATCAATCACGGATGTTTGGGTGGGTTTGGAGGGGGTTTCCCATTTTAAATTCTTCAGTGGTGTGCCCATTTGAAATCCCGGGTCCCCCTGACGATGTTTTTGAAAAAAAAATTTGCTTAAATTTTGGTTCTCTACTTGACATTTTATTCACCGTGTGTGTGGGGGGGTTTGTGTGTGTGTTTTGTGGGGAAAACAAGTTTTAAAAAGGAATTTTAAAATTATCTAAAAAATTTTTGTTTCAACGCTTGGCTATCGTCGACGATTTCTGAGGGTTAGCCACGCGCAGAAACAAATTTGTAGATAATATTTTATTATATTATTATATTATATTTTTAAATATTTTTATATTTTGGCAAATTACGTATCCCTGTCAATGAAATTTGTTCGCCCTATTTTCGTAGGTTTTCTTCCCAGTTATTGTTTTTGAAAATAAAAGGGCTTAAGCCCCAGCACGTTTTCACCTGTTGCGATTTTATTCGACGTTTGGGGGCCCTAAAGGGAAAAAAGGGCAATCTCTGCATTTACAGAGAGCTAGAAACAGATTCAAAACCCCCCACCCGGTGATCAGGTTTTTTCCCATATTTTTGTCAGCTTTTTTGCTTGTCCCGTTCCAGTACAGGTTGGGGTTTGGTCCGGCCGCAAAAAAAAAATTTAAAAAAAAAACCCGAAACGGTGAAAAAAAATTTAAACGCCCCTTTGCTTTTTTCAAAATTTAAAAAAATTGGACCGGTTTCCCGGGGGCCCCCGGGAAGGAAAAAGGGGAAAAACAACTCTGTTTTTCAAAATTAAATTTAAGGGGGAAAAACCCGCCATTTTTTTCGCGCTCTCTCCTTTTTCCCCTTCCTCTCTCTCGGGGTGTGTGTGGGGCCCGCGGGGGCTTTTTAATTTAATATAATTTTATATTTATATATTTTTTATGTGCGGGGGCGCGCTTTGTGTGGGGTTTGGGGTTTTGGGTTGGGGTATTATTTTAAATTTTATTTATATAAAACAATGTTGGCCTTTTGTTTAGATTAAAAGAAAATTGGGGGGAAGTTTTCCCGCTTTTTTAAAAACCCGGCAAGTGGTTTATGTTTGGGCCAAAAATAAAACGGGATGTGTTTTGGGGGGTGAAGGGGGAAAAAAATAAAAAAAAAAAAATTTTTTAAAATGTTCTAAAAAAATGGGGGGTTTTTTGGGAAAGCTTATTTTCCCAAGGGGGGGGGGGCAGGGGGGGGGGGAAGGGTCCCCCAAATAGGGAAAGGGAAAAAAAAACCCCTTTTAAACATTTAAACCCCGGTCATATCCCGGGGTTTTTTTTGGGGAAAAAAGGGGTTTTTTTTCCTCCAGGGGGGAACGGGGAAAAGGGGGGCCCGGTTTTATTTGGGTTAAATTTTCCCAAAAAATTTTGGGGGTTTTGGGAAAAAAACCCCCCCCCCCCCAAACCCCCCCCCCCCCCCCCCCCCCCTAAACCGTAGCATTTTTGTTGAGTTTTAAAAAAAACCCAAAAAAAGGGTGCCTCTAAAAACCCAAAAGAAAATCATGAAAGGAAAAAACAAGCTACATTTTTTGGGGGAAAAGTAGAAATTTTAAAAAATTTTCCTCAAAGGGACACAAGGTGGGGGCCCAAGCTTTTGGGAATAAAACCCGCAAGGGATTTAAAAATAAAAAAAATAAAAAATTAAAGGGAAAACCCCCGGAACCCCTTTCCCAAGCTTTTTTTTCAGACCCGCTTGTATGTTGTGGAAGGGTTTACTGGGGTTTTTTACCCTTGGAATTTATTATTTTGTTTTATATATATATTATATATTTTTAATATTTTAAATATATATTTAATTTATATTTTTTATTTTTTTTTATATTTTATATATATTTAAAATTTAGTTTTTTTATATAAATTATAAAAAAAGCTTCTTTATGTCTTAGATTGGGGAAAATTTTAAGACATAAGGCAAGCTTTTTTTAAATAATTCAATATTTTTTTGGCAGTCTTTTAACACCAAGTGCTCTGAAAGTTGGGGAAAGGGTTTGCCCCGGTACTTACCTTTGGGAATTTATTATTTTTTGTTTTTTTAATATTTCACTGGGGATTTAAACCCCTTTATCCTTTCTGCCAGCAAACAAGGGCAAATTTTTACAAACCTTTTGTTAGTGTTGAACCCCAAGGACCCTGAGGGCGCCCCTTTTAAACCCTTTATCCATTAATCAAATAAAAGACGGGAAAAGTTCCCAATCATGTTTTTGGATCGATTTTTGAAAAACTCCCCTTTAAAATCTGGGGGCGATATGAATAATGTTTTGATTTTTTCTTATGAAGCCCCCCACCCAACCTGTTAGTTACAAAGTTCCCTAAAAAATTTGGCTGGGGAAAATTTTTGTATTCACTTTCCCAGTTGAAAAGGGGATTTGGGTTTTTTACAATAAAAATGTAAAAAATTTTTAAAACCTCTTAATTCCATTTACTAAATTTTTTTCCCAGGGAAAGTTTGTACTTTTAATCCCTCATTTCTGGGTTTAAAAAATAGCCAAACCAAGGGCCCAAAAACCCTTCAATTCCCCTTTACTTTTCAAAACCTGATTTCAGCGTCCCCCTTTTCACCACACCTTGCTAGGGAAAAAAATGTTCTCGGGACCCCAAAAGGGCTGGGAGTATATGGGCCTTCCCCCCCTTTGAACCGGGACCTTTCGAGAAAGTTTTTTTTGGGGCCCCTGAGTAAAAATTAGAACGATTACAAGCGTCTAAAGTGCCCAAGATCTGGCCCCCGCTGGGGGGCTCTTAAAAAAAAACTTTTCTCCTTTCCCCGGGGCCCCCGAAAACCCAACGGTGAAACCGATGAAAGTGGGGGCCCCTGGGAAGTGCAGAAAAAAACGGGAAACCCCCTTCGGACTCTGTCCCTTGGGCCCAAAAATCCAGACCCCACCTAAAAAGGGGTTTCCCCTTTTCCAAAAATTTTCTAAGTCCAAATCAGCAAACCAAAACCCTTTTTTCAAATTGTGGGCTGAACCCCAAACGGGCCCTCTCCCCCCCAAAAACCAGTCCCCCGGGCCCCAGCCGTGGGCAAATGCTGAGTGCCCAGCCTCTTAATGGTTTCCAGCTACTAGCGGGTTGCCCCCTCCGGGCCTATTCAAATCCCGCGTTGGGGGTTTAAACCCCTTTAAAACTCTGTTCTAAAAAGGTGGTAGAATCTTCCCCTTTTACTATTCTCCCCCGTTTGCAATTCATGGTCCCCATGAATTATAATCAAAAATACCCCGGGCCCGGACAGTCAAATTGGATCAAAAAAAATAGGCATGTGCCAGAAAAGCCCCCACATCTTGAAACAGGGCTTATGCCCGTCTTTATGTGAAATATACACAAACAAGTTCTGGTTAAACCCCCCTACACTGCAGTGGGGGAAAAACCTGGAATTTACCCAACAACCATTTATCGAACGCCCCCCCTTTTTCCTTCGTGGGGGGGGTTTGGTGCGTGTTCCCAGCCAATTCAACACTAGCCCGATTAGACAATTTCCCACAGCTTTACTTTGTAGCACTTTGTTGCATGATTTTAAGGGCCAAAGAAAAAAACAAATCTGATTTTTGGGGCTTTTTTAAAATCAACGAACACCCCTTTTTGAAAAAACTTATGTTACAAAACAAGAAGTTTTGTTTTGTTGACAACAAGGCCCAAATTGGGAATACACACAAAAAAGTAATGTTTTGCCCAAAAAATACATTTTTTTCCCCAAAGGTAGGTTTAAAATTTTACTCTCGCCATGCAATTAATTTCAGCCGAAAAAAAAATTCACGTGTCTCCCTTAATTGGGCTGAAGTGAAGGGAAATGTGTTCCCAAAAAATCCTTTTTTCCCAAAAAAGGGGCCACATTGGATTTCTTTTTTAACTGAAAAATTTCATGAGGCAGGGAGATTTTCCTTCCCTTGCCCAAAACCGGGGGATTCCCGATTTATTTCTTTCCCATTTTGGGGTTTTCTTTTTTTGACAGTCATTTTTGGCAAGGGAGGGAAAAGTGATTAAAATAAATGTGAGGGAGTAAGGGGATAGATTTTTTTCCCCGGGAAAAAAATTGGGGTAAATTCAGGATGTTTGCCTTGAAATTTTTTTGGGTTTGAAAACGACCAAAACAAAAGAAAACCCGAAAACGCGAACACTATTTTTAAAACCCCAGAAAAAAACAAAGAAATCCCTGCTCCCTTTATACCAAAAAAAACAACACAGAATATTGTTATTGCTCCATAAAAAGCAGCAAACCCAAAAGGCTAATGAATTCCCCCTTTATTGAATTTACCATGCCACGTCTGCGCGAGTGTTTTTCCTTCATAGGAAAAATTCATATTTTTTTTAAACACAAAAAAAATTTCTACCCCCGACGGGCCCCAAAATTATGCCCAGCGGGAATGTCAATAAGCAAGGGATTCCCTGTAAAGGGAATAAAAAACACGATTTGTTTCAACCACAGTGCAAAAAAAATCTTCCTCACACTTTAAAAAAAACACAAATCATTAAAATAAATTTCCTTTCAAAAAAGAAAATTCACGAGAAAAAAAACTCATAAACCCTTGGCAGTATTCCCAGATAGCAAAGAGGGGTTTCTGCCCCGGAAACTCTTTCCGTTTTTTTTGAAACGTTCTCCCCTTTGTTCTCCCTTGCGGGCCCAAAGGAGAGGCTTCTCGGGGGTGGGGGGAAAGTGAAAAAAAAGAAATCCCCTGATTTCCCCCCCCTAGTCTCCCCTCTTCCCCCACCCAAAACCACCCCCGGGTTTATGGTGAAAGGGGGCCACCCTGCCAAAATTAAATTTTCCCCCCCTTTTTCCCAAAAAGGGTTTTTTAAAAACCTTTTCCTACCCCCAGGGTTTACCGGTTTATTTTCCCATTTTTTATCTCCCCGGAGATCAAGGGGGGAATGTTTTTGCCGTCTTGTCCCAAAGGAGTTTCCCTGGGAATGTCCCCCCTTTTTTAAGAGAACTTCATCGCTTTAGCTGCTTCCAGCATTTTCCGGGTTTTGCTAATTTCCCAGACCCCTTTTATTCCCTAAATTAAAACATGGATCTTACAATTATTTCAGTAAAAAAGAAAACTGAAAAAAAAACCCAACACATAATTAAGTAGTCAGATCTTTGTGAGGCGGGGGGCCCTAGGGTTTTACGCACTTTCAGTTCCCCACAGGGAATACATGAACCCCGGGGGCCTTATAGAAAAACACATCTTCTTCGGGTTTTCCATTTTTTTGGTAGCGTGTAAAAAACTGTTTTTCCTGTTAGGATACTACACTTTTATGGGGGCCCCGTCAGTTCATTGCTTCGTTGTGCAAAATTTGTGGGAAGAGGTTGTGGAAAAAGATAGATAAAAGATATGGAAGACAGAAAGGACAGTGACGACCCGTAAGCAATGGAAGAGGGCAGTGTTACTGAGGGGCCCATTGGAAAAGGGGACATTACTAGCACAGAATTCCGAAGGAGGGGGAATATTTGTAAAAAGACCCCGGGGATCCCCAAAGGGGGAAAAACAGTGAAACAATAACTAATACAAAACACAGTGCTTTATCTCAAGTGGGAAGGGGGGAGGAGGAGGAGAAAAGGGAAAGGGGGAAAAAATGACCTGGTGGGGTGAGGGTTTGGGTTTAAAGGGGGCGGGAAAATTTGGGAGTGAAGGGGGGGGGGGGGGGAAGGGAAAAAATGGCATGAGTGGTGAGAATGGGTTTAAAAGGGGGCGGAAAATGGGGAGGGGGAAGGGGGGGGAGGGGAAGGGAAATATGACATGAGTGGTGAGGGAAGGAATTTAAAAAGGGGGGGAAAATGGGGGTGAAGGGGGGGGGGGGGGGGAAGGGAAAAATTTACATTGAGTGGTGAGAAAGGATTAAAGGGGACGGGGAAAAAGGGAGGTGAAGGGGGGGGGGGGGGGGGGGGGGGGGGAAAGGGGAAAAATGACATGAGTGGTGAGAATTTGGGTTAAAGGGGAAAGGAAAATTTGGGGGGGAAAAAGGGGGGGGGGGGGGAAGGGAAATTTTGACATGAGTGGTGGAATGGATTAAAAGGGGGCGGAAAATGGGGGGGTTGAAGGGGGGGGGGGGGGGAAGGGAAATATGACATGAGTGGTGAGAATGGGATTAAAGGGGGGGGAAAATTTGGGGGGGTGAAGGGGGGGGGGGGGGGGGGGGAAGGGGGAAAAATTTACTTTTGGGGGTGAGAAAAAAATTTAAAAGGGGGCGGAAAATTGGGGGGAAATGAAGGGGGGGGGGGGGGGGGAAAGGGGAAAAATGAATGGTGGTTTAGGGAAAGGAAAAGGGGGACGGGGAAAAAGGGGAGTGAAAGGGGGGGGGGGGGGGGGGGGGGGAAATATGACAGAGTTGGGGAGAATGGATTTTAAAAAAGGGGCGGAAAAAAGGGGGGTGAAAAAGGGGGGGGGGGGGGGGGGGGGGAAAAGGGAAAAAAACTGAAAAATTTAGGGGGGGAAATGGGTTAAAAGGGGCGGAAAATGGGGAGTGAAAGGGGGGGGGGGGGGGGGGGGGGGGAATATGACTGAGTGGTGAGAATGGATTAAAAAGGGGGCGGAAAATGGGGGGTGAAGGGGGGGGGGGGGGGGGGAAAGGGGGAAAATATGACCCGGGGTGGTGAGAATGGATTAAAGGGGGGCGGAAAATGGGGGGGGTGAAAAGGGGGGGGGCGGGGGGGAAAGGGAAAAATGGCATGAGGGTGAGAATGGAAATTTAAAGGGGGGGGAAAAAAACCAAGGGGAGGGGAAGGGGGGGGGGGGGGAAAGGGAAAAATGCAGGGGGGGTTTAGAAATTTGGGTTAAAAGGGGGGCGGAAAAAAGGGGGAGTGAAGGGGGGGGGGGGGGGGGGAAGGGAAATTCCCCCTGAAGTGGGGGGAATGGATTAAAAGGGGGGCGGAAAAAGGGGAGTGAAGGGGGGGGGGGGGGGGGGAAGGGGGGAAAAAATGACATGAGTGGTGAGAATTTGGGTTAAAAGGGGGCGGAAAAAAAGGGGAAATGAAGGGGGGGGGGGGGAAGGGAAAAAATGACAAAGAGTGGTGGGAAATGGGGTTAAAGGGGCCCGGGAAAAAGGGGGAGGGAAAGGGGGGGGGGGGGGGGGGGGGGGGGGGGGAGGGAAATATGACATGGGTGGTGAGTTTTGGGGTTTTAAAGGGGGGCGGAAATGGGGAAAAAAAGGGGGGGGGGGAAGGGAAAAAAGACATGGGGTGGTGAGGGAAAGGATTAAAAGGGGGCGGAAAATTTGGGGGGGTGAAAGGGGGGGGGGGGGGGGGGGGGGGCGGTCCGTATGGGAAAAAAGGGGAAGGTTTTGGGAAAAAATTTGGGGGGGTTTTTGGGCAACTTCCCTCTGCACTACCCCTATTTTCTCCTTGGATTTTAATTGTCTTGGGGCTTGTTAAATTTACCAAACATTTGTTTTATTGTTCCAATTGTTCTTTCTTCGTTGCTGCTTCAGCCATTTTGAGGGTTTTTTTCAAATATGGAAAAAAGAACAGGGTTTTTTTGAAATAAAAAGAATGAAAACAGTTGGTTTTCGGGAAAATTAAAGCTTTTTCTTTTTTTCTCAACGAGTTTTAAATAAACATTCAAGTTTGGGAAAGATAAAAAGAGACACACGGGGGAAAAAAAAGCATCTCTAACGACAAAAACATTAAAATGAGAAAAAAAACCCCAAAAAGGCAAAATTTTAACCGTCAAAGGGGCAAAAGTCCAAAAATCTGGCAAAGTTTCCCGCGCAGGGCGAGGGCTTCCCTTTCCCCTTTTCCTGTTTAAAAGGAATTCCAACCCCC
>CM031597.1:23198412-23208945 GCA_018398815.1 Conus ventricosus
GGGGCCCTAACGGGGAATACGGTATTTTTAAACCTAAAAAAACATCTCAAAACCCAAAAATCTTTCTAAATTCCTTTTTTCCCTTTCTCTAGATCTATTTCACAGGCTTAGAAAATTCCAATTGAAACAAAGGGTTTAACTATTTACACAAGCCGGTGTAACGAAAAGTTTTAACTCCCCGAATGGTTTAAACCTCCCAGGGAGTTTAAACCGTTCATTTTGTAAATTTTAAACTCCCTGGGAGTTAAACTAGAATATAAAAAACTAACTCCCTCTGTGTTTCAGTTTGACTCCAGGGGAGTTATTCTGACACAACACCAGAATGACTCCCACCCACCACCACCACCCACTCCCCGCACCTCGCTACCACCCATGCATCTTATGTATATATATATATATATATATATATATATATATATATATATATATATATATATATATATATATATATATAATATATATATTTTTTTTTTTTTTTTTTTTTTTTTTTTTCGAAATGTGTGTGTGTGTGTGTGTGTGTGTGTGTGTGTGTGTGTGTGTGTGTGTGTGTGTGTTCTTACATAACTTACCAGATCAAGACTTGTCAGGTAGAATTGTTTCCTTCGATATTATTGGTTTCTGTGAATTAGTCACGTGTCCTGAATTTTATTGAAAAATGTGTGTTTTTTCTGATTGGCTGGCCGACTTTCAATTTTAGCTTGGCACACGCACACCACCACACCTGTGACGAGTCACTTGACAACTTCGTCAGATCGGTCCCAAGCAGCCACCTTCTTGTACAAATTGTACAAAAACAGGCAACCCCCCCCCCCCCCCCCCCCCTCTTTCTCTATCCCATGTGTCTCACACACAAAATTCTAATCTACGCCAACCCTTCTTCTCATTCTTTCTCTCCCAGATTGTAGCGAGTCAATACAAACAATTTACGTCACGTTGCGACTAACTCGACATTCTCTCCCAACCTTCCTTATCCTCTCAATACCCCCCCCCCCCCTCACTCCCTAATTTGGCGGCATGACACAATGAAAAATTGAAAAAATTCCATTTCTACACCATTTGAGAGTAATGCCTACACATATGGGTGACTGATAGTCGCATAGAGAGAGAGAGAGAGAGAGAGAGATGAGAGAGAGAGAGAGAAGCGAGAGAGAGAGAGAGAGAGAGAGAACGCAAAGACTGAAGGACAGTATTCTACCAAAGGCATCAAACCATTAATTCATGTATAATACATACTTTACATACAGATTATATACAAAAGGCATAGTAAAATATCAAGGACATGCATAGATGAGCACATGAATATGTACACGGACATTTCCTTTTCCTATGATGATGATGATCATGAACATTAAAATCCTCCATTCTCTTACCGAAAGACATCTAGGAATAGGTGGGTGGGGAGTCATCTTAGTCTATGATCAGATTAACTCCCCCTCTGTTACAAAGTAAACTCCCTGGGAGTGGAAAACACGTGTATACATTAACTCCCAGGGGAGTTATTCTAAACTGTGAAAAACTGACTCCCCTTAGTGGGCAGGGAGTTAAACTGTTACACGCCTGGATTAACTCCGGGAGTTAATTCGTACTAACTCCCAGGGGAGTCATTCTGTTACAGGGTGGGAGTTAAGTCTGATAATTGTACAAAATGACTCCCCCTTAATGTTTACAAGAATTTGTTGAGTACTTGTACAAAAAAGATTTTAGAACATTTTGAAGTTTAACTGAGTGGAGTTATTTTGGTACAGGGTGGAGTCATTCTATTTTAACTCCCAGGGAGTTAGAATTTACATATGAACAGTTTAACTCCCTGGGAGTTAAACCATTCGGGGAGTTAAAACTTTTCGTTACACCGGAAGCGTATTTCTACCTCACAGACTTTAGGTTACAAGTCTATTCCATGTGTAAAATACTTTTTCAATCAACAGTTTAGCAGAGGGGTTTGAACGACTCGAAATTGGCAATCGCCATTTCTGCTGTTGTGTTAGCCAAGGGTGCAATGAGCCTTGAGACAAGCAAAGTCTTTACAATGACAGGCAGACACAGCTGCTGGAAATTGTAAACATATCTTTTGGAAAGTACATGCACGTGACTGTGTATCGCAAATTGTCCTATGGGTTGTTTCAGTTTCAGTTTAGTGGTGCAGTTTCT
This sequence comes from Conus ventricosus, assembly GCA_018398815.1. Lineage (NCBI taxonomy): Eukaryota > Metazoa > Mollusca > Gastropoda > Neogastropoda > Conidae > Conus > Conus ventricosus. The sequence goes on from CM031597.1 coordinate 23,200,561, forward strand.
TACACCTGTCAAAACATGGATTGACATTTTTGTGATCATTTTTTGACAGTTTGTGTGGCTGTCAAAATTAATCCAATGGTTCTGAACTGCAATACGACTTTTGTCTCCTTCAATTACATGATACAGATTTTGTACAGCCCGTGTGCCCGGAATTTGATGGTTCAGATCTGTCCTATGCCCTGTCTGCCTTTCAATTTGAATGAATTGGAATTGTTACATGGCCTGTCGGTTTATGGATCACACTACTCTTTTAAGCCTGTTTGCCTTTGCTGGGGGTCAATTATTGTTCAGGTTTATTATAGGGCTTTTTTGCCTGTGTGTTTTTATGATTCAGAATGGTCACAAAGCCTGTGTGGTAGACACTCGATGGTTGAAAATTGCCATAGGTTTCATGTGCCTGTCAGTTGAGTTATTATCGAGTATAATTCAGATAAGTAAGTTATGAAGTATTATTTCACTATAAAGTTTGATAAACGAACAGATAACATAATGAATTAAAACTAGAAAAGACACAGAATACAGAAATGAATCTGCATAAATGAATGCAAAACAGACGAAAAAAAAACTTCTTTCAGAATTGCTTTATTCTATGCCCATCGATCTTGAAATATGTAACCAGCGCAATTGTTTTATCAGCACAGTACGCTCTTCGCACTGGAACAGAAAATCAGTCATTTTAGTTACTCCGTGTTTCTCCTCAGATCCTTGAAAGTTCATTCATCTTTCCTGTATATTGAAAGGATGACTCGAATCTTATCCTTCCTATTTTTGGACGTCTCTTTCATTTTTAGCGCATGTATACCCTTCAAGAATAGTATTGAATGACACTGAGTTCTTAGTTGTCTCATTCGTTCTGCTTAATTTGTGCTTCAATAAAATAAAAATAAAAATAAAAAAATACCGTAAATGGCAAAAACATTGATTCAAAAATCATAGCGGTCAAGCTTAAACTGTAAAAAAAATAAAAATAAAAAAGAGAGATCGACAGAAATCATTTCTGTCTTGCATTCTTTGGAAAACCTGATAGTAAGAAATCGATGTCAATAGCAAAGGACGTTAACAGGAGAATAGCATTGGACGCTTTATTACAGAAGTCAATAAACTGAAAGATAGCATTGTTCAAAGTCTCGAAGACTTCATTTGAACTAAAAGAAGAAAATGTGAACATTCTGGATAACTAGAGCATCTGCAAAGGAAGCCGAGTCCGCCGAGCAGGATGCAAGCAGTAAACATACTATTTCAAAAATGTTAAAGGGAACTGACTGGGAAAATGAATACATAACTACACAATAGTAACCAATGTGTTGAACGACCATGTACGTTCACAACCCGGGCGTCGAAAAATATATCGTCAGAGCCTTCTGTATTGGCAGCCTCGTCCACGCAGATATGACCCCGGCCCATTCTTGTCCAGTTTTGTCGATGGTCGGACATGAAGGCTGTGTTCGGTGCCAAAGACCTCAGAAACAGCCAAAGAAATTTGGCGTACGAGTGGCCTCCGAACTGACTAACAAAGGCATAGGGACAAGGTAGATTTCCATCGTGGACTCGGCAAGATCGCCTATATTCATAATCGCAAACTGTATGTTAAGGACAACGGCAAACTGCTTCCAGGGACATCAACAATGAATTGCGCCACACTTCTGATCCCAGTGGAAATGAGGAAGGCTGGCTGCTCATGCAGAACATTATAGAAATGGCTACAGGAGAAACAGCGAAGGCTAGCAAAGTTTTAAGTCTGCTTTACCAACAAGATTTCCCGCGAAATCAAAGACATTAAGGAACACCACTCAGGCATCAGAACGTTCCGTCACAGGTGGAACGGCAGTCCAAGCAGAGGGATGAACTCTCGACACCTGGATCCAGACACACATACCTCCATAAATAGTCGTTCCCGGAACAAGATCCTACAGTGATATGACATAACTGTATAGACCTAAGAGAAGGGGGTATGGGGTGTCAGGGAGAGGGAGTACCTTGGCAGGGGGCTTGCCATGTCCTTTCTAGGGCAGCTCGCTGCCACTGGTCCTCACCTGTCACTCAGCTCAACACCTGTGGCTCCTAGAAGCTGTCGAAATCCCAACAGCGGCCACTCCCCGTGCAAGGGTTTTGGCGGGCCCGGGCTAAACCAGGTGTGGGTAGCCGTCGGGTCTGAAACCCCGGTGAGTTAGGCTCGGGCGTGTCAGCCCTACTGCATGTGAGACTGACTCCGCGGCGGAACGAGCGAAAGAAAATCATCAGTGATCCAACGGTTTTTGAAGGCGGTGGCAGCAAGTGTTGTGGAGCGCTAACGAGCAGGACGGACACCCTGAAAAGGGTCCTGGTCATCCACTGCAGCCTGGCAGTCTCCCGTCGAACGGTTCTCCGTGCCACTGGATAAAAGGCTCCCCAGGCCGAGAGAGGGGGATTCCCCCCGTGCAACGATTTTCCCACTATAAAACCTTCACGCACAGGCCCGTTATGCAACTAATCACCGATCTGTCAACGCACACACCTCAAGTCCTGCGGCAAATGGCACGTGGCGAAGCAACAGGTGGAGATGACCAGGCAGTTGTAGTCACAATCCTGCACGTAGGCGGTCCATGGGCAGGTGGTCGTCCTTTTTCCTGAATCCGGGGGCAACAGGAGAGTCCCGGCAGCACCCGTGGGCGACGGGGCAGCCTCTTTGGGACAGCACTGCCCACCCCTGCAGGGGGAGGGGCTAGAAAAGGTGCCCCGAACAAATGCTTGCCCTTTACAGTCTGGTCACTTACCGCGTTTACAGACTCATCCATTTTGCGGTCGAAAAATGCAAAAGAAAAAGCAAAGAAAAACTCCTTTTAGGAGCCTGGAACGTTTCGAACATTAATGGACAGAGCCAGTACGTCGAGACCGGAGAGAAGAACAGCGCTTGTCGCGAATGAACTCCAGCGAACCGAATAGACATGCTGCACTCAGCAAAACCCCGACTTGCTGATGAAGGCTCCCTAAGAGAAGAGGGAGGTGGATCACTTTCTTTTGGAAGGGAAAGCCACAAGCCGAAGACAGGATCCATGGCGTTGGATTCGCCATCAGGACAGCCCTGCTCAAAAGCATACCTGTGCTCCCGTTGGCATCAATGAACGCCTCATAAAATTGCGTATCCCCTCAGCAAGTCAAGACACCTCACAATCATCAGTGTGTTGAAACCCACGCTCACGAGCCCAGACGACCCCAAAAGAGCTGTTCTACGAACAACTTGACCGGGCCATCAGGTCAACTCCTCAAAATGACAAACTCGCATCCTTGGGGACTTCAACGCCAGAGTGGGAAGAGACCATAGCAGCTGGGAAGGGGGTTTCGGCAGACACGGAGTAGGCAAGGTCAACGACAACGGCCTGCTCCTCCTCAGCAAGTGTGCGGAACCAGCCTCTGCATCACCAACACCTTGTTCAGGTTGGGGGACAAGTTCAAGACCACCTGGATGCACCCGAGGTCAAAAACCACGGGCACATGATTGATTTCATCATCGAAACCCCCAACGCGACATTCAAGGACGTCCGGGGGGACCCGCGTCATGAGAGGTGCTGAATGCTGGACTGACCAGGCTGTCGGGGCTGTAATGACCCTGCACATACCACCGCCACACAAAAACCTTCCAAAGACGTCAGGGCCTCCTACAATGTCGCCAGACTGAAAGACCCGACCTGCCTCTCCAGTTCCAACAACTACTTGAAGAAAAGCCCAAGACGGTCTGACCCCTGAAGATGGAACAAAAAAATGGTCCTCTTTACGGACATGGTCGCTGAGACTGCAAAAAGAGGCCCTCAGAGCAAAAACCAGAGCCCATGAAGACTGGTTTGACGAGAACGATGAGAAGATCAAAGAAGCCCTCCATGCGAAGAACAAGTCTTACATCGAGGGGCAGAATGACCCATCGTCGTCCTCCAAACGCGAGAGATTCAAGACTCTCCAGGCCAAAGTGCAGACCGACCTACGTCTGATGCAGGACCATGGCTACCGCCGACTCTCACAACGCCAAGAAATTCTTTGGCTCGTAAGACAGTCTTGGGACCCTCAGCATCAAGGTTTGCTCCCCCCCTACTGTCCTCCGACGGCGCAACCCTGATCAAGGGCCAAGAAGGACTAAGCAAGCGCTGGCAAGAACACTTCAGCAACCTGCTCAACAGCCCTCGTCAGTCGACTCGGATGCCCTTTAACCAGATCCCTCAGCAGCCGAATACAAGACACACTTGGCAGTACCCCCACCATTGCAGAGATCCAGAAAGCAATCCTCCAGACGACCCGGGAGAGCATCAGGAAAGGACGGATACCTGCTGAGATCTACAAGCGGCCAGGCCCCAACGCCCTAAAAAGCCTTTTCACGATGTCCTGCGGAGTATCTGGGAGGGGGAGAAAGATGCCAGATGACTTTCCGTACGCCCTGATTGTCTCCTCTACAAGAACAAGGGAAGCAAAGCCGACTGTGGAACTACAAGGCATCTCGCTACTCTCCATTGCTGGAAAGATCTTTGCCAGGGGCCATCCTCAACAGACCATCACTGTTTCCGAGCAGAACCTCCCCGAGGCGCAGTGCGGCTTCAGACCCGGGAGAAGCACTGTCGACATGATTTTTGCTTCAGGAGAAGTGTATCGAAAAAACATGCCCCCCATACTCTTTTTTTATTGACCTGACCAAAGGCCTTTGACACGGTTTAACAGGGAAGCCTTTGGACAGTCCTCGAGCGCATTAAAATGCCCCCAAAGTTTGTGAAAATGATCAAGCTCTTTCCATGATGACATGACCGGCCAGGGCCTCTCCAGTGGACACCTGACGGAAGCCTTCGAGATCAGCAAAGGCGTGAAGCAGGGCTTTTGTCTTAGCTCCGGTCCTCTTCAACGTCTTCTTCACCTGCATGCTGTCCCACGCGTCCAAGACCTGGAGAAGGGAGTCTACTTCCCTAACTCTGGACGGCTCCCTCCTTTGACCTTCGTCGACTCAATCCAAGACAAAGAGCATCAAAAAATCTCCTTCAAGAAGTCCTCTTTTTCCCATGACTGCGCACTGGTGGCCCCTGCAGAATCCGATCTGCAAACGATGCTTGACAGCTTTTCCGATGCTTCAAAGCTCTTCGCCTGACAATCACCTCGGAAAGACTGAGGTGCTTCACCAACCCCGCACCAAACACCAACCCCTCGGCACCCACCATCGTCATTGACGATTCCCAGCTTGCGGACGTTGAACATTTCAGATAACTAGGAAGTACCATCTCCTGTGATGGCTCCCTGGACAGGGAAGTTGATGCCCGAATCAGCAAAGCAAGCCAGCGCTGGGAAGACTCCGCAACAGAGTGCTTAGTCAACACAAAATTCGGCTGACTACAAAACTGAGAGTTTACAACGCATGGTCTGCCCTCTCTCCTCTTGGGTCGAATCTTGGACACTGTACCGCAGACACGTCAAGAAGCTGGAGAACTTCCACATGCGAGCTCTTCGCTCCATACCCCGGAATCCATTGGCAGGACCGTGTTTCCACCTCGAGTTCCTGGACCGTGCTCACACTACAAGTATCGAGTCCATGCTCATCAAGGCCCAGCTTCGATTGGTGGGGCATGTCATCCGTATGGGAAAGCACCGTATGCCAAGGCGACTGCTGTATGGAGAGGGTTCTGCACGGCAAGAAAACCAAGGACGCCCAAAGAAACGGTACAAGGACTCGGTCAAATCAAAACTCCAGTGGTGCGAACTCAAACCAAAAGAACTATAGGGGTGCGCCAGTGACCGAACCTCTGTGGCGGGGCCCCAATTCACAAAGCCGCTACCAATTCGAAAGTACTCGACGCCAAAAGCTGACTGCCGCCGGGATCAACGCCACAGACAGCAGCAGCAGTGATCACGACAACGGACTTCCAGTGCCCCCACTGTTCCAGACTCCCCAGATTGGGCTGCAGAGCCACCTCCGCGACATCGTGAGCTGCAGAAACGTAACGTCATCTTCGATCCGAAGGACTACCATCATAGACCACGACATAAGGCAAAACTTCAGAACACTAAAGAAATGTTATGTCGAAAGACTACGCCAAAAGGGCTAAAAAATTTCACGTTCGACTTCACTGAAGCTGAGTGCGGACAGGTCCAGCGAAGCCAACAGTCAGATTAAAGGCCTGTAATGGACAAAGATTCAACAGACTCTAATGTGTATGTGTGAATGACAAGCCCGAACAGACGCTATTCTAATGACTGGAAGACAGCATCTAGGAAACACTAACTGGCCAGGACAGTGTTAGGGGACGGAAAAGTGACGTAGTCTTTGCAGAGATATCGTTAAAAAACTCGCGACAAAAAAGAGCATGATGAAAGGAAATAAAATTCATGTTGTACATGACCTCAAAGGGATGACGGCTGAAAAAGAGGTTTGCATCGATTGCATGACCCCAAAGGATGACGGCTGAAAAAGAGGTTTGCATCGATTGCATGACGCACGATTATGCACCAAGCGGGAAGAGACAAAATGGACATTTTGCACAAAAAAATTCGCCAACCGGATGAGGGTACAGGGGAATATTAGACAATACGTGACGGGCAATACAGGCTTTTGAGATTAAGCCGAGACAAGATATGACTGCTGACATACCATCTGACAAATAAGACAGCGGGGCATGGTAAGGAAGGATAATGTTGCTTATAACCAAGTCGACCGCAAAGGCCATATCAGGGCTGTCACTGCGTTGAAGTCAATCCAAAAGTCAATTTATCCACACAACCCTTTCTTATAAAAACCTTCTAAAAACACACCTGAAATTTTGTTTAAAAATCTTCCTACTGTGAATCCAGATCAATGGAAAAAAGAAATTCAAAGATAATATCGGGTGGACATCTCTAAACAAGGATTTTTAGGAGTCTGCTGTAATTTTGTTGATTTTTATGTCTCACATTAGCAAGTCCCAACACACTAAAAGGATAGGTTTCATTTTGAGTGGTACATCACATGGAATGCACCACGGAGCTTCTTCACTCTCTAAAAGGTACGAATGGGTTAAAAACGAATGGCCGGTGCGCAGCCACCATAAAACCGTTTTTCTTTGCGACCAACAAGAGAAGATGAGAGGGAAATCTTAGGGTTTTGGGCGGACCAAGTTTTTATCTGTCTGTCATTCCCGTGCTCCTGTCAGAGTTTTCTGACATAATTATTAACTTTCGGTTTCCAATCGGAGTAGGGGGTAGATATGTTACATAGTGGGCATGTTTTTGATGTAGTTTAAACGACGTAACGACCGAAGACAAACAGACACAACCTTCTTTTTTAAAACATTTTCAGTCAGGTGACCAGAAAAAAAATCAAGACAGGCCTTCGCAAATAGACCAAAGACCAAATTTGGGTGCAGAAAAAACAGGTGCACAAAAATAGGGATTTGACCAGGCCACAATACAAGACAGACAATCATTGAAGATTCAGTGACATAGTTTCCGCAGGTGCTGCGAGTCAAACACATATGCACTATCAAGACCCACAAAAAGTTCTTTTGTTACTAGTGTAAATAACTGAGAATTAAATTTCTAAGTTACAAGGTTAATGGGAAGTTACAAAAATTGGACAACATCCACTTCGTGAATTTCATTAATTTCCCTTGATTTCGTCGGCCTGTCTGAGACTTTCATAGGTATTGACTTCGAATTTTTGTTTATCCAAGGACTTTATGATATTCACATCCAAAGCTCAAACTGTCACACCAAAAGAGATCCTTTTACGGTGTTATTGTTGTGATCATAAATATTTTTGCTAATTATGTTGAACGGATTGAAGTGAAAGCCAGAAACACTGTTGTTGTGAAGCTAAAGGACATGTCTTCTACAGACAAAATGTCAAAGTTAATAAAATACATGCTTTTACATACCACCAAATATTCACCGTCTGGAAATCTCAACAGTAGGATATGGCATGGAATTGTTTAAGAACTACAATAGATTTTCATGAATCATATTGGGACCTTTCTATGCTTTAACTGGCGATTTGAATGTAAGACCTTCATCCTGAAATCACAGGTTTTCATGGAGATGACAATGACTTTATGAACAGAATTTCCAGATAAAAACAGTTTTTTCCCAAGGGGGTCCCGAGAGAAACAAATAAATTCTTTTGGAGAGCAGTTATTGAGCGCATAAAATGTTTGAATGTGTCGTTTTTTTGGAATCGATCACAGAAACCTTAATGATAGTGCACGTATATTGCACGTTCTTGAGTTAGTACGGCTGACTATTTTAATTGCATCCTACAACGTATTTTCGTCCGTCAACATTACATCTCTAAATGTTTTAAAGCTTAACTGAATCCGTTCATCTCCCAGTTGTTGTAAGATGAAAAGGGATAATGATATTCACGAAGAATACTGAAAAATCAAAGCAAACCGTGTACAAATCTCGTGTACG
>CM031597.1:23224652-23227152 GCA_018398815.1 Conus ventricosus
CTGAGAGTTTTTGTACTCCCAGTACAGAAATACTGTGTGTGTGTGTGTGTGTGTGTGGGGTGTGTGGGGTGGTGTGTGTGTGTGTTGTGTGTGTGTGTGGTGTGTTGTCTGTCTGTCTGTCTGTGTCCGTGGTCAAAATGTGTTCCAACTCGCTCCAGACAAAAAACTACTGGGTCGATCTTTCTGAAAATTTGTAGGTATGATTCATTATAGGTCAAGGATGATGGCCCGACGTTTAATTTACCGTTACAAACCGTTATTAACGGCTATAACAGCCTGTAACGCTTTTTCTTCTTTAGGGAAATATCTCCGAAAGTACTTGGCCGATCTTTGTGAAAATTAGCAGGTATCTTCATTATGGGTCTCGGATGATGCCCGATGTTTCAGTTTACCCTGTCATAGCTGTTTACCAACGGCTGAAACAGCCTGTGCGGTTTTTTCTTCTTTAGAATTTTCTCAAAAAGTACTGGGCCCGATCTTTCAAAAACTTGTAGGTATGTTCATTAGGGGTCACGCATAATGCCTGATGTTTTAGTTTACCGTTATAGCCGGGTTACAAACGGCTGTAACGGCCTGTAAAGCTTTTTCTTCTTTATAGAATATCTCAGAAAGCACTTGGCCGATCTTTCTGAAAATCTGTAGGTGTGTTCATTATAGGCACGGATGATACTCAATGTTTTAGTTTACCGTTTACAGCCGTTATTTAACGGCTTTAACGGCCTGTAAACGCTTTTTCTTCTTTATGGAATATCTCAGAAAGTACTTGGCTGATCTTTGGGGAAAATTGGCGGGTATGTTCATTATGGGTCACGAATAATGCCCGATGTTTTATTTTTACCCCGTTTTTGGCCGTTACAAAACGGCTGAAACGGCCTGTAAGGGCTTTTCTTCTTTATAGAATATCGCATAAAACACTTGGCCGATCTTTTTGAAAATTTGTAGGTTGTTCTTTATGGGTCACGAATGATGCCGATGTTTTTGTTTCCCCTTGTTATAGCCGTTACTAAACGGCTGTAACGGCCTGTAACGGTTGTTTTTCTTCATGGAATATCTCAGAAAGTACTTGGCCGATTTTTGTGAAAATTAGCAGGTATGTTCATTATGGATCAAGGATGATGCCTGATGTTTTAGTTTAGCGTTATAGCCATTACTAACGGCTGTAACGGCCTGTAAATTTTTCTTTATGGAATATCTCAGAAAGTACGGGGCCGATCTTTGTGAACATTACCAGGTATGTTCACTATGGGTCACGAATAATGCCCGATGTTTTAGTTTTACCGTTATAGCCGTTACTAATGGCTGTAATGGCCGTAACGCTTTTCTTCTTTATGGAATATCTCAGAAAGTACTTGGCCGATCTTTGTGAAAATTAGCAGGTATCTTCATTTGGGTTACGGATCTTTGTGTAAATTAGCAGGTATCTTCTTATGAGTTACGGTGATGCCCGATGTTTTAGTTTACCGTTATAGCCGTTACTAACGGCTGTAACGGCCTGTAACGGTTTTTCTTCTTTATGGAAATCTCAGAAAGTACGTGGCCGTATTTCTGAAAATTTGTAGATATGTTCATTAGGGGTCACGGATGAGCCCGATGTTAAGTTTACCTTTATAGCCGTTACTAACGTCCCATAATGGTTTTCTTTCTTTATGGAAAATCTCAGAAAGTTCTTGGCCAAATCTTTCTGAAAATTTTGTAAGTATGTTCATTTTAGGTCACAGACGATAGCCGATGTTTACCAGAATAGCCTTACTAACGGTTACACCACCCCAAGACGGTTGTTCCTTTTTATGGAATATCTCACGCGTATTCAAAATTTAAACTGGGAGTACGTTTATATGCTTGCATTTTGTTACGTTTGTTATCAGTGACGTCTGAATATGAAACATCTGCCAAAAAAATGCACTCTTTTTTTGTAGTGAACAAACATTACTATTTTGTCTCGATCGTCATTCAGAATTCACCACCTTCCATTTCTTTTATTTAGCTCCACCTCTTCCGGGTGTTTGCAGGACATCTGATTTCTTCAAGAAAAGCAATGTGCAGTTTAAGGAGGATTCAATCGAGCCTTGTTAGACTTGTGCTAAGTCTTTTCTGGTCCATCTCCAGGGAAAGGATTCATTTCATTGATGACTCTCTTCAGCTCAAGGCAGGGTCAGCATACCTAATTCATGGACAGCATCTTGTTTCCAAGTTGAAGTGTGAAACTTTCCATTTCCCTTTTTTGCTTTATTGGGGCAGTACTTTTGATGGACCCTATGTTCAATTATCATTTCTTTGCATTGTTCTCTCTCTCTCCCTGGATGTTCGTTTGAAAGAAAGGGGGGAGAGGGGACCTTTGCTGAAAAAAAGATAACAATAGTTGTCTACGTAGTGGAAGGAACCGCTGCTGCCTCCTCTGGGTGGGCTTTTTCTGGTCTACGAGGTTCAGCGCCATTCTCCCTTGAAAAAACGCACTTCTTAAAATTGTGAAGCCCTCCTGACCACTCAAGGATACAGTTAA
>CM031597.1:23232152-23274652 GCA_018398815.1 Conus ventricosus
CACCACACACGCACGCACGCACGCACGCACGCACGCACGCACGCACGCACACACACACACACACACACGCGCGCGCGCGCGCGCGCGTGCGAGTGCGTGCACACATACGCACTCAAGTGCGCGCATGCGCATGGGCACGCACGCACACACACACACACATACTCATGTAGACGCATACACGCACACTATGCACACACACATATGCGCTCGCGCACATACATGGGCCTGTCGGTACACACACATGTCAATATTCACTACACACACATACAATGATAAAAAAAGGCACAATCAATGTTAGGTAGGCACTCAAGGTCTGACCAGCGCGTTGGTCTAATGCATATGTCAGACATCTGCTAAACGCAGCCACGAGACCCTGTTCTTTAAATTCTCTCATCTTAATTATTAATTCATTTATTCATCAGCTCAGAATCATGCGCGCTGTGGTCTCAAAACTTGCCGGATGTGGTGTAGCTTATGTGGACTAGTCCGCACACAGTGACGCTGCCTTGATGAAACTGAACTGAAACTGTAACCAAGAAGAAAGTTCTTGCTTCATTTCAGATAAATGAAACCAAAAATGGAATAAATGTAGCATTTTTTTCCGGAAAGGAATGCTGCCTTTCTGAAGAGAAATATTGACACGTAATTAGACAGCTGCCTGTGGCAAATGTGAATGAAAATCAAAGTGTCTGCTTTTCTATACTTTTAAGCTTTATTTCTGTAAAACGAAACGCTAGTAATGCAGAACAGTGGGAATAACCCGCGAAATTGCATTAAGAACGTTTGGCTCTGTTTGCACATTCTTGTGCTTGTATCCTACCAGTGTAATAATACTGGACTTACATGTGGTCTCCCGCTTAGCGTGAACAAGTACGTTGATTAGTACTGACCCGAAAGTCGAAGTGTATCACTACAAACATCCAATAATTTGTTGTGTGTGTGTTGTTTTTTTCAGTGGACGTTAAGATTTACTCAAATGAATTGTTCATCTTTTTTGAATAAATGAGATTAAGCCCCTTCCGGATTACCATGGATATTGCATAGTAATTGTCCTGAACGGTTGCTCAGTAAGAGCATCGCCAGCTGTGACTGTGCAGATGGATGCGGGATTGCAGAGCTGTGGCAGAAAGGTTGCTTGTACTATTATTTGTGTCCAGTCTGTTTAAGTTTACGCTATTTTCTTCGTAATTACTTTTCTTCTCCTGCGCTCGAATGTTTCTCGTTCCTTGCCTAGAGGTGGTGGTCCAGAATACCTCTCCATCTCATTCGAATAATTACAGATCCATCACAAGACTCGGTGCCAACGCCAAAGTTTTCGTGTCTCTTTTGCGGTCAGGGAGTATACGCTAGGAGGCCTGCTTATGACAGCGTTTGGCATTCTCTTTTGCCAGGATATGCCCCCAAAACACGGCGGAGCGTCTGAGATGGAAGGTTGTGAGCCGTATCCCATGTTTCGGGTGTGCTAAATCGTCCTCCCGTACAGTTTGCTAATAATGCAGGCATTGCACACTGTCATCTTTATCTCCACAATCAACTAGAATCATGGGGCGAGCGAAAGCTGTAGCTGCCATCCTTGTCCTCTTGTCCATTTTGATTTGCAAGACGAGGTCGCTGGTCATTGGTAGAGCCAAAGCGCGTGAATAACATCGAGGTCATAGTGCTTTAACGAACTGTCCGGGACGTTTGTCTCGTTTAGACTGATGATCACTCTGAAGTCCTTGCGAGCCTGATAGACTCACTGCATTAGTGACTTGAAGTCATGGAGAGCGAAGATCACAATCGCTGTGTTGTCAGCGAACAGCCTGCCTCTAATGAGAGCTTGACGTACTTGCCTTTTCCTCTGAGGTGGGCAAAGCTGGGCAGTCTGCCATCTGATTGAGTGCTTAGGTAAATCCCATCGGATGGCATGTGGGAGGCGTCCTTCAGGAGCAGAGCAAAGAAGATCATGACGCTTGTGGGAGCGAGGACGCAGCCTGGGTTTACACTGTGAATGACAAATGGCGCTGAGGAGCTAGACTGTCCTCTTCACAAGGGTTCATGAGTTTCTGTGTTTCTACATAAATTGATACAGAGAAAAAGTTGTGTTTACCGTGTGCCTTTCACCGTGGAAACTGCACTGTGATTCTGTAGACAAACGTTCTGCCAGTCTCAGCAAGCGGTTTAAGATGAGTCCAAGAAAGATATTCCCTATGAAATTGTTTCAGTCAACTCTTGGCGAGATTCCGTCTTCATGTCCTACAGTACAGCTCATTCACGCCGTCCTTCATGTCCCACAGTACAGCTCATTCACGCCGTCCTTCATGTCCCACAGTACAGCTCATTCACGCCGTCCTTCATGTCCCACAGTACAGCTCATTCACGCCGTCCTTCATGTCCCACAGTACAGCTCATTCACGCCGTCCTTCATGTCTCACAGTACAGCTCATTCACGCCGTCCTTCATGTCTCACAGTACAGCTCATTCACGCCGTCCTTCATGTCCTACAGTACAGCTCATTCACGCCGTCCTTCATGTCCTACAGTACAGCTCATTCACGCCGTCCTTCATGTCCTACAGTACAGCTCATTCACGCCGTCCTTCATGTCCTACAGTACAGCTCATTCACGCCGTCCTTCATGTCCCACCCCACAGTACAGCTCATTCACGCCGTCCTTCATGTCCTACAGTACAGCTCATTCACGCCGTCCTTCATGTCCTACAGTACAGCTCATTCACGCCGTCCTTCATGTCCCACAGTACAGCTCATTCACGCCGTCCTTCATGTCCCACAGTACAGCTCATTCACGCCGTCCTTCATGTCCCACAGTACAGCTCATTCACGCCAGTGCTTGCAAAGGACGTCAAGCTGCGGAAGCGGTGAAGCAGTTTAGTTTCGCTCGATCAGATTGGATGGAATCCTGTCATTTCCTGAGGCCAGGCTGTAAATAACTATACAAAGCACCTGCGTCTTGGTGTCTGTATTGTCTATGGATATCAGGGACCTTTGGCGTCAACGACTAATGCCAATACAATGTTCTGACAGGTGTAGACATTCAAAAGTGTTCCACCCACCTCTCCATCTGTTGGCCTTTGTCTGGGATTACTTCCTCCGGTACAAATTTGAACAGGACGGTCTTCCACTAGACTGGTGCTTACGCTTTCTTTTTCCCGTCTTACACCCTCTAGATATTGCTATGTTGTCTATTATTGTGGTTGTCTTGATATGCTTGTCAAGCTCTGTCCAGTTCTCATTTGTGCAATGCCTGGCAGTCTGCTGATACTTATTTTCGTATCTTTGAGGATCAGCAAATTCTTTCAGGTGGGTGACGGCTTGTACTTGGCAAGGACCATGTGCTTTGCGTTAATAGTGGGCGTCCCCTAGGTTGACTCAGCCTCAAACTGGTTGTGTGGCTTTTAGAATTTAATTCCAAATGAAGTCAGGGCCGCGCGATGTAAGGTGTCTCGCAGTTTCCCGTGTGTCAGTGGTAGAGTCTACAGTATGCGAGGTGCCAAGTTCTCTCTCGAACAGCACTGCAAACTGCTCCACAAAGTCTGGCTGAGAACTTCCTCGGCTTCAGCTTTACTTTGCAGCATACCACGCGCGGTCTTTGTCGCAGTCTGTGCTATGGCATGCGCTGAGCGGAATGGTTTTAAGGACTGGATGCAGTAACCAGGAATCAGATCTGGTTGGTGCAAGTGATTTGAACTTAAATGCCTCCAAGAAACACTGTATTGAGGCTTGGAAGTGTTCAAGGCACAGGTCATGGTAAGTGCACAGCTCAAGCGGTGGAGTTCGTTGACTGTGCCAACACCAAACTGTACAAGACGGGAGGGGAGGGGGAGGGGGGGGGGGGGGGGCTTAAGTTGTGATCTGCATCCACTCTGATACTGAAGACACCTAGGGGAACAAGTTGTTAGTTCACGTGGATGCCCATTATGACCGATGCAAAGTTCTTGAAGAACTAATCTTTTCCATTGAGTGTGGAGGACAGCATCAGGGCGCATACCTTGACAAGGATGGCAAAGACGAAACTGCGGTTAGTCAATCATCTGCGTGGGCTGCTGCTCACTGCGAAGCCAAGACCATGCTCTCCATGCTCATATGAAACTTCTTTAGCGTGCCTGGCTGTGTCAGTTATGTTTCCTGACGGCTGGCTATACTGAATACATACGATTTTGTGTAAGGACTATTCCATGAAAATCGGAGAAGGACTGGGGAGGGCTGAGAAAGAGAGGAGGGGTTCGTATCTATACGGGGAATACGGATAGCGGGGAGGAGAGAGAGCTGGCTCAATTACATGGATCCATAGAGCACATCGAATTTTTCTTTCGTTTTCCCTTTTAAGCATCACATGATTTTGGTAATGATTCCCTCCCTCCCTCCCCTCCCCTCCCTGCTGAAAAGGAAAAGGAAACCTATCTAACACATCACACACGGACACACACCACACACACACACACACACACACACACACACACACACACACACACACACACACAACACACATACACACACCAACACACACACACACACACACATACACACACACACACACACACACAACACACACACACACACACACACACACACACAAACACAGAGAGAGAGAGAGAGAGAGAGAGAGAGAGAGAGAGAGAGAGAGAGAGAGAGAGAGAGAGAGAGAGAGAGATGAGAGAGAGAGATGCGCGCGCGCTGTCCGATACTACGTCATACTCCGTCAAATAATACTGAGTGCGTGACATATCTGATCAACAATGTTTTTCCAGCGACCACGTCCTGGCCCAAAGTCCACACTGGGTGAATTTTAGACTGACCACTGGTACCGCACAGGCTGTCTGGTCCGACGCTGGTCTCCTGAGGTCAATTCTTCGATCTCATCGAGCGGGTCATCGGGTGCACAATGCGGGGCACTGGACGTTGTGAGTAAACAGTTCTGGACGTATGACTGTCAGCAACGTCGCGGATTTCTTTGTGTCAAACAGGAAGGTGAGGTCTGGGTCTGTGTTCTGCTGTCTTTGCATCTGTCTCGAATGTTTCTTTCTCAGCTTCTCTGTCTCTGTCCTGCTTCCGTGCCTGATATTTCTGTCCCAGTTATCTGTCTCTGTATCTCTGTCTGCCTGTCCTTATGTTTGTGTCTGTTTTTGAATGTTTTAGTCCCATTTTCTTCTGTCTCTGTCTGTCTGTCTGCCTGTCCTTGTGTCTGTGTCTGTTTTAGATATTTATGTCTCAGTTAGTTCGGTCTCTCTATCTCTGTCTGTCTGTCTGTCTGTCTGCCTATCCGGGTGTCTGTGCCTGTCTTTCTACTTCTGTTTGTGTCTATTCGTGGCTGACTGTGTGTCTCAGAAACTTTCTCGATGATTTCGGTTTTGATTTCCTGTTCAGGTCTAGGCCTTTGGTACGGTATGAGATCGTGTCAAATCGGAGACACTATACAGCGTAGAGAATTTCCACAGGACAATCGTAAATTCGAGGGCAGCTGGCATGACTGCCAACTGATTGACGAAGAAAAAGACAGTATTACCCTCACATTAAGTCCGCAAGTCTCTTGCTGCAAGTGGAGTGTTAGCCGAGTCATCATCTTGACGGGGCACAGGTCCACGATGGCGGCTGCACCACTTTGCTTCTTGGTGTAACAGCCAGTAGTGACTGTTTTCCTGTGACTGTATTAGCTAATTCGGAACGTGTAAGAAGTTGTCCTTTGCTTTATATGCTGTTCAGTTTTGTTTGTTTGTTTGTTTGTTTGTTTTTATTAGGGTGGGGTGTCAAATTGATTCCGCCTCCTGTGATGATTTCCCACCATATTCGTTTTTAATCTGCTCAGCTGAATGGCTATTAACCTCTTCTGCTGATGTTCAGGAAACATATACCAGGTGCATCGTTTTGACCACTAAATGTTTGTGCAAAATAAGCCAGTGACAGAGCTTTCAATGACTCGTCATGGTCTGTTTCGAGAACTTCTTAATAACATTCATACGCATGACAGTTTTGATTACTGCAGTAAAAGACTATGGGTCCGGGAACCATCTTCCGTGTTTCTGTCGTCCCACTCGAATTCATGTAACATCTGAAAGCAGCAGCCCTGCACGTAGCCGTCCTCCCAAAATTACCACAAATTATTTGTTCTCATTAACCTCTAGAACCGTTTGTGAACGTTAAGGCTCTAAAATCCCGATTAAAGAGCTCCGTGCTGTAACTTGGGGAATCCGTATCACTTATGTTATAGACCTGACGACTCTCTGGAGCTTTAGGTATGGTGTCAAAAGTGACGTAGTTTCATTCAATGAAAACGTAATTCTGTACCGGGTGAAATATCACTGCATGTCTTTCAGAACTTGTTTTTAGAAAAGAACTGTAAATACCGAGTCGGATGATTACATCTCTGATTCTGATTCAGGCTATATCTTTTGACAGTTTTTCTACTACCGTTACAGCAGTATGCAGATGCCTATTATTTTCGTCAATCTGAAAAGAAACATTCATGATAAATAGTTCGAGCTTTATTATATTGCTTGGTTTCTAATTGAAGCATTGAACATGTATATACCAAGTTATTATGGTGTTTCCTCGTTTATTTTTAACCTCCAATTACGTTTTGATACATTTACTTTGTGTGTGTGTGTGTGTGTGTGTGTGTGTGTGTGTGTGTGTGTGTGTGTGTGTGTGTGTTTGCTATTATCGTTGCTGATATTACCTTTACAATCTATTTGTACAACCATTATGATTCATCTGCCAGGGAGCAGTTATGCCCCTTGATGACTTCATGGAATGCCTTGTGCGTGCCTGCACCTTATGTGAACAAAGCGCAGGCTTCCAAGGGTGGTGCAGGATTGCTCCCGAAGAGAAGGACAGTACTTCTCTGGGGCTCACTTGCACCATCCGGTGCACCTTTTCTTTTTTCTTTTTCTTGTTTATAATACCTATACAAGATATCTGTATGGTAATTATGATCCACAACATACTGCACCACTTTAGGGTTGTAGTGTAGGAACATCATAGCTGCTCGTATGTCCACCTACAAGTACAACAGATGCTCACAATTCATGCCATCATATAATCAAGGCGAATGATCACACAAGGAGACTACATGTTGGGGGAGGATGGGAGTGGGGTTGGAATAAGCCTATGGTATCATTTAGTATGCATTGTAATACAACAGTACAACAGAAAGCCATGCATAGGTAACATTTCTTCTCATGAGAGATAAGGAATTACATAAAGTCCACATTGAATCACATTCCACATGGACCGAACTTGGCAATAGTCAAGAAATCAAAACTGATATATTTCTCTCCATTCAAATACTAAGCCGCCCCCCCCCCCCATCCCACTCACGCCTCCGTCCTCACTAACCCTTCCTCTCCCTTCTCTTCCTCGACCATCACCTCCAAATCTCTGTGTACTTTCTTTCCTTCTTTGCTTTCCTCTTATTTATTTGCCATCACAACAGTAGCAGTCTCACAAATTGACGAAGACGCTGATCGTTATTATATTTTCTTTTTGTTCAAAAAAAAAAAAAAGAAAAGAAAAGAAAAAAAAGAAAAAGAAAAAAATTGGAATCAGTAGTTCTGGTGATATTGTTGATAATGACGATGATGATGATTATAATCATGATGAAGAGGCAGATTATGATGGTAATTTAAAAAAATAAAAATAAAAAAAGTATACAAGACACGTCAGAAATGTATTCTCATGTCATAAAAATAGCAGGGTTTTTTGTTTGCTTGTTTGTTTTTTTCCTTTCTTTTCTTTCTTTTTTTTTTTTTTGTTTTTTGGGGGGGGGGGGGGGGGGGGGGGGGTTGTGGTTGTATATATGTGTGTTCTGGCCAATAAATTTAATACTGAGATTAAAAAAATGCTAAGCCGACTCGAGACCAAGATAAATATGACTGTAAAAGGACACAGACAAACAAATAAAATGTACTATCCCCGAATACACACACAACGACAACAACAACAACATCAGCAATAACAACAGGACAAGTTACAGGGAAAGGAAAATAATGTCAAAGAGAGACACAGAGAGAGAGAGATAGAGGAGGGGAAAGCATGGAAGTATACATTCATAAGTTTAAGGTGTCCTTAAGATTTCAGATTATGTCCCTCGCAACATGGAGGCATTCCCAGTGATATATAAAAGATATCAGTTGCAACAAATAATTTATTTAAAGACACGTAGAAGGACCTTTCGTCCTTAAAACGAGGCAAATTGTCTTAAATGCAAGACGCATACTTTTCAGTTATAAAGCTCTAACACAAAACATTGAGAACACCATGTTAAACTGGAAACACGTGGAAGAGTCTACACTTGTACACATGACACTTTGCCAGCAAAAAAAAAAGAAATCAAATACACAATCAGTGAACGTATTTTCGCGTGTTGCAAACCAGTAAAGACATGTCAAAATTTGCGATTTAGATCGCAGCTGTGACCAAAACTCACAAACAATGTGCCAATTCAAGAACAAAATGGTCACTAGTGTCTATATTCTGTCTACAGAACAGGTACAAAAGGCCGTGAACAATACGACACAATACAGGAGTTTTCTGGTAGAAGGGATACTGTGCAAAACGCTTTTCTCAAACCATATTAGCTGAATATCAGGCCTTGATTTATAACAGTGGCAAAATAGATTTTTCCACTTTAATTCGTTAAAATTTTTCATTCCATCTTATAACAGCGGCAGATGAGGAATCAGACCCCAAGAATGAATGCTGTACAGCTCTACTGCCTTATAAAATGATTACCAGCTTTTCGCGTCCAAAATCTGATAATAATCTATCAGCTGAATATTTTGCTTATTTAGGATAGACTTCCTTGCTTGAAATACCCTTGTGTCATGGCTGGATGGGCTCGCTGGTTGGTTCGTGTTCTTCGTGATGAAATCCTTATCATCATCAGCCTTACCTTCCATGTGTTGCTTATTGTTTTCCTAAAAATTGTTGAATACCATCATTCCATTTCATGGAGATACATATATGCATGACAACTGCTGTCGACCTGGCCAACATGAACACAACAAAAAGAAAAACCCGACTTCAAGGCGAAATAAAACGTACAGACTTACTTCAATAGTTCGTGATGTGTCCTTTAGACCTGATGCGCGCGAGGATTTGTCTCAGAATCAGTTTGTACAGGTGCTGAATCAACTGTGAAGGAAGCCTATTCCATACTTGCCACATGGCATTGAACAGTCCAGGCTCAGTGCTGCTGGTTGTGTCATTAGACTGCTTGATTCTCCAGCACCAAGTTTAAATAATGTTCAGCTTTGGGAACTACATAGGCTGGTAATGCTGGTATACTGTTTTCTAGCTTGTATGAAGAAGCCTTTCGAGCGTGATGCATAGTGCAGTGTAATGTTAATACTTGTAGTTTTGGTTTGAAAAACCACAGGTAATGCCTAACCAAAGATTTTTCTCCAGTTTGTCCCTGTAATTTTCAGCGTTCGCATTTCCTTCTACCACAGAGTTCCCAGACTGAACGCATTGTGGCTCCTAATATGATTGATTTCTTAAGTTGTCTGAGCATGTTTTTCTTATTTCTATATAGTTCGTGCACCTGTAGCTCTATATATATACAGTCGTTTGTTAGCACCCAGCATTTAACACTGAAGGTCATATTTTCAGTTGTCAGTTACAGTTGCCATTCTCCTCTGCACATACAATGCCAGCCGTTTTTCTTTCTTTTCCTTTCTTCCTTCGCAACTACTGGCTTCCCCAGTGCCTTCCACTGGACCACCTGTTCGGGCAGAACCTACTGTGTAATAGAGCGGTAAAACAGGTGAATCTCATTCGACGTTAAACAGACACGTTCTTTCCCTCAAGGTGTTCTGTCAATATTCCTGGAAAACCTTGACAGTCGCAGCTCAACTCACTTTGATATTTATTCCTGCAGTCCACATTTCTTCACACATTCCACTGAACGTCAGATAACAGAGCTTTCGTGTATGGATCTGAATTTAGACGCATAAATCCTGAGTACACAAGCTGTTTGTTTTCAACCTGTAATCGTCATCACACAAACTGACGACCAGTTGTTCGACCTCACTGCATAATTGTGTTGCCTACCAGACATCTTCGAAACAGATTTTCAATCACGAGTTGAACGAAGCACACAACATTTTCCAGCCGCATAGCAACCTATAGGTTTGTATTTTGTTGGCATGCATGCATAATCTAAGCAGTGCTTCTGTATTACTTATAGCAACTATTGAAATATGCCATCTTTGAACTTTATCGAAGAATGATATTTTGTCGAAAGACGCAAGAGCAATTGTCATGCATCTGTGGCTTGCTGACGACAAAGTCTTTCAAAACAGTTAGATGGCTTCACATACACGTTTAATATCCCACACAGTTTGGACAGGAACTCTCATCTTGGCTGTTTTGCTGTATGTTTGTGTTTCAGTGCCATGCATTTCCAACGAATGTGTTTGGGGTAAGTTGATAAAGTTGTCGACTTCCACGCTGGTTGCTTGGTTCATTTGATGACTTGCTTCTTTTATTTGGTCAGCAACTTAAAGTGTTTCTTATGTACGAAATGTTTTACTCATGTGTGTGAAGTGATTCTATGCATCATGACAATTTCGTGTGTTCGCGTTTTGGGTTTTTCTTTGTTTGTTTGTTTTTGTTTAGTTTTGTTTTGTGTTTGTTTGTTTGACTCATGTGTGCATGCCTGTGTATATGTATTCACATTATATTTCAATGCTGACATTTTCACAGCAAGTAGAAGCGTTACTTACACCAAAAACAGGGGAATGATTAATATTGTTTGCATTGCGACTTTCCAGTCATCCTTGCGATCCCACAGATTTTAAGTGACGGTTTCAAAAATGTTTTCAGTCTTCTAAAACTGGCATTTTAAAAAATCATTATCATCTATAATCACTGCCTTTTTACATTGATGAAAGAAAGATAACATTATATGCAAAAATTGTGATGTGGTGAATACTAAGTTATATTTCATAACCACAGAAAACTTTCACTCCACTCGCACGCATTATTACAAGCAGCTAGTCTTTTCACAACGTTCGCCAGGAAGGAGTTGGGGTATATGGTGAGAACTGTGGTGGGTGTAGCAGACAGTTTCTCAGCAATCCATTAAGTTTTCTTTAGAATTCTCTCTCTCTCTCTCTCTCTCTCTCTCTCTCTCTCTCTCTCTCTCTCTCTCTCCTCTCTCTCTCTCTCTCTCTCTCTCTCCCATGTGTGTGTGTGTGTGTGTGTGTGTGTGTGTGTGTGTGTGTGTGTGTGTGTGTGTGTGTGTGTGTGTGTTGTGTTGTTGTTGTTGTTGTTGTTGTTGTCGTCGTCATTGTTGTTCTGTTATCCATGTGCAGTGAGAGGAGGGATGATAAGAATAAGGGCTTGCGCTATAAGGGAGAGAAACAGGGTGGAGGTGATCATGCGAGTAGGGGGAAATATGTTTTGCCTATCGACGCTTTGTATCGTAACATTGGGTATGTCAATATTCGACAATAGTTTCTGTGCATTTGGTGCATACTTTCCCCCGTATATTTTTCAGTGATCGCACAAATTGAAAAACAGAAACCACTACCAGCTCAGAAGAAACCACTACCAGTTCAGAAGAAACCACTACCAGCTCAGAGGAAACCACAACCAGTTCAGAGGAAACCACTACCAGTTTCAGAGGAAACCACTACCAGCTCAGAAGAAACTACGCACAACATGGAAGGTTCCCCCAGCAGTCCAACAACGGAACCTGTTCCACGGAACACCACATCCAAGTGGACGAACCGACACTGTTTCCTGCCGGTGTAAGAGCAATGCCACCATCGCCCCCTTTAAAAACGACACCCAGGCGTATGCTCGGCACCTGACTGTCCCGCCCAACTCGACGTTCAAAAAACCGAATGCGATACGTCAGTGCGCCCGACTCTCGCCCCTCCTCCGTCAGCAGGGGAGTGACAGGCATCTTCTTCCTCAGCGTCCTGTTTTTGGCCGTGGTGGTGCCAGACCTGTGCACACTGTTTGCCTGGCTCTCTCGTGGCAAGAAAGGGGCGCATCCTGGTAAGCACAGTAATGGATGAGTAACATACTAGCTACGGTCGTGGACCCTCCTGGTCTCGTTAGGCGACAAACTTGTTACTGCTCTATTTATTTGGTTAGTTTTGGATATGGTCTTTCTAAAATCTTTTCAATGAGACAATGAGACCAACGTTGTAATGTGGAACTGGCGTACGGTTCCATTTTGAACGTGTTAGAATATGTTTCTGTGCAAAAAAGAAAGTTTGCTTGCATGCTGAGTTGTGTGAATGCTTTGAACGGAATTTAACATATTTTAACGGAGAGCCAAACCAGGAATCCTTTCAAGGGGGAAAAAGCCAACCACAGCACTATCCACATAAAACATGTATGGAAGGACAAGTGCATTTCGATTAAACACAAGATTTAGACTTCACGTGCACATCTTTCAACTACGCATGCACAACATAAACCCCCACAACGGGTCTTGAAAGAAGAATCCAAGCTATAGACATGTTACTGCAAGATATTTAACATCAGACAGACTGATCACATCCCCACTCAGCAGGCATGTCAAGGCGTCAGGCAGCACACAGGACCATACAAAATCTTCTGACATCAGTCAGGAAAAAAAGTTAAGTCAGCATGGCCAAATAACAAGAGCCAGTGGCCTTGCTGAAATAATCCTCTAGGGAACTGTTGAAGAAAGGAGACGGAGGGGGAGACAGAAAAATTGATGGACTGGTAATATTGGCAGGGACCCAGACATTGGCACAACACCGACAGAACTGGAGGAACATGGGAACTGTTCTTCCATGTGGTGCCCCAATGCTCCCCCCCCCCCTCTCCACGGAGTCATGGTAAAAGAAGAAGAGGAAGGAAAAGTAGAAGACCTTCCATATCAATTTCATTTTTCAAAGCCTATATACATTTTTTTTCTGCTTTCGAAATACATGCATAGCCTTCATATATCCATTTCTTTTTGTCTTGCTTGTTGGATTTTAAAAATTCAGTGCAGTTTGAACACAATGACTGCAAGTATTTTACTTTGTAAAGGAAAAAAAATGGCTAGACATTGTGGGGGTACATATGTGTTGACGTTACCTCAAACAACCTTGCTACACAGTCAATTTACCTTTAATGTTTATTTCAGATGTTTAGACAGTTATCTTGGAAATCAAATACATAAGAGTTAGAATTTTGGCGAATTTTATTTTCTGTTGTGAATGATATATTTAGTAGGATATTCCGTTTATTTGGAAACGAAAGCAGATTTCTTAGATTTTACTTTTAGTCCTGAGATTTTTTTCAACATCGGTGATTGTAGTAAATAGTTTTTGTGTGATGATTTGTCTTTTATAATGTGACCGATATACTATTCGGATTTTAAATGATGTGCCATGTACATTATCGCCCTATGTTGTCACTTCCTGAATTATACAATGCCAGTATGTCTCCGCGCAGAAATTACTGAATGGTTGGTGTGGAGGCACAGAGCAGCATCTACGATGTATTTCTAACGCGGGGAATACTTCGCCATTTATGATAACATAGTATCAGATGTTTGTATGGCAAGTTTTAGAGCTAGATACGTCTGTATCCAATTTGAAAAATTCTAAGCACGAAAGTCGTGCAATTATAGGCTATTGCAAACATTTTCCAAAACTGACGAAAATTGGTGATCTTAGGAAGTAATCTATTTCCAAATAAATCATCAAACCATGTGTGGTTTGTAAGTTTTCTCAACTATATGTTCCTGGATCGATTTGTGTTTGATCTTTATGATAATGGCAAACCGGGTGTTTAATATGTTTACACGTGCATGCTTTTTTCAGGAAATACTTGAGACTAATCTTTGAAAATATGATTTAAGGGTATGATGTTTTCAGGTGTTTAATTTGTATAACGAACTGAAAATGATTGAATGCCATTCTGTCAGTTCCAGCACTTTTCTGATCTTTGTACTTTTTGTCATGTATTTTGTTGTGTGAGATTTGCCATTTAATATTGAGTCCTAAGTGTTTTTAAAATTTGTACGTGTTTGTTTTAGTCCTTTTTTGTACTCTACATTTTGTTTCCTTGACACGATTTCATGCTATTTTGTTGTTTCTCATACTTTGTTTCCTACTGTTAACATTCGACCTTTTGTCCATGATCGAATGGAACATCTGTTTACTTGCAAAATGAGAAAAATATCTTCTTCTTTTTTCTAAACTGCAGAAAATATCTAGGTTTTTTTTTTTTTCTGTCAACGACGTCCACCTCGTTTTGGATCTCTGCCGAGCACGCTGGCACGCATTGTTTTTGTTTTCCATTTCCATTGCTTTAGTCAGCAAATCATTATATTTGAGTTCTTCTGTGGAGTGATCAGTTATTTTTTAATATACTGGCCCGTCCCTTTTTTCTCACTTGAGGCATCATCTGTTTCTTTATCAAGCATTTTTGAATGTTGTTATCTGTGATTACTTATGATTGTAACGTCCGCCATGTCTTCCTGGTACCAGTGTGTAGTTTTGTTGTTAATGCAAAAGGCTGTGGGTTTAACATCCACCCACTCCACCCATCCCCACTCCCGTAGAAAAGGGGGCGGGGGAAGGGGGAGGGGGGGGGGGGGAAGAAAAAGAAGAATAAAGAAGACAAGTCATAATTTGACGGTAAACTTTTTTTTCTTTTTTTTGCTGTCCCAACATCTGCGCGACCTCAGAGGCAGTGCACCCACGCCGCTCATTCCGACACCCCGTCCACACCCACAGCCCGGTCGGCCCCGCCGCAGCCCCGGCACCGGCAATCCACAGGGAGCAGTCAATGTCAAGTCATCAAGAGGCAACCCACCGGAGGAGACACTGCACTGCTGCCGAGTCACTTCGGTGGTGTTCAGTGGCGCCTGTTCTGATCTAACATACGCAGGACACCACCTACTAAGCCCCCTACTGACGACAATAATTGCTTAGTCGCGGAGCCGGCGTGAGTGAGCTCTCTCCGGAGGGCGCCACCACGTCCGTCCAGCGACAGCTCCCATGGACTCGCCGATACCGGTGACCCCGACGGAACCAAACCAAGGCCACAGACATGGAGAGGACATCGAAATTGAGGTCCCCATGAGAGCATGGCATGAAGGGCCACAGAATTTGAGACATTTTTTTTAAATGCTGATCGATGAGAATGAGGATGATTAAGATGATGCTACGGATTTCCATTTCGGTCTGAGACTACATGACAGGGCTGTATTCCACGCTTCCTTTCATAATATATCCTGGGTCAACCAGGCCCGAGAGATACAGGCACCTGCAGTGTTGGTCAGGAAATTTGAGCAACACTCTCAGAAACGCATCCATTAAGTGGATGAAACTCGACTGTGTGGTCCCAGTCTTCCCAACTGAGTCCGCAGCAACTCAACTCTGGGTAGGAGCCGGTCGGGGCAAAAAAACCCACATGACTTCTGATGGGATTCGAACCCACGACCTCCCAGCCGGGAGTCCGCGACGCTAACCACTTCGCCACGGCGGCTGGTCATTTGACGGTAAACTTAATTTAATATTCAAAGTTTCTGTTGAGCACGCTTGCACGCATTGTTTTTGTTTTCCATTTCCATTGCTTTAGTCAGCAAATCATTATATTTGAATTCGTCTGTGGAGTGATCACTTATTTTTTTAATATACTGGCCGCTTATCGTGCATGAAGTGTTGAATTCAGTTTGTTAAACAACTGAATGTCTGCATCCGAGATGTATCTCAACGACTGTTGGATACTGAGAAAAATCATTATGGCTTTATTGTAATGGAATTGGACTTCTCCAATTGCCTTTAATGATTCTGGAAATTACGTCTGTCTTAACGACAATGGTCAAAATCCGACGTTAGTATAAGAACAGTTTCTTCGCTGACAGTTGACAGACTTGTAACTGTAGTAATCTTCACACGGATCCATCGCTAGGTTACAGTGCCTTCCTATTAGGTCTGGAATGTCAGGATTATGTGCCACTTCACAGATTTGTACTGACTCTTCCAAATGAAAAGACGGGATCGTCTCTATTTAGTCTATGTTTAGCTGAATGGTGCACACAATTTCAAAATGAGACTTGTGTTATTTCCTGTACTGTCTATAGCTTTCACATATGCTGGAATAAACGTTATTATCAAATAACGTCTCGTCTAGGTATGGAAATATTCCAAGAAATGTGGAGTTCTAGCCCCTCTCTGCCCTAGGTTTTCTCTTGGACGACTTTAACTGATTGCGTTTTCCTTAGAAACTTCTTATTGCCTCGTTTGCATCTATGTACTCTAGTCTTTGACATTGTCAGGGGTTCTATCTCAAATTGCTGATCTTATAGCTTTATAAGCCTATGCTAAGTGCTTCTTAAGTTTCTTTTGCGGTATGAGAGATTATTTTAAAGTCAATTTACCAGTTTTTCTTTCACAATTTGTTATTTTTCTTTTGGTTTCATTTACGTCTTTTTAGGGAAGTGTTTTTTTTTTAACAATATCTATGCGCCAGACAGAAATGACGGATTAAATATTTCTTTTGTTCTGACATCACGATGTGATTTTCAGTGTCTTACTGTTGTATTTCATCGAACAATTTCAGGGTGTGTCTTTGCTTTCAC
Organism: Conus ventricosus; assembly: GCA_018398815.1. Classification (NCBI taxonomy): domain Eukaryota; kingdom Metazoa; phylum Mollusca; class Gastropoda; order Neogastropoda; family Conidae; genus Conus; species Conus ventricosus. Next base: position 23,248,712 of record CM031597.1, read on the forward strand.
AGTTCTATTGCACGTATATCTTGTGGTCCATTGGTATTTGGCGGACGATTTTTTATCAACCATTGACAACTTCCGACTTCCCAGATCTCTCTCTCTCTCTCTCTCTCTCTCTCTCTCTCCCCCCATGTTTTTATTGTGAAAATATGCTGTGCCTGTGATTTTTGCTCACGTGCCCTTTCAAAGGGGCCATGGTCTTATTGAATAAATCACCAGCCATCCGTCCATTCTCTCTCTCTCTCTCTCTCCTCTCTCTCTCTCTCTCTCTCTCTGCTAGATTAAGCGCGTGCCGTACGTTACATTTGGTCATAATCCACACTGTATTCCAACTTACTTGTTAGTTGATATGGATAGCCTCTTACAATTTATGTTAGTTAAGTTTCACTTTCGGGTATCAGAGTTAGCTGTATACTATTGTTTGCCACAAAAATGATGCATGCTGTCCGTTTCTAGGTCCATTTTTAAAAGAGAAACTGAAGAAGATGAATTGTACTTTGTATTATATTGTCCTATCTTGCTTAATATCAGAAAAGAATTTGTAGCAGTAGCAAAATTTTACATAGTAATAATAAAAATAATAATAATGGGGATTTATATAGCGCCTTCCACGGCACAAGGCGCTTTACAAAGGCAGAAAAAATGCAATTGCTAAATGTAAAGAAAATGCATTGAAAAAAACGGCTCAGAAATGAAAAACAAAGGCTCTCTCTCATTCTCTCCCACGCGCACACACACTCTCACGCACAGACACACAATACACAACAGCCGCAACAAGCACAAACTACTAAGCAATCCACAAAATAACAAAAGTCAATCAACTATCTGGTAATGACTGTCTTCTTAGTATTGTTTGAAAAGGTAGGTTTTCAGGGAGGTTTTGAAGGAAGAAAAGGTTTGAGAATGTCTTAAATCATAGGGGAGTTTATTCCAGAGTTTGGGAGCTGCGTATGAGAAAGCTCGTTCGCCATGCTGTTTACGGTGGGGGCGGTAACTGGGAAAGCGGAAGGTCCTAGTGTCGGTGGAGGAGCGGAGCGTACGTGATGGGACATATACTTGAAGGAGATCGGATAGATAGGCAGGGGCATCGCCAGTGAAAATCTTGAAGCAGAGACAACAACATTTGTATTTAATTCTTTCTTCAACGGGGAGCCAGTGCAACTTTTTCAGGAGAGGGCTGCAGGGTTGGGTCCTAGGAGATTTGCAAATGAGACGGGCTGCAGAGTTCTGTACACATTGGAGGGGTTGGATGACAGTTGAGGGACAGCCAAGGAGAACACAGTTGCAGTAATCTAGCCTTGAAAGGATGTATGATGAAACGAGAGTTTTTGTGGCGTCTTCAGTGAGATAGGGTCGAATAGCAGCAATTCGTTTAAGTTCCATGTAGGCTAACTGACAAGTTTTTGTGACATGCTGTTTCATCGAGAGGTCACTATCAAGGAGAACACCAAGGTCACGAACAGTGTTTGAAAATTCAATAGTGCTGGAACCTAATGTCAAAGAAGAAGGGAGCGGATCAGGGCCATGATGTGACCGCTTTAAAAAACGGATGGCTTCAGTCTTCTCACAGTTTAATTTAAGCTTATTTGCCGACATCCAGGTCTCAATATCAGAAGTACAAGATTGAAGAGTAGAAACAAGGGTGAGTAGTCATCGATGACAGAGGAATGGAGCAGCTGAGTATCATCCGCAAACATTTCGTGTGAAACGGAATGGCCGTGGATGACATTAGACAATGGAGTGGTGTACAAAATAAAGAGGACAGGTCCCAGCACGGATCCCTGAGGCACTCCAAATTGGAGGTTAGATTCATCAGAACGGTGGTCACCTACTTGAATGAACTGTTTCCTATCTAGAAGATAGTCACTAACACTTTGAAAATGAGCCTTTTAATGCAATAGTATTGTTATGTTTCAAGAAAAATATCCGTTTTGGGGTACTTATAGAAATCCCTTTAGATGATTGGAGTTTATGCAATGTTATGATACCACTCTACTTGCCTTGTTCATTGTAATGTGGGCCGGCTGTTCCTGATGCACTTTACTAAAAGTCACTGCCTCTCTAAAAATCAGTAATTGTCGAAGTCTCTCTCTCTCTCTCTCTCTCTCTCTCTCTCTCTCTCTCTCTCTCTCTCTCCGCACACACCTGTGTATGAGCCAACTTCTCCCTAATATATTTTTTTCTCTTCACTTTTTGGAAGTACTTACCATTGTTGATTTTAATGGCATTTCTTTGTTGTACTTTTGGAATAAACCTGTGTCAGAAAAGGAAGTATTTGACTGTCATGTGGTTGATAAAACGAACAGATTAAGTCAGACGTTCCCAGCCAAACCAATCCTGCAACACATATTGCACAGACAGGACTTGTAACTGTACACAGAATGATTACCAGTGGATGGACAAACGTATCCTGGTTTCGCCCTCTAAACGAGTAAAATGATATGGTTTACCGGCAGGGGAAGTAATTATGTGAAAGAACTGGAAGAGGTCTTTCCTTATATACTTTGTTTGCAATACAGTATAATGTCAGAGTTTATATGAAAAGAAAGTTTTAAGTCTGTATGAAAATGTAATAGTTCATACATACTTACTAAACCAGTACCTTAGGTCCCTTTTCATTTTTTTTTTTAAATCTTGAATTTTGTTCAGCACCGCTGAACACTGCTTGAAAAGGACGACGACGACAATAACAGCAAAAGCAGCAGCAGCAACAACAGCAACAACAACAACGACAACAGCAGCAACAACAACAGCAGCAGCAACAACAACAACAACAGCAACAACTACAACAGCAACAACTACAACAGCAGCAACAACAGCAGCAGCAGCACCAACAGCAGCAGCAGCAACAACAACAACAGCAGCAACAACTACAACAACATCAGCAACAACAACTGCAGCAGCAGCAACAACAATTACAACGATCGCCAGCCGCCGCGAACACACTGACCCAAACCTGGAAAGTCCTGCGGCAAGTTAGCACACACATGAAAGAGCACAATACCGGAACAGGAAAGACTCTTACATAAGAACCTGTAACAAGCAAGTAGGAACAATTCTTTCAAAACGTAAACGTATGAGGAATGAGAACACTCTCCTCTTTAAAAGAATAAACAGGGGGGGGGGGGGGGGGGGCAGTTTAGAAAAAAAAGGACGAAAAGCAAACAAAGAAAAACAAAAAGCAAAATAATAATGAAAAATAATTGCTCCGGCTGACTGACGGAAATCAAGTGCCAGTCAAGAATTAAGATGGGTGTACCACCCCAATATGTCGTTCCCAGACCTATGCGCAATTCTCAGCAACAAAGTCGTAGCATTCGTCGAAAGACGCTCTGAATGTACTTTCACATGCATGTACCTGCCTCTCCCGCTCCAGCTTCTCCTGACCCTCAACCACGTCCGTCCGTCTATTCCTCATCCTCCAGTTCACACACACACACACACACACACACACACACACACACACACACACACACACACACACACACACACACACACACACACACACACACCATGCATTTCCGTTGGACTTATGCAAGATTTTTATGATGTTTGGGACCTGGACGACTATGATCATACTGATAATGGTTATAGCATGTACACAATTAGCGTATGTTCATAATTCATTCTGGTTCTACCGACATCGTCTCTGATGGGAGCCATTTGCATGCAAAAATCTCCCTATAAAAATTATTGCCTGCAATATATTCTTCAGTTCTAAATGCGTATTTCAGTTTCATGAAATATTTTTGAACTGCGGTTTTTTTTCTAATCTGCACCGACACAAATATAGTGCAACGAATTATGATATTTTGAAATAAAAAATATGACTAATAATCGTATGAAATCCAGTTGTAGCGAATGGTTCTAATTGAATGTCTTAAGACATATTTCATTCATTTCATCCATAAATGATCGCCAGAAATATTGGATGACTGTGCAGGGCACAAAAGCTACAACGATCACTATTCAGCACACCCATTTATTTTAGTACAACATTAGTCCTAATGCATCTGTGTAACTACAACCGTTTCAATGTTTCGTCAAAAGTTTTGTTTTCGCTTCCAAAGCCCAGCAACAATGGCAAACACGAACCCAGTAACGTCAGAAATGTGTTCACACAAACATCATATTTCACAATCATTTTCAATACTCAGTTTTCCATCCCATTTGGTACAGTATTTTAGACAATCCGATGTCTACAAATATGTTATAACAAAGTTCCGAACCTTTGAAGAGGGACATCAGCGATTTGAAGCAAATATGCATCATCCAAACCTTGTTATTTCAGCTATGATCTTCGCTGTTTTGTATGTACTCATTTGTTGCTGCTTCACAGCTCGAGAAGATAACAAAGTCTAGACAAACTTTGTATTATTGCTTGAATTACTCATGAAAGTAAATTGTGTAGCACCAGCAAGCCATGCCCTCCCATTTCTTTTTTACAACAATCCCCCAATGTTCAGAACAGGACTGCTCACAGATCGATGAACATCCGCATCCAAGTATACATCACACCAAACAACACAAGCACATAGTTAAACGATCAGTCAAAAGGAACCAGTCTTCCGATGAGCTATGAAAGAGGACAGCCAGACATAGTAAAACAGTATTATAGGAATCGATACATGTGTACGTTCCACATACAGTAGATTAACATACTGATCTGTCGTATTTTAGAACATGCAAAATCGGCACATTCTCTAAAACAAGGCGTAGACAACACACGGATATCTTTAACGCGCATTCAAAACATGCTTCTCCAATGCATCTACAGTATGGTTACTTCTCATTTGGTCTACTCCCATTTCGCCTACTCAGAAATGTGTGAGCACGACTTGGCCTAACGCCTTCGTTCATTCGTCCTTCGTCCTCTCTCGGCTTCGCCCTACTCTAATCTAAAGACCATCGATTCTGCTTTGGAGTAGACTGGGACACTGGTTACGCCAGGGGGAGCCCTTGCAGTATGGTCAGTATGGAAATAGACGAAATGGGAGTAGTAGACGAAATGGGAGTAGACGAAATGGGAGTAGACAAATGGGATGTCACCTACAGTATAATAGTACAGTATTACTTCTGTAGTGTGTGTCTAAAACACCTGCAGCCAAATACGCTAACACTGGCAGTGGTGGACTTGCACGCTCTTCTATGCAAACACACACACACACACACACACACACGCGCACGCACGCACGCACGTTACACACACAACAACATCACACACACACACACACCACACACACACACACGCGCGCGCGCGTATGCATCCACGCACGCACCGCACGCACGCACGCGCGCGCACACACACACACACACACACACACACACACATACACACACACACACGCGCACGCACGCACGCACGCATGCACACACACACACACACACACACACACACACACACACACACACACACACACACACACACTATGGGGGTTGCATAAATATCTCATTTCTTTTCTATTGGTTCTTCACGCAGCAGGTCTAAAATCTGAAAGATTTTTTGACAATCTACGAATCGATGTCTGGATAGATCGAACTGTCTTTGTCACTCCTCGGGAGTGTTTTATTGTACAGTGTTTAAAATATTCACTGGTGCACAAACACTTTGTTTCCTTACTTTGTGCGAATGTCCGACATGCTTCGACATTTCCTGTTTACACTTTTCCAACCTGTTTTGTCAGGTGTGTCAAAATCGTTTTCATCAAAATCATATCTTTTTGGAAGGGTAGAGACAGACAAGATTTTTTTCGTTAATATTTCTGACAAATAAAAGATTTTGCTATTCCGTATAACTTTCAAGTTTTTAGAGAGAGAGAGAGAGAGAGAGAGAGGAGAGAGAAGAGAGAGAGAGAGAAGAGAGAGAGAGAGAGAGAGAGAGAGAGAGAGAGAGAGAGAGAGAGAGAGAGAGAAATCGAACGAACGAACGAACGAACGAACGAATTTTTATTTTCAGAGGGTAATGGAATAAGCATCACTGCTTTTTTACATCCAGCCCTCCGGGGCCAAAAGAAATTTAAGGAAAAGAAGAAAAAAATAATTGATTAATAAGGGGGGGGGGGGGGGGTTATAAAATGATAGAAAACCACTCTTACATATGACATATGAAAATACAAATGGATACAAAATCTATGTACAGAGGAACACCGACAGAAGGTGTGGGAGACGGTGGGGGTGGGAGTGGGATGGGGTGAGATGGGGGACAATTAAGAATGAGAGGAGGGGGGAGGGGGGTGGAAGAAGAGGAAGAACTGATAAGGAAACTGAAACATTTACACAGACCAGTTATTGGTACATCTTTGGGCAAAGTGGTGTAAGATCAGACAGATAAATCAAGTACGTAAAAAGATTGGATTTAAACTTACTAGTGTTTGGTTCGTGTTTTAGTTTTTTCTGGGCTGGGATATTATTCCACAGCCACCCACCAGAATAAGCAAGGCTTTATTTGCATAAATTAATTGATGGGAAAGGGAGATTTATTTTATGCAAATCACGATGATCATTAGAAGTAAATATATTCCTTAAATACGAAGGAGCACTGCCGTGTAGTATTTTATGCATAAAGAGTGCTTTGTTGTACAATAGTTTGGTCTTAAATGGAAGGATACCTGCTCGTTCATAATCAGGGTGCCCTAGCGAGGGTTCATCAATTGTTATTTTGACAGCTCTGTTGTATATACTAGTCAATGGTTTAAGCAACGTATTGCTAGCTAAATCCCAGAGTGTCGAGGCATAGTCAATATTTGGTTGAATATAAGATTGATAAAATAATTTTCTGGTGTGATAATCTAAAAAGTTTTTTATTTTCCTGAGCTGATACAGTTTTACGGCAAGATTTTTGGAAAGAAGTTCTAAATATTTCGACCAAGATAGGTTGTTGTCGATTGCTATGCCTAAGACTCTGTGATTAGAAACCTCTTTGATTTTTTCGTTACCAATATAAAGGATTGGCAAGTTTTCGGTTACATTTTGACGTTTTTGCCTTGTTGTAATCAACATGAATTTCGTTTTTTGAGGATGCAGAGACATGTGATTGATTTGTGTCCATTTAACGAGAAGGTTGATATTTTTCTGAATATCAAGGTAGACTTGCTGAGCATTAGAGTTATTACTGTCAATAGTGGTATCATAGGCAAACATTTCACAATGAGAAGTCAAGGTTAAAGGTAAATCATTAACATAGAATAAGAAGAGCAGTGGACCAAGCACCGAGCCTTGTGGTACACCAAAGTTATTGGGAATCAAAGTAGAATAACAATCATTTAATAACACTTATTGTTGCCTGTTGGAAAGGAAGGATGAAATGAGTTTTAGAGTGTCGGAAGTTAGTCGATAAATAGTTAACTTTCTGAGCAAAAGTTCATGATTAATGACATCAAAAGCTTTAGCAAAATCCACGAAGAGTACTCCGGAAAAGTGTTTGTTGTTTATGTTTGAAAGCCATCGATCAACCATCTTGGTAAGAGCTGTTTGACAAGAATGATTTTCTCTAAATCCGGATTGATTAGGGTGTAGTAGATCGAATTTTTGACATGAGAAAGAAGACACTTTTTTATGTGTTGTTCTAATGGTTTTGAAAGAACTGATAGAATAGAGATAGGTCGATAGTTAGAAGGATCAGCCATTTTTCCTGATTTGTACAATGGTATGACTTTAGCTTGCTTAAAAGCATCAGGAAAGCAATGCTTATCAATGCAGAGATTATAAATATATGTGAGAGTTTCTGCTATAACAGATGCGGATAGCTTGAGGATTTTCCCGTCAGTTCCATCAATTCCACGAGTTGCTGTCTGTTTTAATTGTCTAAGAGAAGAGAAAACTTCGTGGACATCCATGGCACTAATATCCAAAGCTGAATGGATGTTCTTCTGGTGGCAGTATTTCAGTAATTCTTGTAGATCGTTACTTTTTGATTCATCGTTTTGTATGATTTGATTTGCTATACTTGCAAAATGGTCGTTCAGTTCACTTGCAGATATGTCTTTTGTTAAGTTTAATACAGGGTCAGAATTTTTCTTGGTTAAGCCATGTATAGCTTTCCAAATAGATTTACTGTCATTCTTTCTATTAATTAGGTCCAAGAAATATTTCCTTTTCTCTGATCGTATTAGGGAGGTCACCTTATTTCTGTACTTTTTGAATTCTTCGCGAGAGCCATTTTTTTAACAGATAATCCCTTTGATATATAGTGTCCTGTATTTCTTTTGTAAACCAAGGCGGTTTTATCCGATGTTTTACTCTTTTAGTTTGAAGAGGAGCATGCTTATTGTATACGTCATGGAAGATGTTATACCATACTTACAGAGCTTGATTGGGGTCAGTATGCTGATACACGTCGGGGAATTTAAAAGATCTGAGAGAATTTTTTTACGATCAAATTTAGAAAAGTTCCTGAATGTAATCGTTTTATGATTTAACTTGGGTATTTTGACACCCTTTTTGGTCCACGAAAAACAAATTGGAAAATGGTCACTACAGCCATAAGCAGGAGCAACTGATTCTACTATTGTTTCTGAATTGGTAACATATGTATGATCTATTAATGTTTCAGAAGAATTGGTTACACGGGTAGCTGATTTTATTAATTGTGTCAAACCAAATGATTCAAAAGTTTGAGTCCAGTGATTATCAGTTTTGAATAAATCAATATTAAAATCACCTAATATCATGACATCTTTGTAATTATCATTGGCATTTTCCAACATTGAAATGAAGCGGTCGATCCAGTCGACATGTTCGCTGGATTCCCCTATAGAAAACATAGAGGTATGGGCTTGTTATACTTCAGTTGTATTTCTATCCAAATAGTTTCTACGTGATGCTGTTCAAGATAATCAATTCTTTCAACTTTAATTGACTGATGGACATACACTATTGTGCCAGTTTCTTTCTTTTTTCTTTTTCTTTTTTTTGAATGGGTCTTTACAAATTATATTACAGCCTTGAATTGAAAGGTCACTATTAGATATGAAAGGAGATAAATGGGATTCTGAAAAACCAAATATGTGAAAATGTTTGCCCAAATTTGATAATATGGATGATATTTCAGTAATCGTATTTATAACATGATTAATATTTAGATGCCCCACTCTAAGTCCATCCTCGGTTAGCCAAGGGCTACCACGTTCTGACATTATACAGGCCAACAAGGAAAATACGATCCACTATACAAGTGAGAAAAAATACAAAGATCAGTGAATACTGTAACGCAAAACAACAATACAAATTTCAAAGCAGCAATAAACAAAGCGCTGAAAGAAATCCCAGCAGTAACAAGGCAAGATATATGCAAATGACAAAAGAGAGAGAGAGAGAGAGAGAGAGAGAGGAGAGAGAGGAGAGAGAGAGAGAGAGAGAGAGAGAGAGAGAGAGAGAGAGAGGAGAGAGAGAGATGATTATACACACATTAAAGGCCATTACCCCATATGAAGGGGGGTATGGAGAACATAACAACAGTATATGAGCTGTACAGAAGACTAGAAAGACTGAATGGACTTCTCTCTCATGAAGTTATAACTTATCTAAACTGAAATGCCTTGAACAGGTAAATTGAGAAATTTCTTCCTATGCTTTCATTCTGAGATGCCATAAGCAGACTTAACCGAAACGGACGGGGATCCTTGGGAAATGTTGTCGGTATAATATATTGCGCTCTCAGACTAATTTATAGCAAAATAAACAAACTGTAGTTCGTCTTCTTTTTTCCATTTTTGCATCCTAGTAGATCTACCGTATCGATATTAGTGTTGTGCTATGTCTGAAATTCTCGGTCCGAGAGAGAGAGAGAGAGAAGAGAGAGAGGAGAGAGAGAGAGAAGGGGGGGGGAGGGATCTTGTATTTACACTTGAAAGCTTTGCAAAAAATGCAAAAGTAAAGATACAAGAACTTTAGCTCGCGTTATCCCACGGGCGCATTTGACTAATCTTCCGGCCGTGGAAGCATTTCTGTTGTGCTGGTATTAATTTAATGAAAAAATTGTCAAAGAAAAAAAATGAGGGAACCTCTCTTTCTGACGATGCAACAAAAAGAAACCGTCATCCACATCATCAACCAATGATACCGCATTAATCCCTGCAACAGTCAGTGACAAAACAAAAAACAAAACAAACAAAAGCAAAAAAAAAAAAAAAAAAAAAGCAGGAAAGCGAAAGTAACAGACGAAACGGCTTTGAAAGATTCGATCAGTAAAATACATGATTCTCTTCGTGACATGGTCACTAACGAGGATAATCGAGAGATAATACGGTAAAACTCACCGAGGCATTGTCAACTAAACTAACATGCTGGAAAGCCAGCTGTTTGACACGCAGAAAGGAAATGAGAAACTCAAACATGAAGTGACGAAATTAAAGGGGGACAAACGGGACTCAAAGACGAGCCAGCGCAGCGTTCTAAAGAAGTCGCCAGCCTCAAACGTGATTTAAATGATGCGAACAACACTGTCGGCAATAGGATGTTCGTGTGTATGGGATTCCTGAAGACCAGAGTGAAAGTGTTCAAGGCTGTATTAAGAAGTGTGATAACAAACTGGTGTCGGATTTCTATGATGATATTAGAGATAAAATGTTTCAATAGAAAGTTGAAAACGTAATAGTGGGCATTTTAATCTAGACCTTGGCCTTTTCCAGAGATTATTATAACTTATACACGCATTAATATTCTTAATGTGAATAAGGCCGTTGAATACATGATAAAACGTTTAGAACAGAACAATGCTTGGCAAGAGTTTAATCCAAAGTGTGTTTGTTTTACTTGGAGAAGAAATAACCCAATAGAACTCGCCAGAGTAGATATTTTTTTAAATCACCGACACACTTGTTTTATTTGTAGAAGATGCAGGCATTGATTGAGGTTATGGAACAGACCAATCTGATGTTCTGCTGAACAAATTAAATGAAAACGTCAAAAAAACATACTTTTTGGAAACTGAATTGATCCCTTTAAAACGATAAAGCTTATCGAAATGAAATAAACACTGAAAAAAAAATCATAAGAATATGCAGTCAAGACTAATGAACGTGATGTATCAAATGATGGGCGACAATAATTAATTTCTGGTGGCCTCTTCGTTAATTTTCTCTTTATGAAGGTAAGATCAATGACAATTTTACATGCTACAGCAAAAAAAACAAAAAAAACAAAACAAAAAACAAAACAGGAAGACTATGGAAGAAGAAACCATTAAAAAAAAGCTTTGTGACTTAGGAACAGGTGAGCAGGAAAATGAGGATGGCATAAGCATAGCGAATAAGCGAATTGAAGGTATACTGTCAAGATCAAAAGCTAGATAGACAGCAGAAGGAGAAATGCCGTAGTTATTTTTCTACTCTGGAAAAGCGACATTATTATTTAAACATGGCTAATATAGCTAACATAGTTGATCAACAAGACAATATTTTCACAAATAAAAAAGATATCCTTGATAAAGTTCCAGGTTTTTTTATCATTATTAATTACTATATGCAGATAGTGTTATTGAGAATTGTGACATCAACCACTTAGTAAAACAAAGTCCTTTTTTTAAAATGAAACAAAAGTAACTAAACTAGAGGAAGTAACATTTGTCCTAAAGATCATGAACATGATAATAGTAGTTCTGGCTATGACGGTTTGACTTCTGAACTCACTGCTCTTCTCTTAACTGATTTTTTTCATCAATTTGTAGTTTGTCTCAGTTACGTAAACGTCAACACAACGAGACGCGTCAGGTGCTGCAGATGAAAGACTTTCTTGTCTTGTCTGTTCTTAGCGAAGTTGTGTATGTATATTTCTTGCTTCTGTCTGTCTCATTCCCCAACCTTACCCCCGTTCCCTTATTGACTTATCCGCAATGTTTTGTAAATTTGAATCTTTCTTTATTATGTAGAGTAAACGTACTGTTTGGTTTCTTCCCCCCGGAACCTATGTGTGCTCTCCCTCCACACACCCCCCCCCCCCCCACCCCTTTATTTTTTTTCCTTTTCTTTTCTTTTGTTTTTTTTTTTCTTTTATGTTTTTTTTTGTTTGTTTTTGTTTTTCTTTTGTTTTGTGTTGTGTGTTCGATTTGTTTGGTTTGGTTGCAAACTGCTGTTTAAAAAACACACTAACTGCCTGACGAATGAACAAAAAGAAAAGATACGAAACAAACACAACGTGGTTTGACGCATTTGCCTGTGGCTTCCCATTCACACTGAAAACTATGTCTGTTTGCTCGTTTTTTTTCCCTCTGTTTTCACGATTGTTTGATTCGTTGTTTTGGTTTTGTTCTCTCTCTGTCTTTGTCTCGCTGTGTCTGTCTGTCTCTCTGTCTATCCCTCTGTCTCTGTCTCTGTCTCTGGCTCTCTCTCTCTCTCTCTCTCTCTCTCTCTCTCTTCTCTCTCTCTCTCTCTCTCTCTCTCTCTCTCTCTGATTTAGAATTTCATAAAAGTCGTTGTTCAAAAGACCAGTCGATTAACAGTTTTGGGAGATCATTGTTAGATTTGTGTTATTTGTTTGATCTGTTTATATGAATGGGTTGTTGTGTTGATGACAAAGAAGGGGAATTCACTTTTATTTCCCCACATGGGTGTAGTGTGATTGATTATTTTTTGGTCTCTTCTGAGCTGAAGGGATCTTGCAATATGAAAGTTGGGGACAGACTGTTTTCATGGCACTTGCCTGTAGAAATGAATTTAAAGAATGGGTTTAACGAAACCAAAAAAGACAGGTCAGCACTGCAGAGTAATGAAGAAAAGATTGTATGGATTGATGAAAATGAACACTTGTTTAAAAATGAATTAGAATCAAATGATTTTAGAAACATTATGGAAAGAATTACTCAAAATTGTCATAACATTGATTTATGTATTGAACTTTTTGTGAATGCTTTGTGTGGTGCCGCAGCGTGCATGGTGAGAAAGGTTTATAACGTAAGAAAAAGTGTGATGATGGTTTGACATGGAATGTCGACAAAAACAACGTCTGGTAAAAAATCTGCTTCAGAGATTCAGGAGAGCTAAAACCGAGCCACATAAGACAGAGCGTAAAGGTGAGTACGTCAAAGAAAGAGTACAATACAGTAATCTGAGCAAAAAGAAAAAGGAAGAATTTGATGAGATTAGATTACAAAGATTAAAAAGGTCAGCCAATGATCCAAAGCGTTTCTGGTCAGCAGTAAGACAGGTGAACAGAAAGACAATGATAAATAATGATATTACATCTCAGCAATGGTATAATCATTTCTTTAATGTCTTTAACCATTCTAGTAACACAGCGGAAGGTAATGGAGTAGAAACACAAGAATTAGAAACAGAAATGACGGAAACATACGAGCCTTTATTCAACGAACCGATTACTAGACAAGAAGTGATCGACGGCATAAAACACTTGAAGGGTGGGAAAAGTGCGGGGCCAGATAAAATTGTAGGGGAAATGCTAAAGAGTTCTAATAATTTAGTAATTGATGTTCTAGTATTGATATTTAATAACTTGTTTCGGAGCGGGTCGTTTCCGGTTGAATGGGCTAAATCAATCATCGTTCCTATCCACAAAAAGGGAGATGTAAACACTCCTGACAACTACCGAGGTGTAGCACTGACAAGTGTTGTCAGCAAAGTTTACACATACATTTTAAACGTGAGATTAAAACGTTGGGCAGACTGGGAAGAGAAAATCGTGGAGGAGCAGGCAGGATTTAGATCTGGGTACAGTACAACTGATCATATTATTTACGTTGTTTGCCCTTGTACAAAAATACATGCTTAAAAATACAAAATTGTTTGTCGCTTTTGTTGATTTCAGAAAAGCTTTTGATTCTGTAAACAGAAATATATTATGGAATGTTCTTAGAAAAAACGGAGTCAACGGAAAGTTATATATGGCATTACGTGGAATGTACGACTCGGTCTTGGCATGTGTGCGTGAGAAATGTGTTTATTCTGATTTTTTCAATTGCCCACGTGGAGTCAAACAAGGCCGCCTTTTAAGCCCACAGTTGTTTTCTTTCTTTATCATGAGCTTGCTTTAGAACTCTCAAGAAATGGTAAACATGGTATTTCAGATTATCCCAGGTGCTGTGGAGATTTTTATGATGCTGTTTGCCGATGATGTAATTATGTTGTCTAGTACAGCAATAGGATTGCAAAACCAATGAATGTTTTGAAACGGGAAGCTGATAAACTACAGTTGACAGTAAACCTTGATAAAACCAACATTATTGTGTTTCGGAAAGGTGGATATTTAGCTAAGAATGAAGTTTGGTGTATGGTAATTCTGAGATTAAAGTAACCAATTCGTACAAATATTTAGGAATGTTTTTTACAACAAAACTAAGTTGGAATTTAGGCTGGTGTGAACACAAGTAGAAAAGGCAAAAAAGGAGTGATAGAAATTTTGAAAACGTTGAAGAAATTAAATACTACTGATCCACACATATTTTGGAAGCTATTTGATACCCAGATTGAACCGATTCTTACATATGGTGCTGAAATATGGGGACTTGAAGGAAATCTAAAAATAGAAAGAGTGCACACTTATGCAATCAAAAGGTTTCTGAATATTCCGATTCATTCGTCCAATAAGATAGCTTACGGTGAAACAGGAAGGTACCCTTTGTACGTCAGATGTATTGTAAAGTGTGTTAGATACTGATGTAAAGTAATACGATTACCAGTAGCTAGACTGAGCAGGCAAGCCTATGACATGATGCTGCGACAATGTGAGTTAGGAAATGTTAACTGGGCCTCTAAGGTTAAGAAAGTGCTGACAGAGAATGGGTTTGGAATAGTGTGGTTGAGCCAGGCAGTCGGAACGAGACCGCTTTTATGTCTGAATCAAAGATAGACTAATTTCCTCGTATAAACAAAACTGGCACAGCCAACTAGAAGAACATGATAGATATTCCTGGTTCCTATCCTTCAAAAGTAACTTGGAGCAGAAAAGTATTTACATCTAGTATCTAATCGGTGGCAAAGAGGTATCCTTGCAAGATTTAGAAATAGAACACTGGGATTAAATGCTAATAAAAGATGGTATCTAAATAATGATGCTGTTGATTATTCATGTCCATTATGTAATGATATTGCAATTAGAGAAGATGAATTACATTTTTTGTTCACTTGCCCTGCTTATGGGAAACATTAGAAAAAGATCAAGACTCTTTGATTATAACATAGTCAAGAGTCGGAAACCTTAACAATATTTTGCAAACAAATGATGGAACATTGTTAAAGATGCTAGCAAAATATCTAACAGAAGCTGTAGACACGCGGAAGAAAATTATGAATGAATAAAAGTTCAAAACACTGAGGGATATCAATTATATTTTATTTTATTGTTCAGAATACTTATTTGCCCTTGAAGCTTGATGGTTCAAGTGAGTGTTTTTTTATATCAAGCCAGATAAATCATCCTGTACAGAGAATGTTTTGTGAATGGGGAGAAGGGAGGATAAGGATACAAATGCGTGCGTGCAAGTCGATGGAAGATTAGGATGGATAAGTGTGCGTATGTGAAGGGAATGGTTGTTGTGTGAGAATGATTTTGTACTAGAACATATACATGAAACGCAAATGAGTGATGGAAATGGAAATCATTTCTTAATTTTGATTAGTTGTCTAGACACCTAATTTGCAGTTCTCCTTTTGTTTTCTTTTCTTCTATGCATGAAAAAGACATTGTACCCCCTTGAAAAAAAGGCTATAAGCCATTGTCAATAAAAGATGTCAGTGTCAGTCAGTGTCAGTGTGTCTCTCTCTCTCTCTCTCTCTCTCTCTCTCTCTCTCTCCCTTCTCTCTCTCTCTCTCTCTCTCTCCTCTCTCTCTCTGCGTGCAAGCGTACGTGCTGCGTGCACAGGTGTGTGCGAGCGCGCACGTGTGTGTGTGTGCATAAGTTTGTGCGTGCGTGTGTGTGCTTGCGCGCGCGCGCGCGCGCGTGCGCGCGTGTGTGTGTGTGTGTGTGTGTGTGTGTGTGTGTGTGTGTTTCTGTGTGTCTGTGTGTGTGTCTGTGTCTGTCTCTGTATCTGTCTGTGTTTGTCTGTCTGTGTGAATGCGCGCGCCCGCGGGTGCATAAATTTGTGTGCATGTGTGCATGTGTGTGTGTGTGTGTGTGTGTGTGTGTGTGTGTGTGTGTGTGCCTCTGTGTGTGTGTGTGTTGTGTGTGTGTGTGTATGCGTGGGTGCGTGTATGTGTATGTGCATGTGCGTGCGTGTACGCGTGTATGTGTATATGTGCGTGTGTGTACTTGCTTGTGTGTGTTGTGTGTGTGTGTGTGGGGTGTGTGTGTGTTGTGTGTGTGTGTGTGTGTGTGTGTGTGTTTAGCTCCTGCCTTAAGAAGACAAAAGCAAACAAACAAACAAATGCGTCGTTGTCTGTATTGTCACTGGTTTGTTTCCTTTGTGTGTTGTCCAGTAACTTTACAGTTGCTCTCTTGCTTCAATTGCCGTTTGTAATTACCTTGCTTCTAAACACGCCCTACAACGTCTTGTCACAAGATGGCTTCTGCTCACTCAAAATATCCTACCATAAAATATCTCGATGGCAATGCTTAGTGATATAAAGCGTCTGTTTCAACTGAAAAGTAGACAATGAAAGCGGTGAAACAACAGTCTGCGAGGATCCAGGGACAAACTATGTCTCTTAAAAAAGGACATTCTGAATTGAGATAAAATGTTTCAGGTGTAATGAAGACAGGCTGGAGGAAAAAAAAACAACAACAACAAACAAACTCGCAGCTCTGTAAAGGAAGGTCGATCATCTGGAAGACTGTTCTGAGCGGAATAATGACGTTGGAAACGATAATTCACACAGGGGAAGAGAGAAACTTGCACCCTCGTAGTAATACTGTGGAAGAGTCCAAAAAAAATGATAGTTCTCTCACAAAGTTCAAGTTCACTGTGTATGCCGCTTAAACGTGTGTGTGTGGTGTGTGTGTGTGTGTGTGTGTGTGTGTGTGTGTGTGTGTGTGTGTGTGTGTTGTGTGTGTGTGTGTGTGTGTTTGAATTTCTAAGTTTCCACCTTTATCATTTACCTGTTCATGTCTGCTGCACTCCAGATTACATCCAGGATACTGTTCTTAGCATAATTCATGGAAGGCTTTAGCATGAAACTTATGTGCGGATCTCGCATAAACGCTAATCCAGGACCCGTTCCATTCTTTTTTTATTTTTTATTTTTTTAATTTTATTTTATTAGGCACACATTAAAGAAAGTATCTCACTGGACAACAGCAACATTATTTACAAACATCAAACAAAGTCATGTACATGTCACATAGTGTCCTCATAAATACATCATGACATTTAGAGAAAATTACGTTACATAATCATATTTCAGTCTTATTGTTCCATTTGATGCCCAAGGTCACGGACAACACGCAAAAAGAAGGGAATTTATATTCTATGCATCATTAACATTATTCTTGTATTAGTGTTATGTATGGAAACCATTTTGTCCCGTATTCTGCATAATTCATCTCCATCGAGTACATATGTTTCTCAATTTTATGTCTATAGCATAGTTCCTTAGATACATTATTAGGTTAGGTTTCATCTTATTAATTCTACATTTGTATATGAAATATTTTTTAGTCTAGCATATCATCTGTTTTTGTTTTCTCATCAGTGCCAAACAATATAGCTCTACATTAAATGACAATCTTTTCACAGTGTGAACACTTACTTTTAAGAGTATTTTCAAGTTTTTTTCCAGAAAGTATTTGCAAATTCACATTCCCAAGTAGTGACTAATCGAATCTTTCTCTCTATTACAGAAATACACATGTCACTATCCACAACCTGCATTCTTTTCAAAATACTGTTAGTTACTAAACTTCTGTGACATATTTTAAGCTGGAACCATTCAGTTTTATTTCTTTTATTTCTTAATTCTTTTTAGTACGTCTGTCCAATTAATAGGTATATTTAAGGCGCTGTTCCCATTTCATAAAAGAGCTGATGTTTAAAACTTCAATGTCTTCTATCACAATATCATAGTGAATGCGTGCCCCTTTAGTGGCTCCACAAATTTTTTGTAACGCTAATGTTCTGTCATTACTGGTATTTACTGTCGAATTTTATTGACATTTTCTTCGCATAGTCTTTATTGATTGTACGCAAATTATGTAATTTAGAAAATTGACCTCTGATCCCAGCGTTCTGCCAGTGTGTGGCGGCTTATAAAGTTACCATTGTCATCAAGTAAATGTTTAACCAAAAATATACTGACTTCCATAAAAAACGCAAAAATTTGAAAGGTTATTTTTCGGGTGAAAAGGGTGAATATACAATATGAACCATTGTGGCAAGTTGTTTGGGTCCAAGACTCACGTGCAGTGAAAACATTGTGTGAGCAAAAAACATCATTCCGGCATTGGAGGGTCAACAAAAATGGCAAACTGGTTGCTGCATGTGAGGCACGTGCACACCATGCAGAGACAAAGTTAACCAGCGACAAGTACGCAGGCATGCAGCTTTATAAAGCCGCTCTACAAGGTTCAGGTAACGACTTGCCGTCTGAGCGCTACAGAGATGCCAAGACTACGAGCAGAGAAACGCAATCGTGCCCTAGGCCATCTGGAGGCTGGTGTGGATGCCAGCAGGTCGCCAACATCTTTAACGTCCACATCTCAACCATCTATCGTCTGCAGCACTGCATGCGAGTCACTGGTACCACTGATGATCGTCCCGGCCAGGCCGTCCTTGGGTCACCACACAAAGAGAGGATCGCCATCTTGTTCGAAACCCATCTGCGGGACAGGCGGCAAACAGCCGCTAACACTGCTCGACAGGTGCCTGGGAATCTCCAGCAACGAATCAGCCTCAACACTATGCGGCGGCATTTCAGGTGAACGGGCTGGCATGTAGGCGTCCTCACAGAGGTCCGGTACTGACACAAGACACCGGCAGGACAGGCTGAGTGGGCACAAGCCCGAATCACTGGTGGCAGGCAGCAGTGGGGACGCATACTGTTCTCAGATGAGAGCCGTTTTTGTATTGACATGGCTGACGGTCGTGTCAGAATATGGCGTCGACTGGTGAACGCTATGCTGACTCCTGTGTGGTAGAGCGGAACCCCTGGGGAGGCCCGAACGTTATGATATGGGGTGCAATTGGCCCTTACCACGCCCTAGGACCGTCATCTTTCAGAACATTTGTCCTGGTCGCGGACAGGGTGTCAATGCACAGCGCTACACAACCAGGTGCTCAGACCCCATGTCGATCCTTTTTTTGCGCAACCCCAAACTGGACATTCCAACAGGACAATGCAAGACCACACACCGCCAGGGCCACCCAGCAATTTCTTCACATAACAACGTCAATGTGCTGCCCTGGCCAGCCCTCAGTCCCGATTTAAACCCAATAGAACATTTTTGGGATGAACTTGGCAGACGGTTGGACCTCCTGCGTCCACGACCAGCAACAGCTGCTCAACTTCACCAGGCCATCGTCCAATGTGTGGCTGGTGTGCCAAGGGGACGCATCAACCTCTGGTCCACTCAATAGCCGCAGGTGTTTAAGCAGTTGTCCATGCAAATGGGCCACACACGGTATTAGGACTTCAAGCTGGTTTGTCACGTGACCCTTGGATTTTCCACACAAGACATATTGCTGATGACATTTCACACATTACCGGTGTAATGAATCAAATCACGTTGAATTCTCGCTTCCACTCTGTACAATTGTGACCAATAAAATTCACCCCCAACCTTCAGCTTGTTTTGGTTTTCGCGTTTTTTATGGAAGTCAGTATTATTGTTTGCATCATTTCTTGTAAAAAAACGTTTATTTCCCACTTTGAAATTTTCGTACAAAAATAGGTCCAGTAGCTAGATCTGTTGTTATTTTTTAATTCTGCACGATTGCAAAAAAATGTAGATGCCTGAAAAACATCTCTCCAAAAATTATTTATTTTGCTTTGTACAATCTATCTGGTCCATATGAATCAAAGGCATCGATTTCAGGACATAAAGAATGTTGTCTGTTTCCATTTACACCTTTGCACGTTTACTTTCCTAATCCCGGCATTTTAAGGATTGGATATAATCTTAAGATTGGGTATACCTAGTCCTCCTTTCCAAATATTTTGCACATAATATTTTCTTTAATTTTATCATTTTTGTTGTTTCCAAACAACTTGAAACATATTTTGCAACATATCTATCTGAGAGTCTGGAGGGTTGGGCAGAAGGATCCACAAATATACAAGTTTTGATAGCACTAATGATTTTAGCACTGCTATTCTACCTAGTGGTGTGATTACTCTTTTTGACCATATTTTAAATATATTTTTAACTTCTGAAAATTTATCTGTCACATTGATTTGAGTCATATTTGTCAGATTGTTCGTAAACCACACCCCTAGAATTTTACATTTTAAAGGGTTCCATTCCATTTTTTATCCCTAACCAAACATCAAACGTTTTTGTCATAGTTTAATTTAAGTCCCGATATTTGCTCAGATTCATAGAGATCTGTGAACAACTTTTCATATGATTTCTTATCTCCTTCCAGTGTGAAGGTGGTGTCATCTGCAAACTGATTTGTCTTGAATTCTGTATTGTTTATTTTTTATGCCTTTAACATCTTGATCTTGCCTTATTTTGTTGCTAGTATTTCGGCACATAAAACGAACAAATAGGGAGAGATATAGGATCTCCTTGTCGGCATCCTCTTCCAATAGAAAATCCTGAAGAAACCTTCCCGTTCACTATAACATAAGACCTTATCTTTTCATAAAAATATGATATCCACTGCTGTATTCCTTTTCCGAAACCGAAAGCATGTAGAACCCTACTCATGTATGACCAGTCAACAGAGTCAAATGCTTTTTCGAAATCGACAGATACCAATAACCCAGGCAAGCGGTTCTTAGTGAATTACATCATATACACATGGAAAAAAGTTAAGCAACCCTAAATGAAACATACCGTCCCAGGTAACTGTGAGTATTAACATGGCACAAAATAGTAATTCTGACAAGACGGGTATTCCATAGAGATGATAAAACCAGCCAAGTGTGACAGTGAGTCTCTGGCTGCATGTGGCGTGCACGAGCATCACACCATCCGTGCACTCGCAAAAATGAAGTTTGCTCACTCCACAGAAACGTGCGTTTTTGAGTAAGTTTCTCACTGCACAGTCACTGTCCAACAAGATGGAACGAAGAAGAATGTCAGAAGGACAACGTTGGCAAATTATTGGCATGCATTCTACTGGTATGACCAGCAAAGCTATTGGACGTCAACTGGGATACCAAACGTCAGTAATCAGCCGATTGATAAGAAAACATGCTGAAACGAACACAGTGAATGACCGGCCACGATCAGGCAGACCACGTGTCACTACCCAGCGTGAAGACAGGGCGCTCCACCGACTGGTACGGCAACAGCGATTCGCAACTTCAACCACACTGAAACGGCAGTGGCTGCCAAATCGACCTCTGTCCACAAAAACCGTTAGAAATCGCTTGCAAGCTATAGGACTGAGGGCAAGAAGAGTCATCAAGCGTCCACACCTTACAGACAATCATAAGAGATTACGTTTGACCTGGTGTCTTGACCGACAGCACTGGAACCTAAGGAACTGGAGGAAGATCCACTGGTCTGATGAAAGCCGCTTCTTACTGCATGTTACAGATGGCAGAGCGAGAGTATGGAGGCATCCCCAAACAGCCTATGCTGCAAGGAACTTCAAACAAACTGTACCTTTCGGCGGAGGCTCCGTCATGGTGTGGGGATGCATCTCACACGACTGCAAGATGGACCTGGTGACCATTCGTGGCAACTTGACAGGAGATCGCTACATCCGGGAGGTACTGCAGCCAGCTGTTGTGCCTCATTTTGACGACCACCCACTAGCCACAAGACCTGTGTTCATGGATGACAATGCCCGGCCTCATCGTTCAAGAGCAGTCACAGCATACCTCCAGCAAGAGGCGGTGACAACATTACCATGGCCTGCCATGAGTCCGGACCTCAATCCGCTGGAGCATCTATGGGACTTGCTTGGCCGTCGAATACAGACACTGGACCCTCCTCTGCAAAATCTCCAGGAACTGGAAGCAGCATTGCATCGGGAGTGGCAGCAGATCACCTTTCAGCAGATCAGACGACTCACTGGAGGGATGAGACGAAGGATTCAGGCAGTCATCAATGTACAGGGAGGATACACCCGGTATTGATTTTTGTTTGCTGTTATGCAATCTGGACACTTTCATTGTTGTTTTCCTACCAAAATAAATTTCGGCATCAACTGGATGAAATTGTTATTTTCAAACTTAACCATGCCATGTTTTTGTTCAAAAATGGTGCACATCTTGGTTCACCATTTTGCAGTTGAATTATCAAACACTGAACCATATTTCTATTGTTTCGGTAATGGGACAGTGTCATACTTTCATGGAATAAAGACCATTTTGATTTACTTGAGTGTTGCTTTCATTTAAATAGTATTATATCTCGTCCTTAGCGATAAATGTGAGGGTTGCTTAACTTTTTTCCATGTGTATATATGGTTCTTAAACTGTCTCCTATGTATCTACCGGGAATGAAACCTGACTGGTCCTCGTTTCCGACCGCTTAAACGTTTAGCTCGAATTCCACCCCTACCCCATGGCCATAGAAGTTCGATTCACTTTCTACAAAGATTAAAAGAAAACGATCTTGCACGAGAAAGATAAAAGTTAAAGGGCATCCAGATGTTTAATAGTAAAGATTCAGAGTAAGAGAGATTAGAAGAAAGCTGTCATTACATTTGAGAAGAGTCGGAAACTTAGTACAAATAAAACGGTATCAACTGTGTAGACCATCTTGTAAATAAGGGATTAGGGTATGGCCTGTGTGACAACTAATATCTTGTCCCCTTCCAATAAAGGCCCACCTTCCCACGTACTTTGAGATTGTCCTACAGGTACCGAAACTGCAGAGTCACCACATGCTGTTGGGGTAAAAACGAACGCCTTGAAGGAAGCTTTAGGGGGGTGCGTAGCTATATGCCCCCGTCTCTATATGCCCCCGTCCCTATATGCCCCCGTCTCTATATGCCCCCGTCTCTATATGCCCCCGTCCCTATATGCCCCCGTCTCTATATGCCCCCGTCCCTATATGCCCCCGTCTCTCTATGCCAACGTCTCTATATGCCCCCGTCCCCATGTCATGTCATGTCATGTCATGTCATGTCATGTCATGTCACATGTCATGTCACATGTCACATGTCACATGTCATGTCACATGTCATGTCACATGTCATGTCACATGTCATGTCACATGTCACATGTCATGTCACATGTCATGTCACATGTCATGTCACATGTCATGTCACATGTCATGTCACATGTCATGTCACATGTCATGTCACATGTCACATGTCATGTCACATGTCATGTCATGTCACATGTCATGTCATGTCATGTCACATGTCATGTCATGTCACATGTCATGTCACATGTTATGTCACATGTTATGTCACATGACATGTCATGTCAAATGTCGTGTCACATGACATGACATGTCACATGGCATGTCATGTCACATGTCATGTCATGTCAATGTCATGTCATGTCATGTCATGTGACATGTCATGTCACGTGTCATGTCATGTCACATGTCATGTCATGTCACATGTCATGTCATGTCATGTCACATGTCATGTCACATGTTATGTCACATGACATGTCACATGCCACATGTCATGTCATGTCATGTCATGTCACATCATGTCATGTCACATCATGTCATGTCACATCATGTCACGTGTCATCTCATGTCACATGTCATGTCATGTCACATGTCATGTCATGTCACATGTCATGTCATGTGACATGTCATGTCATGTCATGTCTCATGTGATGTCATGTCATGTCTCATGTGATGTCATGTCAAATATCATGTCACATGCCATGTCATGTCATGACATGTAACATGACATGACATGTAACATGACATGACATGTGACATGACACGACAGGTGACATGACACGACATGTGACATGACACGACATGTGACATGACATTACATGACATGTGACGTGACATGACATGACATGTGACATGACATGACATGACATGTGACATGTGACATGGCATGACATAAGACATGACATGGCATGACATGTGACATGACATGACATGTGACATGACATGCCACAACATGTGACATGTCGTGTCATGTCATGTGACATGTCATGTCATGTCATGTGACATGTCACATGTCATGTCAGGTCACATGTCATGTCATGTCACATGTTGTGGCATGTCATGTCACATGTCATGCCATGTCATGTCTTGTGTCATGCCATGTCACATGTCACGTGTCATGTCATGTCACATGTCATGTCATGTCACGTCACATGTCATGTAATGTCATGTCACATGTCGTGTCATGTCACATGTCGTGTCATGTCACATGTCGTGTCATGTCACATGTCATGTCATGTTACATGTCATGTCATGTCATGTTACATGTCATGTCATGTCATGTCATGTCACATGACATGTCATGTCACATGTATGTCATGCCACATGTCATGTCATGTCATGTCTCATGTCATGTCACATGTCATGTCACATGTCATGTCACATGTCATGTCACATGTCATGTCACATGTCATGTCACATGTCATGTCACATGTCATGTCATGTCATGTCATGCCACATGTCATGTCGTGTCACATGTCATGTCTCGTGTCCGGTCATGTCATGTCACATGTCATGTCACATGTCACGTCATGTCACATGTCATGTCATGTCATGTCACATGTCATGTCATTTCATGTCACACGTCACGTCACGTCACGTCACGTCACGTCACGTCACGTCATGTCATGTCATGTCATGTCACGTCACGTCATGTCATGTCCATGTGTAGAGACGGGGGCATAACGGTCGGGGGGCATATAGAGACGGGGACATAACGGTCGGGGGCATATATAGACGGGGGCATATAGGGACGGGGCATATAGAGGTGTCCGGTGGTAAAAGAAGTCCAACAAAGCGTTGTTTGTCCAAGCGTTACAAGAACTCCTTTGACAAAGTACATTTTGTCGATTCACGAGTAGAAAATATTCATGAGCCCTGCGAGCTATGCTACTTGAAATCGACGAGCGGTATTCTTGTACAGAACGTGAACAGTGTATTGCTCAGACGACAAACGGTCATTGGGGTAAGTTACATGGATGTTGCTTTGCTGTGTCCAATGAACATGTCATATCCAATGTGTCAAATTACTGTTTTCCTTTCTATGAAATAATGATGTTGATAATGCAAACATGAAAACTGACACCTCGTCATGTGTCGGGATGTTAATGATTGTTGTATGTTCTGTTACATTTCAAAAGTGCACTAGATACCATGCAGTATGGTGTGGTGTAAAAATGATAGCAATACAGATTGTGTGGTCAGGCAGAGAATGGGTTGGCTGGGTGACAGTGCGACTCGGGATGAAATTGGTAATGGTGCCGACTGTGTCTGACAGGAAGTATCATGAGACTGTAAATAAAACAGACGGCAGTGTAACGGGGATTATAGTTAGGAATAGAGACAACTGACGGTGATAGCTGGAAATAATTATACTTAAGATTGAAAGCAAATATGAACACAACAAGATTTGTAAGAATAGCGGTACGGACTGAAAATGAAAATGAATCTGTTTGCTTTTTGTAATTAAAAAACAAATTCTGTTACGTCTTTTATAGTTGTTACTTTCTTCAAAAATATTTGTGATGTACTGTACAAACAAATATGGTAATTTATTCCTAAAATTACGGCCTATCATTTTATTACCCTTGATTGATATGCACATGCTTTGGTTTTAATCATATCTGATTTGTATTTGTTTAAGTTTGGAAAAATGTTTCGGACAAAAAAAAACAATATTTGCTCTACACATTATATGGAAATGAAAGACATCTGGGTCAAGCTTTTGTTGTCATTTCTATGTTTGCATGTACTGCATCCACCTGCAAGCTCGTCAAGATTGTGGAACGGCGTCCAATGTCT
>CM031597.1:23279652-23294652 GCA_018398815.1 Conus ventricosus
ACATTTACCACTAAAGTATCAAAGAGAAGGCATCTACATTTTGCTGTATTTCCTGTCCGCAACATGAGGAACATGTATGTTGATACCTAATGTTGTAAGTTCACGATTCAAAGGGCACTTTGCATGGGTCAGCAATCACGAAGAAACGTTCTAGAACAGATTAGGATGTGACGTATGTGACCATTGCACCTCACCAATGACGATTATGATGAATTCTTATGTAATGGCTGTCTTCCATGGATTCCACACATATTCATGTTCGGATTTGTTTTCACAGATGAACGAGTTAAATGCCATGTGTCTAATATCTGTGTCAGCTACTTTTGAACGTATCTTTTCGGTCAGAAATAAACTGCCTTGCAGCTAGGTACATAGACATTAGCGTTATCATGTCTGTAGAAGGGGACCTTTGTCCTTTTCTCATTTCTACCATTTGTTTCAGGTCATTTTCTATGTTCTGACTGTGGCCTTCGGAGCATGTAAGTATAAAACTGTTTCCGTGCCTCTCCAAATCCCTCCCTCAAGCCCAACCTTTCTGCCCCCCCCCCCCCCTCCCCCCCTCCCCTCCAGTTTATCCTGTCCATCTGACCCCTTTCTCGCTCTTTTCCTTTTGTTTTCTTCTTTTCCTTATCACACCTGTAAATTAATTTGATACGACGAATTGCATTCAAAAACAGAATTAACATGCTTTACTCTATGGCAAACTGCCAAGCCATAACACTAAAGAGGACAGTCAATTCCACAGAAAAAAGAATACATTCGACGAAGGGAGCTTACTCGTATAATTCATTAAGCATTGATGTCAAGTAAGATAAAACTACAGAAGATGACAGAGATATCTTGGGTCACGATTGTAATACACCACAGCCCCGTTTGAATCAAATTTAGTATCGTTAAAAGAACGTATGTATGTTCTTGGCTGTCTTTCAAAGTTAGTTGAGTTAAGGTTAATACTACTGGCAATTTTGTCGATGGAGAAATGCTGATTTCCCCCGAAGAAAGAGCAAAAGGCGTCTTCTACTTTAATAGGAATAGATTTATAAATACTGCGACATGTTTTTCATTCTAGAGATGGGCTTCACAAGTACAGACAATAGCAGATAAACCATTTCGACAAGCAATGCAAGAATACACGCCAAAAATTACGTACATCTTCTCATCCAACATAATTACAAGTTCACTGTTCACAAACTGTGTCCTCGTTGAGTCAGTCATTGACTGGAGGCAAAGAGAACAATGGAAAAAGACGATCGAAAGCACAGCGCGCGTCATCTCCATCACTGCTGTCACTTGAAAACTGGCTAGAAGTCTCCTGGCGCAGTCTACCGGAGAATGCCGCTAGAAATGCTTTGTGAAGATGTTAGGACAATTGGTCGTGCGGACATGTAAAGACGCCAACCAGTGAAGCCAGTAGAGGCATGAGGCGATTAGCCTGAAACTGTATGTTCACACAGAAAGGCAAGGGAGCTTCCAAAATCCCGTCCTTCTGTAGAGTACCAGGAAGTGTTGACATTTAAAAAAACTGTTTACGAAATAAGAGAAGAAAGCAGACTTAGTATATATACTATTATCCTATTGACAAATCAATCCACGTAAGAGAAACAACTCATCTACCCACAAAATAGTATCAATCATTAAATAAGAATATAGGTTTCTGGACTCTGGATTCGACATTAGAAAAGTAGTTACAGACTCAGAATCAAAAACTTACTTGGAGAATATTTCGACAGGATCGCCCTGTCTTCTTCAGCTCACTGTTGCTGTTGTGGCAGCAAGGCCTGGTGGGACGACTGTTGTGTGGGGTGAACGGTTGTCAGGATCTGATTGTAGATGGGGGGAAGTTCAAAGCCTTGACCTCTGTTCAGGCTGATTTCGATGGCTTCTTTAACTTTTCTTTATGTGAGGAAGGGCTCTAGATAAGATCTTGGTTTCTTGGGGCTGAAACTGTGGTCTGTGGCTTGTAGATGTTCATGTATGGCAGAAGTAGATCGGTTTTGATGTTCCTGTAGACAGGTGGTGAGTGGTCTTGCTGTCTCACCAATGTAGGTATGGGTACAGTCTTGACAACCTACCTGGTACACTACACCACACTGCTTGAGGGGATCCGTTTTGTCTTTGACATGGGTCATTTGCTGGCGTAGGGAGTTGGTGGGTTTGTGGAACACTTTGCATCTATGTTGTTGGAAGGTCCTGGCTAGATGCTCTGAGACTCCTTTAATGTAAGGGATCCCCACTTTCACACTGTCCGTATCTGTAGAAGAAGGGTAGCAAACTCGAGGGTTGTCCCACATCCATGCAGGGTATCCATTAGCGGAAAGGGCAGTCTTGATGTGTTCTTCTTCTTTCAGCTCTTCCTCCTTAGTGGAACACAGTACAGAGGCTCTGTGCATGAGGGTGTTGACAACAGATCTCTTGTGCTGGAGGGGGTGGTTAGAGTGAAAGTTCAGATATTGGTCAGTGTGGGTGGGTTTCCTATAGACTGTGGTCTCCACCATGTCTTCATGGGTTCGGGTGATGAGTGTGTCCAGGAACGGGATCTTCCCCTCTGCGTCAGTTTCCGAAGTGAATTGGATACTGTCGTCGATGGAATTCAGGTGAGAGGTGAAGCTGTCAACCTCCGTCTCCTGTATGCGGGTCATGGTGTCATCCACATAGCGGTACCACATGCTGGGAGGGTTGGCAGTGGTCGCAAGGGCTACTTTTTCAAAATGTTCAATGTACAAGTTGGCTTCCACTGGAGATACCCATGGCAGCTCCTTGTTTCTGCTGGTAGAACTCATGGTTGAACGAAAAGTAGGTGCTAGTGAGGTACAGTTTCAACAGTTCTAGCACCTGTTCTGTAGTGAGTTCACACCGGTGACAAAGGTGGTAGTCATCCTCAATCTTCTCCCGAATGACTTGGAGAGCCTTGGGTACAGGGATACTAGTGAAAAGTGCACATACATAAAAAGGCCACAGTTTCAACCCCCAAGAAACCAAGATCTTATCTACAGAGCCCTTCCTCACAAAAAGAAAAGTTAAAGAAGCCATCGAAATCAAGACCAGACGCCCCAGCCTGAACAGAGATCAAGGCTTTGAACTTCCCCCCATCTACAATCAAATCCGGACAACCGTTCACCCCACACAACAGTCGTCCCACCAGGCCTCGCTGCCACAGCAGCAACAGTAAGCTAAAGAAGACAGGGCGACCCTGTCGAAATATTCTCCAAGTAAGTTTTTGATTCTGAGTCTGTAACTACTTTTCTAATATTACCAATCATTGTTTTACTTTCCTTGACACCGTTGTCGAACTTTTCCATCGTTTCAAACATATATGAATTTTAGTCGTTCTTCCCCGCAAGACACGAAAACTTTCTTTTTATCATCTGCAATAATTTTCATAGTTCATGGCCAGCGAAAAAAGAAAGTTTCATAGTGCTGCGTCAGCTCCATTGTTAAAGAACGATGAAATCCCGTCAGATGATGCATTGTGACTAATATTTCTGAAACAGTTCCTAAGACAAAATAATCATGTTTCTAAAAACTTTCAACAGATCCCTCAAAGAGGATTTACGGAACTTATGGATGGAGACGATTAACTTGCAATCGAGCGTGAAGACGACAAACAAGACAAAGTTGACTGACTGTATTCAAGGAAAAAACGAAAATGGATCAAAGAAGGGAAGAAAAATGACAAAGCGAAGAAAAGGAAACTAGGAAGAAGAAAAAAAAAAGAATGATGATGATGATGATGATGATGATGATGATGATGATGATGATGATGATGATGATGATGATGACGATGATGAAGACTGGAGGACAAAAAAGTCGGGTCATACCATTCTTTTTCCGGCCGGCATTACATTAGAAATCAAATAAACGTATATCGTGGCAATCGAACCCTTGATTTTCATAAGGGTCACCAGGAAAGGTCATATTGTATACTTGTTCAAATCTCACTGATAGTCCATTTCATCGGTTAAAAAGAATAGTGGAAAGCATCATTGAAAACAAAAAGCTTGAACGAGCATGACTTTTACATCCGATCAGTCGATCATGTCATTTTGAGAACACATCATGTAGCGTTTGTATGTGAACTTCTGTTAACCGAGATGGTAGAAAGAAACTCGTGGAGAGCGTGGCAGCAGAGAGTCCTCAGAAGAGAAGCCCCCTTCAAGCAAGTGTTTCGGCCCTTATCTCCTGACACTCTAGGGGGTTGGGCCACACCCAGTTCATGACTCCGGATGTCCCTCTGCTGCCCCCTTTTTTTCCCATCTTGGGACGAGCCATGGCTGGGATTCGAGCCCATGACCCTCTGGACATGCTCATTTTCCACTTAATGATTCGCACTCTAATCACTGAGCCACAGGGACACCTGATATTTGTAGGAAATCTAAGCCTTATGAAGTTCACTTTTGTTTCTCCTTGACCAGATCCAGCTTGAATACCTCTCTGCCGCTTCTGCCATTGCTTTCAGGGCTCTGTTTTTTTCCCTCCCTGCAACTGAGAGCTGTTTCATGAGGCTGTATGCAGACGTTCCTACAAACCCCCTAGCTCCAATTTCTGCAGTGAGGACTTTGACCTGATAGCCTTCTCTCCTCAGACTGTTTGCCAGATCAGCATACTTTTCAGTCTTGTAGATTTGAGCTGCCTCCATTCTGTTCTCATATGGCACCGTGAGCTCGATCATGATCAGCTGCTTGGTTGACTGAGAGTGGACTACTATGTCTGGTCTCATGCCACTCTTACTGATGATCTCTGGGTGGCTCTTCCATTCTAGGATGTCTGCAGTGCACTCCCAGTCATCTGCCCCGTCCAGCAGACTCTGCCTGCATGTTCCGAGTGGCACTGTTGTTCTTGGCCATGATTTGCCGCCTCCTGCCGTGAAGAATGTTGCGGGTGCTTTTGGAGTCCTGATTTTCCCTTTTGGGGTGTTGTACTAGCCCAGACTACTTGTACAATCTCTTTGAGCACTTGGTTGTGCCTCCATGTGTACCTTCCTTGAGCCAGGGCTACTTTACATGAGCTTAGGATATGCCCACTGTTTGTTTTTCATGGCAGAGGGGGCATGCATGATCGTCTGTTTTTCCCCACTTCACCAGGTTTGCTTTTGAGGGCAGAAGTCATATGCAGATCTGAGAATGAAGCTGATCCTGAGAGGGGCCATGTACCAAATGTCATTCCAAGTAAGACTTCTTTGGAGTGCATTCTCCCACGTTGTCCATTGCCCTTGCTGGCTCTGCTGGACTGGACTGTTTAAAAGCGACAAAACAAACCACAACAACAACGAGTGGTCACAAAACAATGAGAAAAATACAAAAGTCTAAACGCAATGATGCAATTCTCTCTCTCTCTCTCTCCTCTCTCTCTCTCTCTCCTCTCTCTCTCTCTCTCTCTCTCTCTCTCTCTCTCTCTCCTCTCTCTCTCTCTCTCTCTCAGGTTGCTACACGTACGTTTCAGACCATGGATGCAGTGTAAATGATTACTTTGTTATGTCGTGTGATTTGTTTGCATTATTATGTGATTCATGTGAGTTACGAGTGTCTGAGAGATTCGATTCGGATCACATGCCTGTGGAATTTCATTTGAGTTACAACAGGGATAATGCCAACTCGGAGATAAGTCCTTCTGAATACAGTTTTACATTGGAAAGGTTTGTATGGAATGAAGACCGTGCTGATGTGTTTATGAGTAATATTTCCATGCAACAGATTCAAGAAAAAATCAGATATGCAGTTAGTGTTATTGATGTCAATGTAAATGAGGCTTGAATGTTTTCAACACCTGCATCAAAGATGCAGCACAGTGTATGAAGAAAGAAATAAGAATTAATGATTCGAAATCAAAAGATTGGTTTGATGCTGAATGTCAGACAATAAAAAGAAAGTCCGAAATTTATATAGAAAATTTAATCGTACGCATGACGACAAAGATCGTGATTTCTATTGTAGGGCAAGACGCGAGTACAAACACTTGCAAAGGTTTAAAAGGAAACAATTTAACAACGCATTGCTGACAGGACTAATTGCATCTATGGAAAATCAGAAAGAATTTTGGAAGAATGTACATCGAATTTCATTAAAAAGAAAACAACCAGTGAACAGCATCAGTATTGAAACCTGGTACGAACATTTTAAGTCACTTCTAACGAAAGACGTAGATCCTAACAGCGGGTTACAACTGGATCATAATGAAGGAGAGGAATGATTATTTAAGTCGTCCGATTTCAAAAGAGGAAGTAATGTTTGCTCTTAGAAAAATTAAGAAATGTAAAGCTCCTGGACCAGACGGTATAATTGGAGAGCTGCTGAGGTATGCTTGTAAATCTGACCTGATTATGAACTTTTTTGTAACCTTCTTCAATTCTCTATTTGATAAGGGAATTTATCCTGAACACTGGACGGAAAGTATTGTTCTACCACTGTATAAGAAAGGCAACGTGAATGATCCTAATAACTATAGAGGAATTTCTTTAAGTGACGCAAGTAGTAAATTATACAGCACTATTATCAATCGCCGATTACAGGAATGGGTTGAAGATAATAATATCACTGGTGAATATCAGGCAGGTTTTAAGCGCAATTATTCAACTGTTGATCATATATTTACTTTGATGGCTTTGGTGCAAAAACAGTTTTCTTTAAATCGTAAATTGTATGTCGCTTTTATAGATTTTGAGAAAGCATTTGATTCTGTTAATCGAACTATTCTGTGGCCTATTCTCTTAAAAGCTGGTGTTCATGGAAAACTGTTTAGATGCATAGTTAGCATGTATTCCTGTGTTAAAGCAAGGTTCGGTTGTGGAGGAAATGTGACTGACTACATTCAATGTACCTCAGGTGTAAAACAAGGGGATGTGTGCAGTCCTGTTTTATTTTCTCTTTTCATTAATGATGTTAACATCACATGTTGTTGGAAATGGAAAACATGGTGCACAATTTACTTGCGATGCTCTTGAGTTGTTTATTCTTCTCTTGCAGATGATGTTGTTCTGATGTCTGAAACTATTATTGGCTTACAAACTCAACTAAATAATCTATCACTATCTGCATCTTCACTTCAGTTAACAATTAACATGTCAAAAAGCAATATAATTGTGTTTAGGAAGGGTGGGTTTTTAGGAATTAGAGAAAGGTGGACTTATAATGGAGTGTTTATGCCAGTGGTCAATGTATATAAATATTTAGGAATATATTTTTCAACGAAATTAAGCTTTACTTTTGCATGCAAGGATCTTGCCAGTAGAGCTAAGCGTGCACTACTATGCATCATGCAACACTTATCAAAATTAGAAAACCAGTCTTTGAAATTATTTATAAAATTGTTCGATTCTCAGGTACAGCCTATCGCTCAGTATGGAGCTGAAATCTGGGTCTTTATGATTCTGCTGTTTATTGTGAAAATGTCCATTTATTTGCATTGAAAAAGTTTCTAGGAGTGAGCATGCGAACACCTAACGATTTAGTCTACGGCGAAGTAAACAGATATCCAATATATTTGAATTCTGCGACAGCTTGCATACGTTATTGGTTGAAAATAACACAAATGGACATTTCAAGGTTGCCAGGAAAGCATATAAATATGTTGTATGATTTGATGGTAGAGGGAAAAGAAACTGGGTTTCTAACGTGAGGACTAATTTACATAAACTTGGATTTGGATATGTTTGGCTACAACAGAGCGTTGGGGACATAAATGGATTTCTTCGTGCATTTAGGAATAGATTGATAGATTGCAGATGGCAAGAATGGTCATGTCATGTTCATGAAAGTGACCGATTTGCTTTTTATAGACAGTTCAAATCTATACATTGTGTGCCGGTATATTTATCTATTGAAATGGATAATCATTTAAAATATATCATGACAAAGTTCAGATTAGGTATTTCTGATCTTCTGTTCATTTTATCGTTATAAGAAGCATAACAAACTTGAACTGACATGTCCGCTTTGTAAATGTGCCGAAGAAAATGAAATTCATTTTGTGTTGTGCTGTCCCGCTCTAAGTGACCTGAGGAATCAGTTCATTCATCAAAAATATTGTAGACATCCTTCTTCATTTCGACTTTCATTACTAATGGCATCTACAAATGAAACTACTGTAAAACTTTTGCTATTTTCTTGTACAAGGCATTTAAAATTCGAAGTATAGCATGTAGTTAGGCATTGGCTGTTGTATGTTGTTTAATATCGAGTATGCTGTTATTTGTGGATGCCTAGATGTTTCATGATTTGCTTATGTCTGTCTGAAAAGATTTGATCTCACACACCCCCTTCATTAGGGGCCATGGCCTGTATGAATAAAACATCCGTATCCGTATCCGTATCCGTATCTCTCTCTCTCTCTCTCTCTCTCTCTCTCTCTCTCTCTCTCTCTCTCTCTCTCTCGTGTGTGTGTGTGTGTGTGTGTGTGTTGTGTGTGTGTGTGTGTGTGTGTGTGTGTGTGTGTGTGTGTGTGGTGTGTGTGCGTGTGTTGTGTGTGTGTGCGTGTGTGTGTGTGTGTGTGTGTGTGTTGTGTGTGTGTGTGTGTGTGTGTGTGTGTGTGTGTGTGCAAGTCCATCATGGAGATGAGGAATTCATTGAAAGATTTGACAGCATAAAACGATGTCCAAGATTGAGTATTAAATTGAAAAAAAAATCGGCTATAACTACTTGTGGTTGCAATATGTCAAAAGTAATCGGAAAATGAATTAATATGCACTTGCTTCATTAAAATTTTGATTTTCATGTTTGTATTGTTATTGCCCGTGATTTTGTTAATGCTGTCGTCATACATTTCTCATCATTGTTGCTTGGTTGCTGTTGTTGCTATTTTTTCCTGTTAAACCAAATGGCTGGTGCTTTTATACAGTGATCAGCCAGCTAATGTTTGCTTGGTCTGAACTAAAGTAGTTTAGATAATTATCCACTGTGCTTCCAATAATATGTAACATGCTGAGTAATGCGTATTGGTGTGCGGTTTTAATAATGTTTATATGATTATATTTCTGGGTTCGAAACTAATCTGTGGTATAAATAAAAGAGAAAGAAGCACACACAACTTCATCTCTTATTCGTCTTCTATCTGGAGCAATCTCTGTAACTTCTCCAAATCGTGCTTCTAGTGTGAACTCACGCCTGTGTGTACTTGTGCTTGCTGTGTGTGTGTGGTCCTTCCGACAGAACTTCTATGGAAAATTTCTATACTGTTGAAGGCTTTTTTTTATTTTAATTTGCATGGTTTTTAATTCTTTCCCCAAAGATATTGCAGAAGCCCAGGAAATGCCGATGCACACGGAATGGACGCTTTATATAGAACACAAAAACTGGAACGAGGCTGAGTTCTGGTGCGAGCTTTCCGGGGGCTACCTTGCCAACCTCAACACCACCCACAAGACACAAGTCATGGATGAGTTGATGACGAAAGATCCTTGGGTACGACAGGGTAAGTCATATAGGAAGGGGAGAGGGGGGGGGGTTGGTTGTTACAATGCAGCAATGCAATGAAAGATTACTTTATGAACTTTAAATTTGGACTTGCTTTATCAAGACCTTTTTTTGTAGCATTTCACAATAATCCCACCACTAGTAAAATATTTCAAAGCGATTTTTAAAAGATTGTCGGCTTGATTTACAATTGTTTCACTGCAGTTACGATCAAAGCGAGCTTGTGATATATATATATATATATATATATATATAATATATATATATATATATATATATATATATATATATATCACAAGGAGCAGGCAATACAAATATATGTGCCTTTGAGAGGGATTACGATGGTTCCCTCAGGCAGCTAGTGAAGGGCTTCTCATATTTATAATATATTCCCCCATTTTCTATATCTTCAATTTTTTTTTAAAGTTCAAATCTTTGCCAGGTCATTACTATAACGACTGAAGAATTGTTAGCCTGCACTTGTTTTCCTCCACTACTTAATTGTTCAGCATTCTATTGTTTGGTCAATCAGTGGGAGACTGCATCTCTTAGGAGATCCAAGTAAAGGTAGTTCTGTGCAATTCTTAGCCACTCACAATGCTTGGGTTATTGAACAGCACAGCTGACCACTCAGACTGTTCGATATCTCTTGATCTCCCTTGCATCCTTGAATGGATCCTCAAGCATAGGCTCAAAGATTGTCCCCTACATTTTATATTGTTTGAATAATGCTTTTAGTTTTTCAGCGACTTTTTCCTCTCCACACTTTTGTTTTGTTCCATTTATTACCCTTCACTGGCTGCTTTGAGGCTGCTGTTGGATTCTTTTTTGAACCCTTGGTGGTGAGAACACCACAGAATTATGGACTGTGGTGTGTCTCTATTTGACACCAAGAGCACAGACACAATCAGCCGTGTCTCCCTGATGAGTCCGATCCAGCGGACGAAAGGCCTAGGAGACAGGCAATACAAATAAATGTGCATTTAAGAGGGATTACGATGGTTTTCTCAGGCAGCTAGTGAAGGGCTTCTCATATTTATAATATATTCCCCCCATTTTCTTTCTCCATATTCATTTATTTTTTAAAGTTCAAATCTTTGCCAAGTCATTACTATAACGACTGAAGAATCGTTAGTCTGCACTTGTTTTCTTCCACTACTTAATTGTTCAGCATTATATATATATATATATATATATATATATATATATATATATATATATATATGAATGAGAGAGAGGTAACATGATGAATATGCTGTGTAGATTCTTTAGAAAATGAAATTTTCAGTTTAAGCTTGCCCTGTTAAACAAAACTATATATGTGTTTGAATCTGTGAACGTACATGCATAAGTGTATGCATTCTTGAATGCATATTTGTTCAAACCATGAACAGTTGTGTGTGTGTGTGTGTGTGTGTGTGTGTGTGTGGAGAGAAAACTCTGAACTCTGAAAAATTTAATGAATAGGCTATAGACCCATGTCATTGGGACTGGTAAACCAGAATCAATTTGTATCGGTGCAGAAACACAATTTATACATTCTGTAATAATGCATACAAACACACCTGTACTATGCACATTTACATTTCCACTTCATTATTCATTCGAGTGAACTACCGCGCAGTTTGAAAGCTTTTTCAAGATAGATAGCGAGTCGAACTATTTGTGATTTATTCTCAGATGCCAGAAGCATTGTAAGTTTGAACTGCGAATGTTGGTT
Organism: Conus ventricosus; assembly: GCA_018398815.1. NCBI lineage: Eukaryota > Metazoa > Mollusca > Gastropoda > Neogastropoda > Conidae > Conus > Conus ventricosus. The sequence goes on from CM031597.1 coordinate 23,290,777, forward strand.
GTAGTATTTACGAGGAATATACTTTTCTCTTAAATCCTGATACCGCGGACAATGTAAAACAAAGTGAATTTCGGTCTCCACCTGCGAAACACAGAATGGACATGACATATCGTTTTCCGTTATATTTCAACGGAAGGGTAGATTGTGCACGTTCAGCTGTGAGACACCTAACCGTAACCTAATCAAACTGATTCTTGCTCGCAAATGATTAAGTACATTCAAATAGGGAGATAGAATCAATTCACTCTTGAATGTTCGATACAACAAGAAACGATCACTTTGTTCCATGTCATGAGACCATTGCATCTTTAATTAGAAATGAAATGAGGCAGGGAACAGTAAACAAGTGGGGTAACTTCAGCTCCCATAAGAAAACCTAACACAGAGTAACTTTTATTCAAGACTGGCACAGCCTTTTAAACTTGAATAAATTCAGACAAATACATAGACAAACAATCTAATATTGGGGGGGTGGGGGGGGGGGGGGGGGGGGAACAAGCGCAGGCCAACAACTGAACTGTCTTCATAGTAATGACTTGGCAAAGATTAGGACTTAGAAGGGGGAGGGGGGGGGTTGAAGATGGAGAAACTGGGAACATGAAATTAAGAAAATATATTACAGATATGAAAACTCTTCACTAGCTGCATAAGGGAACCATCGCAATTCCTTTGAAGGCAGATATATTTGTATTGCCTGCTCCGAGGCCTTTCGTCCGCTGGGTCGGAACTCATCAGGGAGACACGGCTGCTTGTGTCTGCGCTCCTGACGTCAAATAGAGACACTCCACAGTCCATAATACTGTGGTGTTCTCATCACCAAGGGTGCAAAAAAGAATCCAATAGCACCCCAAAGCAGCCAGTGAAGGGTAGTAAATAAAACCAAATGATAGTGTGGGGAGGAAAAAAGTTGCTGAAAAACTAAAGACATTGTGCAAATAGTATAAAATGTAAGGGACAATCTTTGAGCCTACGCTTGAGGATCCACCCAAAGATGCAAGGGAGATCAAAAGACAAACACATAGACGGACAGAAACAAATACAAATAACCTCAATTTAATCGAAACAAAATTAGAAATGAAATGGGGCAGGAACAGTAAACAATAAACAGTAAACAAGTGGGGTAACTTTTGCTCCCGTAAGAAAACCTAACACAGAGTAACTTTTATTCAAGACTGGTACAGCCTTTTAAACTTGAATAAAGTCAGACAAATACATAGACAAACAATCTAATAGTGGGGGAAAAAACATGCGCAGGCCAACAACTGAACTGTCTTCATAGTAATGTCTTGGCAAAGATTAGGACTTAAGGAGGGGGGGGGGGGGGAGTTTGAAGATGGAGAAACTGGGAACATGAAATTAAGAAAAATATATTATATATATTACTGGGAACATGAAATTAAGAAAATATATTACAGATATGAAAACTCTTCACTAGCTGCATAAGGGAACCATCACAATCCCTTTTGAAAGCAGATATATTTGTATTGTCTGCTCCGAGGCCTTTCGCTCCGCTGGGTCGCAAGGGAGATCAAAAGACAAACACACAGACGGACAGAAACAAATACAAACAACCTCAATTGCACTGCATCATTTACTTTATGCATCTTGTAATCATTAATAACACTGTTTTGTATTGCTCTCAAAAATGCCTTCTCATCCTCAACCCCCTGATTCTCCCAAACCTCTCCATATCCATATCTGTACAAAAAGAAACAAATTGCCGATGCCCATGTATTCTTGTTGTTATTATGAAAATGTAGCAGCATTCTATACGACTTGTGAGGCAAACGATGAAATGGCATCTTCAACATTCTTCACCAGTATCTAACACTTTTGAGATGCAAGTTTACATATAGTGGAAAACGTCCTAACTCACCGTATATCATCACATTAGGAGTTCTTATGCTGACATTTAGAAATCTTTTTGTGAGAACAAGTGCACTTTTTCTACTATATCAAGATTTCCTATGATGCCTTAAACTTCGGCTCCATAACTAAGCATAGGCTGGATCTGAGCATCAAAAGTTTAAAGAATATGACTGGAGATTTTTCTCCTAATGGCCAAAGCAACTTAAAAATGTTAATGACCCCCTTTTTTTGCTCGACTGGCTAAATCGTTCAAACAGTGAGTAAATGACAGCCTAGTCGACATAATGACACCAGATATTTATACATATTAACGACTGATAGTTTATTCCGTCCATAATGCCATGTTCAGAGACATATCCGCCACTTCTGAAGATGACAATATTTGACTTATCTAAATTCACGATTAAACCAAGCCTTTTTGGCATCTCATGCAACACATTAAATTGGGTTTGCAAGCCTGTGATCGAATCAGAAACTAGAATAATATCATCGGCAAACATAAGAATAAGAATTTCAAAAAAATCAGGAATAAGCTGAATTCCATGTCTTCCTCTTTGGATGATTTCTTCCGCCAATTCATTTATGAACAGAGAAAACAGGACAGGACTGCATTTTTCTCCCTGTTTCAAACCAATGGGACATGTGAATGCTTCAGTCAGATCACCTTCAACTCTAACTTTTGCTTTAACAATGTTATAAATACTAGTTATAGCCTGGTACATTTTCCCTCGAATACCCCTTTTCTTCAGGACAGCCCATAACTTCGAGCGATGGGACAGAATCAAAAGCTTTTCTAAAATCTATAAATCCAACATATAATTTTTTGTGTAACAATAATTGTTTCTGCACCATTGCAAACAACGTAAAAATATGATCAACAGTGCTGTGTTTTTTTCTGAAGCCTGGTTGACAATCGTTTATCACATTATTGTGTTCAATCCATTTTGATAATCTTTCATTTAATATATGACTATATAGCTTACTGCAGACATTCAATAACGAAATACCGCGATAATTATCAGGTAAGCTCCGATCGCCTTTTTTGAAGAGGCTGTATAAAGGCTTCAGACCACTGTAACGGATAGGTTCCTGTGGTAAACATTACCTCAAATAATGCAACTAAAAAGGAGCAATTATGATGATAGAATTTATAAATACTTCACCTGTGATCCCATCAGGACCTGCTGCCTTGCCATTTTCTAACGAACGCACGGCAGCAAAAACTTCATTCTCTGTTAATATTGGGGGGCACTCGATAGATCCCGTCTCGACAGATGACTTAAGAGAATCTGTGTTCACGTGCTGACCGTCATCCTCGGTCCACTGGCGTTATCATCCTCTTCATTACTTTCACTGTCCACTGTATTTGAAATGTTGTCAGAATTTGACTGAAATACTTGGGAAAAATGTGTGTACCACTGCTCCTTACTAATGTTATTTACTACAGACTTTTTAGAAATACAAGATCGCAACTTATTCCAGAATCCTGTCGGATTATTAATATTTGCATGTAATGCCTGCAATGTCGACGTACGGTGGTTTTTCTTTTTAATCCTCAGGAGCTCTTTATATTCTCTTCGTTTCTCGTTATATACAGTTCTTAAAACATCGTCATCCGCATGTCTGTAATACTGTCTCAAATCACATCTAAGTTCCCTTCTACACTGACTACATTCTTGATCGAACCATGGTCTGATATTCCTTTTCCTACTGTTACCGTTTTCTTAATATATGAACAAGCACTGAGCAACGCTTCGTTAAATATCTGAAGAGCTTCGTTAATGTCAGTATTTATTAAAGAGGATGCTGTTCCTAAACCGCTTTTAAAATTCATTGGATTTAATATTCTTCTTAAAATCTTCACATTTGTTTTGTCCCAGACAAGTTTTTCAAGCTTAAAACTGCTCGCGTTTACGTTTGTTTCTTCCTCAACATTAACCTGTGAGTTAAACACAACTTCAACAGGGATGTGTTTTGTTTCAATTTTGGGACGAACATTTCAGTGAA
>CM031597.1:23299652-23338036 GCA_018398815.1 Conus ventricosus
GGCTGGCCATTAACTTGGTCTTCTCGGCACTGATTTCTTTGACATATCTTGATGATGTTTCATCCAGTGTTTGAACAAATTGGGCGAGTTGTTGTTGACTGTCTGCCAGGCCATCGGTATCTTCTGTCTATTGAAGGCTTGTGATGGCTATTCCGCCATCTCTTGGTGTGTCCACATGATCTCCAAGTGCATGTATTGTGAAGCGTTTCAGGAATGTGTTGAAAAGTATGGGAGATGGTGGCTATCCCTGGCGAACACTAACTGAAGTACAGAACCACTCCCCAAAGGCACCCTGTATGAGCACTGCAATGGTCGCTATGGAGTGCAGTCACTGGATTGTGTTGATTAGCCTTTTCTCTGTGTCGATTTTCTTCACCGTTGCTTAAAGCGTCTTCTCTGTCAAACATCTTCTTGAAGTCTGTGAAGACGTGGGTTGCACTTCCTGTTATAAATGCTTATCGCAAAGGCTACGAAGGTTAAAGATCTGCTCGATGGTACGTCTGCTGTTGTGGAATCCAGCCCGTCTTTCAACAAATCAAAATCTGTTCAGAATGATTTTGAGCATTGCTTTGCTGGTATGGCTGATCAAGCTGATAGAGTGCAGTTCTGTAAGTGTCAGAGATTTCCTTTCTCAGGAGGGGCACGATTAGTTATGGAGTCCATGGGATGGACCACTCCCCAAGCCAGATTTTGTTGCACTGACAGTTCCTTCCTCTCCATATACTTCAAGAGTTTTGCAGGCTTGTTGTTGACGCCTGCCACCTGAACACATTTCGCTGCAGCTAAAGCTTTTTAAAGGAGTGTTGAAAAGTCATCCTCATTGAATGCATACTGCCCTGCAAATACTTTTGGATCTCCTTTGCTCTGTTTGCTGTTATAGAGTTTAGAGCTTTTTGTGTCTACATCGTTGATTTCTTCCTCCTCTTTGAGAGAGTTGCCATCTTTGTCCTGAAAGCTGCTGATTTGACTTTGCTTTTGTTTTGTCAAGTCTCCCAAAATCTTAGATTTTGTGTGACGTTGTTGTCTAGGTTTCCTTCAAAGTCCTCACACTGTTGTTCGATCCAGGTCTTTTTGACATTTTTCATTCCCTTGCTGATCCTCTTATTCGTGGCGTTGTATTTCTCTCATCAATTTTCTTTAGCGGTTTTAAACTCCTCCAGGTGTCACACATCTCTTAGATATTGTCTGTGATCCACATGTTTGATTTCAATGGGCTTATTCCTAGAACCTCTGTTGCTATTTCATTGTTCATATGGTTAAAAGGTTTAAAAGGAATGCAGGTCTCTTCCGATAGTTGGTAAGACGAATTTCCTCCTCCTAAACTGCTTAACATTGTTCAGCGAATAACAGAATCGTTCCGTGTGGCACACTTGAATTTCAGACAGTTGTCTTTCACTCTCTTTAGTTCTTCAAATGTATCTCAGACTTCATCATCACAAAGTCATGGTCACTGCCGTCAGCTCTTGCAAAGCAAACTACTACTGTGGAAAAAATCGTGGGCACTGTCCGTCTGGAAATCACTTTAGTGCAGAAGCGATATAATTACAGGTCGGTATACTATAGTCGCTATTCTAACAGGGCAGGCGCATAAACTCGTGTTATTCGAGATATAAATGTCATCAGCTTCGATTGAGAATAGACTCACTGCAAATTGATTTTACTCTTTCTTTCATACTTCATTTAATCTTTTATTTCTTTTCATTGAGGAAGTGGTGCGGGGGGGACTTTTTGGGGACGGATTGTTCCAAATATACAAAAGAAAACCATATTTGAATTAGGGAAGAGAATATAAAATAAATTGCGAACGATTTTGAAAAATAGAAAACCCTTTGTTTAAAAACTTTCAAAACTTTTTTTTTTCAACGAGAGGCCCACAGAAAAAAGGCTAAAAATCTCGAAAAAAGACACGGAAGGGTTTCATTTTTCCAACGTTTTCCCCCCTGTTTGAATCTCAAACACTGGATCATGAGGAGTTCTTGAAGATTTTTTTATGACATAAACCCTGAGATTGTCTTTGGAGAAACACGGTTTCAGATTTTGAAGCAGTTTTGTTTTTATACTTTGGGGTTTAAAGGCCCCCCAAAAAAAAAAATCGTCATGAAGTTGTCATTGTACCCGGAAATTTGGGGGGGGCAGCTGCATTCCTATCTCAGTCATCAGGTTGTGAGCGGCCTTACGGAGGGGGGTAGGAAGGATTCCCCCATCAAGTCACCCTCACCCCCCAAAAAGGGTAGAGGTGTTGTATCAATCTGATTTTAAAAAGTTTGCTTAATAATCTTGAAACCATATACCTCTTTGTCCAGATTTCAACACTTTTTTCCCCCCCTCGGTCACTACTGTCTTCCCAAGCAGCATTGCCTACCCCCCCCCCTTTCACAATGTTTACCCAAGATCCATCATTGTATAGACGTGGGAGGTGTGGAAACAAGAGGCAATAGAGACCTCACGATTTCACAGAGGATGCTCTCTTACGGGTAATCCTGTCCGATGACGTCGTTTCGAAAAAAAAGGGCGTCAGCAGCCACGCACTGAAGAGCAATTGAACGCGGAGTGACGGGGACTGTCAGAACAGATGCGACGATCTGGGGGTGGACGCTGGGCTGCTATATGACGCGGGGAACGCAGTGTTTACTGTACAAAAACACGTCACCGTTCTTCTTCGGGGTGACGTCACCCAAACCCCTTTTTGACGAAACATTCCATGTTTATCAAAAAGTTTGAAGGGAGCATATTGAATATCCTCCGAATTGTTATTGCTTTCTTTTTGAATTTATGCAAGTGCCTGTCGCCGGCGTGTGGTAGTGTGCGCCGCGTGTGTTGTGTTGTTTGGGGGTGGTGGTGTGTGGCGCGCGGCGCTGCGGCGTGCGTGGGGGGTGCGTGGTGGTGTGTGTGTTGTGGTGTGGGGTGTGTGTGTGTGTGTGTGTGTTTGTGTGTTGTGTAGTGTGTGTGTGTTGTTGTTGTGGTGTGTTTGTGGTGGGTGTGTGTGTGTGGTGTGTGTGTTATGTGTGGAGGTGTGTGTGTGCAGTGTGGGGGTGTTGTGGTGTTGGTTTTTGTGTGTGTGTGTTGTGTGTGGGGTGTGTGTGTGTGAGTTAGACTTTAATTTTACTTTTTCACAAACTTGTGATATTAGACAAGAAAGGAGAGAAAGACGCAAAAAGGGGAGATAGATAAAGTTTGTTCATGTTGCATACAAGTGTGTGTGTGTGTTGTGTGTGTGTGTGTGTGTGTGTGTGTGTGTGTGTGTGTGTGTGTGTAGGGAGGGGGTGGGGCTGGGAGTGAGCGGAGGGTGGTGTACATAAAATCAGAAAACAATCAGACACACAAATGAATAAACAAACAAACCTACACACACTAACAATATCAGATTAACGCAAATACCTGACTGGACTACAATCAAGCAGAAAGTAACTTTCAAAGCAAAATCAATATCAGAAAAAATATCTGTCACAGACATGCCTGATAAATATGGCAGAAATGCCTTGAGAGGCACATTCGAACAAAACATGATCTCTTGTCAATTTTGTTTCCCCGCATATGCATTTTGTTGCAGAGCTATATTTAGTTCTAAATTTAGTTTAGTGTGTGTGTGTGTGTGTGTGCGTGCGTGCGTGCGTGCGTGCGTGCGTGCGTGCGTGCGTGCGTGCGTGCGTGCGTGCGTGTGTGTGTGTGTGTGTGTGTGTGTGTGTGTGTGTGTGTGTGTGTGTGTGTGTTTCAATTTCTCGAATGTAAACATAATTGGAGGTGCAGCAGTGTGCAGGAACTTGGAGTCATCAAGGGAGTTTCAAGGAGTAGTTCTCTAGTCTGCCCATTCTATTGCATGTCTAGGCTGCTGGACACAAGCCATTGGTCAACATGCAGTTTAAAAAGAATCCCACCATAGGGCCGTGGGCAGGAGAACAAGAAGCAGGAAATTCCACGACAGCCTGGTCCTCCAGAAAGACGTTCCTGAGGCCCGCATTCTGGTGGCACCGTCCTCAGTAGTGCTCATAATCATTCCAGACGCCTCACGCGTCTTCATAGGTTACAATGTCAGTGTTTCTGGCGATATGTCAGACGAGGGGAATACGTCACAACTTTCAGCTTTTGTCTCCCCAAAGCTGGATCCAGAGGCCTATAGCGCCGACGCTCTATCGATATCCTGGGAAGAAAAGGTTTGCCTTCGCCTTTCCTCCTTCTCCACTGATGCCAGCGTTTGTAAACAGATTTGAAGACAGGACTATCAAGTCACTCTCATTCCCAAAGAGAGAGAGAGAGAAGAGAGAGAGAGAGAGAGAGAGAGAGAGAGAGAGAGAGAGAGAGAGAGAGAGAGAGAGACAGACAGACAGACAGACAGACAGACAGACAGACAGACAGAGAGAGAGAGAGAGAGACAAGAGAGAGAGAGAGAGAGAGAGAGAGAGAGAGAGAGGAGAGAGAGAGAGAGAGAGAGGCGTTGCAGTGATCTCAATCCACAACCAATACGCTGACTGACCTAGCGGTGGTTTCAGTGTAACTACCCTTGAGAAGGCACCCGCGGGCTCTGGGCCGAACTGGGAATGGCAGCAGCAGCCCTGAGCTCTGTCTGAACACACCAGTCTTTTACTAATACAATGATAAACAACTGGCATTTACAGTGTGTCTTACGGATAGGTCTAGGCGCCTAAAAAACCTATTCTTTGTCTCTCTCATAGACATACAGACATACACAGACAGAGAGAGACGCGCGCTCTCTCGTTTTCTCGCTCTGTCTCTCTCTCCTCTCTCTCCTCTCTCTCTCTCTCTCTCTCTCCTCTCTCTCTTCTCTCTCTCTCTCTCTCTCTCTCTCACACACACACACACACACACACACACACACACCACACACACACACACACACACACACACACACACACACACTCTCTCACAGAGTCTCTGTTCATAATCATACAAGTGGACACAGGAGAAGAAAAAAACGCACTACGTGGAAGTTTCTGGAGCAGGAAGTGCTACTTGAAAAGATGTTTTAATGTTTGATTTGAAAGATGCAACAGTAATAGAATGTCTAGTATTGAATCGGTGATGGTTCAAGAGCTGGGGAGCAACAGACAGTAGAAGAATGAAAGTCATGAGATTCACGTTTGAAGTGATTTTGCCGCAGACATCATGAGTTAGAAAAAGAAAGAACGGAAAGAGCGAGAGGGTGTATGCAAGGTAACTACATCAGAGAGATAAGCAGGGCAATGCCGGTGACAATGTTGTGGCAGGTGCAGTCTGCTTGTGATCAGTTCTTGTGGAAACGATGAACCAGTGGATTTTCATCGATTATGGGGTACAGTGTTGACGACGTTGAGCCTTGAAGGAAAGGCGAGTCGCTGAGATTTGGATCTTTTGCAATGGATGGAGATGGAGTCAGGACAATCAGCAAAAGGGGACATACAGTAATACTGCCCTTGAAAGGTTGCAGGAAATGGCAAGTGTTCTAGTTGCACCTACAGAAAGAAACTACCTATCTGGACCTATCCTATTATTTTCATAATTTCATGCTATAACATTGGCTAAGAGAAAATGAAGATCTGCTTGTGGAATTATCATAGCTGGATAGAATCGTCAGTGTGGAGAGTATATAACAATAGATAGAGGTTTTACCAAAATGCTTATGAGATTCTGAATGTTTATTACACGAGTGACGGCTCAGGGTATATCATGGTGACGATGATTTGTTCCCTCTTTTTCTTTAATCTGGCATTTGTTTGTAAAGGTACAGAAAAACAAAATTTCCTGCTGAAAGAAGTGATCAGATATTACCGATACAAACTCAAGGACCAGCATCCACTCCTTCATTTCAAATCAAACTATGCAAAAAAAAAGGATATACACTTCGACACGGAAAAACTGACTAACGATGACATTCACGACCTTACGCTGTAGCGGACATGAATCATTTTCCTTCCGTCTGCTTCTCAAATTGCTATTTTGACCACACACAAAATTCAGGAAAACCAGGGAATGTTTTAGCCGATTCTAAACCAGCTACGCTGGCAACCTTCATAGCGACAGTGTCAACACATGGTGTTTGTACAAGAGGTGTTAACTTTACAGCTGATCGCCCTCTGTTCAGCGTGACACTGTAGTAAAAGAGCCAGCAACTGGGACACAGACAGAAGTGCCTCAAAACTAAAACCAAACTTGATGACACAGCCTTCGCGGTCTTCAACCTTTCATTGGTAACTTGCCAGATCAAGCACCAAGACTCCTCCTGCCTCTGCACATTGTGGAGGAAAGATGCTGAAACCGAGCTCACAGTTAATTGTTTAGAAGGAACGTAGGCAGGGAAGTCAGCCAGAGATACTGACGGAATACTGAGATATATTCAGGGACACGTTTTAGCTCCCTTCTCACTAGATTTCTTGTTCCCAAGCCCTCCATATCGACGGTGCTTCACACGCCATGCAGAATTTAAAAAAAAAAAAGTTTCGACAGGTAAGTAATTGAAAACATTTCATGTGGGAGAATTCCCAGTCACAGATATATCCACATATGCTGTCCCTCTCACTTGCGCATTCCCCATTCATGCACGTGCACACATGTGCGTGCAACTCGCGCACAGTCATAACCCCCCCCCCCCCCCCCCCCCCCCCCCCCCCCCCCACACACAGGGCGCGCGCAAGCACACAACAATACTTAGAAGATGCTGAATGTTGGTGAATATGTTTCAAATCGTTTCAGCATTGAAAAAATGGAATGTTTGTAATTGTGCTTCATATGCGTTTCGCGTTTCCTGGCATTAAATTTTGTTTACTTATATTCATCCCTTTGCTGTGGAAAGTGAGAGTGACTTAAATTGTTACGTCGACTGTAGTCAAGCAGCCTATTAAACAGTAACAGAAGAACCAGTAAAGGGAAGCTGGAAAATAGGATAATAAACCCCTTTGAAAGATACAAAGAGGGAAAAGGAAACCAAGCAAATGACCAAAGCGTGCCTGCAGTTAATAGATCCATGTGGACTCCCTGGCAATACAAGGGCTGGTGTCCGCAGTCCATGCTGATACCGAAACTCCTTTGGCCTCTTGTGATATACAATATCGCACTAAATAATGGAATCAGTGGAGGACAAAAATCAACAAATGCACAAGGAAATGGTCCTGGTGTCCACCTAGTATCACTGACTGTGATCTCAATCTTCCAAGCAGAGCTGAGCTTCCCCCTGAAATACACGTTGAGGAGTGTAGAGTCCGTGAAGCAAGGTTATTAACTATGCTTGACCCACGGGGCAGACGAAGGTGAAAGATCAGTCCAGTCCAAGCTAAAACTGGCAGCAAGGGACAGTTCATGGGTTAGGGACGTTGCAAAGGAAAACCTGAAGAGCAGGAGATTAAATGACAAAACAAACCAATAGACGAGAGCTGGTGTCATCAGCATTTTTTTTTCTAAAGTGGTCAAAGGCAAAAGGAAAGCAAAGGAAAAGGGTTTGAAGGATAGCACTGGGATCCAGAAGGGAATCTAGTAAGGCCAACAGTAGTCGACATACCACGGGGATCCAGAGGGGAATCTAGTAAGGCCAACAGCATTTCGACATACCAGGGGGATCCAAAAGGGAATCTAGTAAGGCCAACAGCAGTGACATACCACGGGGGATCCATAGGGGAATCTAGTAAGGCCAACAGTAGTCGACTTTACCACGGGGACCCAAAAGGGGAATCTAGTAAGGCAACAGAGTCGACATACCACGGGGATCCAGAGGGGAATCTAGTAAGGCCAACAGCAGTCGACATCCCACGGGGATCCAGAGGGGATCTAGTAAGGCCAACAGCAGTCGACTTTCACACGGGGTTTCCAGAGGGGAATCTAGTAAGGGCCCAACAGCAGTGGGACATACCACGGGGATCCAGAAGGGAATCTAGGCCAACAGCAGTGAAAATGTGGGAAAACCCACCCCAAAAACACGTCTCAGTGGAATTAGATACATCTGGTATGACTCATGTCAGCGTCATCCTCAGATCGACGTATGACCATCTGCCTCGAATTCAAACCTGTTAGAATGAAAGGTGGGGGAAATGAGATGATCCTACATGCTGTTCTCGAAAAAAACAAACCAGTGGAACATGCCTGAGTTCATGCAAATCAGCGTTGATCAGGGAAGGTAAACATATGGACACAGCCAAAATATTTAAGGTGATTACACAGGGGGTTAGATTGTCAGAGAAAAAACACAAACGTCACCGAAGTTCCAGCATGGATGTTTTCACGGCGGGAGGCCACAAATGATTTGGGTTTACACCTGTGGCATTAAGAGCATGGAAACAGGATTTACATGAGGCAGTAGATGACACGGGGTGCGCAGCAGACTTTAGAATGGAGAAACCACCCAGAGATCATTAGAAGTGGCATGAAACCAGAATATTGCACACAACCCATATCCATAAAAAAGAATATTATCTTAAAAAGGGATAAGGAAGGCGATACGGTGAAAGGGATGTTAGGGGGGAAGGGGGGTGGGGGGTGGAGGCAGACAATTTCAGATAAGAAGGGAAAAAAAGAGTTCTATGAGCAGTGGCGGAGGCACCTGAGATGGGTTTAACTGTATTTGGTCGAAGGGGGAACAGAGTGAAATCCATACAGTTACAAAATTCCCAGCTTTAAACGGGTGTCGGAAGACCATGTAAGACATCTGTCTTAAAAGGCAACACTTGGAGACGCCCGGTCATCCAGAAGGTGTAGTCTGAATCCTGCAGTGCTAGGAAAAAAAAAACCCACCGACGTTTAAAACATTTACACGTCGTGGACCAGGAGCGGCCCAGTCCCCCGGCACAGTTAGGAGTTTGGAGCCAAAGGCCTGCCTGAGGTGGGGTTTTTTTTTTTTGAAGGACCGCTGGTGGAATCATTAGACTCAATTCCCAGTCTTTGTGGTCTAATGATTAGCAAAACGTGGTATGGCGTATATGGACAAGTCTGCACGCAGTGACGCCTCCTAGGAAAACGGAAATGAATCTCTCTGCCCCCAGCTTTTTTCTCTGTTGTGTGCAGGCGCCCGTCCCATTCTTGGCTGAGCAATAGTCAAAGAAACATTATCACTCTCTGTGTCCTGAAAAGCTCGGGCCCGGGAGAATTCAGAAGAACACCTGAATATAAATAATCATTTTTTACATGACGGTATTGTTGTCATATCAAATCGTTTCATTATTATTGTTAACATTATTTGCCCAGTATCCTACTCTTTGAAATGGCAATGGTTTCCCAATCTATTACTTTTTTTTTTACACTAGAACGTGCCTGCCGTTGAGAGAATTTTTGTTTTGTCCATTTGTAGATATGTGACGTCCAAAGGACATGTTCCTCAAATTTCTCTTTCTTGTGTATTGCCTGTCAAAGAACAGTTACTTTGCACTCTTAGTATGTGTTGTATTTTAGCTTCGTACGTTTTATGTCAATGGGCAGCTATAGTCGACTCCACAGCCCTGGATGAGTGGATTTTGCCTACGTTTCCAGACCGGCCACTCTCTGTCTGCAGCTCCGATATACAGGGGAGAGGTGAGAATCACCCTGTCTGGTGCTTACATATGTGACAGTTCGATAGCTTTAGCTTGCAAATTCTATCCATCCCTCCCTCCATCCATCACATGTGGACATAGCCAATTAATTGGAGATCGCTCTCATTTAACCATGTACTGTCCCCAGTTTTTTCCCAAAGTCCGCAGAATGTGGTTCCCGTTCAAAACCAATTTGTTTCCTAATCGAAGTGAGGCGACTTGGTGCCAGGGGTATCATCTTCTGTTCTTAATTAAGAAACCCCCTTCAAAGAATGTGCCCGATACCGTTTTGCATTTCTGTCCTGCACAGAGGGTAGAATGAATTTTGTCTAAAGCTGTAAAATCGTTTGATGAGTTTTACAGAGTAGCATAAGAGGTATTCATGATTTTTACGCAGTTTAAGGGTTTGGGCCATGGCTGCAGTTGAAATAATTGGGAACGTCATTTATTGTTGTTGTTTTCATCCCTTTGAAAATTAATAGCGGCGAGGCCTAGAGAGTTACAAAATCCAGACACTTGAGGTGTGTGTGTGTGTGTGTGTTTTTGTGTGTGTGTGTGTGTGTGTGGTTTTGTGTGTGTGGTGTGTGTGTGTGTGTGTGCCTGCGTGCGGTGCACGCGCGCGCGCGAGCATGCCGCACGTGTGTGTGTGTGTGTGTGTGTGTGTGTGTGTGTGTGTGTGTGTGTGTGTGTGTGTGTGTGTGTTGTGGTGTCCGTTTGCTTTTTTATTCTGCAGTGTACACCTTTGTGGGTGAAACAAGGAACTGGACCCCAGGCACGTTCCTACTGTAACCAGATTGGTCAAGTACTGGCGGCTCTCTGTTGGAGAGTGACAGGGAAAAGGTCAAGGACCTATCCACACACTAGTGAGTTTAGTCACAGCTTGAGTGTCAGGCAAAAAGGATGCAAAAAAGTGTTAAAGTGTTCCGAATCTATTAATTCCTCGCTCTATTTTGGTTCTCAGGCCCCCCCCCTCTTTCTCTCTCTCTTGCTTCCCTTTTCTTTCCCCTTTTCCTTCTCTCTCTCTCTCTTTTTTGTTTTTTTCCCCCCTTTTTCATTTCCCCCCGGGGTTTCCCCTTTTTTTTTTTTTTTTTTTTTTTTTGGGGGTTTTTTTTTTCCTCTCTCACCCCGCCGGGGGGCCCCCCTTTTTTTGGGGTTTTTTTTTGTTTTTTTGGGGGTTTTTTTTTTTCCCCCCCTTTTACCCCCTTCACTTTGGGGCCTCCCCCCCCTTCCTCTTCCCCCCCCCTTCCCGGCCCCGGGGGGGGGTCGGGGGTCCCCCCCTTTCCCCCCTTTCCCCCCCCCTTGGGCCAAAAAAAAAAAATTTTTTCCCCCCCCCAAAATTTCCCCCCCCCCCCCCCCCCCCCCCCCTTTTTCCCCCCTCTCCCCCCTTTCCCCTTTCCCTCTTTTCCCTTTTTCCCCCCCCCCCCCTCTTCCTCTCTGATTTAAAGGAGACATCTGATGCCGCTAACGTAGATAATGATGAGAAAATGATATGGGCTTCCAATGTTTGACAGTGTTGATGCACGCAGTGATCCGAGTTTGGTTTGGGATGGACTGGATATTGAATATATACTCACAACTGATTTGCTTTGAAAAAACAAAAACTGTTTCCACTCAAAGCTGTCTATCGCTTTTATTGACTTTTAGAGCGCATTTGATTTTATTCACAGAAATTCACTTTTACC
Source organism: Conus ventricosus (assembly GCA_018398815.1). Classification (NCBI taxonomy): domain Eukaryota; kingdom Metazoa; phylum Mollusca; class Gastropoda; order Neogastropoda; family Conidae; genus Conus; species Conus ventricosus. Next base: position 23,310,820 of record CM031597.1, read on the forward strand.
CCCGTTTAGTAAACAAAACTTAGTTTAGAGTTTAGAAATGCATAATTGATATGTGAACACGACAACTAGATTTAACAATTTCAATGATTTTAATTTACTGTGTATTTGGTGTTAACCAAGGAAATGTTGTGCAGTCTGAATTTATTTATTGACAGTAGACGCAACACATTCCGATAGGAAGGACATGATGGAAATTATCTCTCTATTTCTAGCTGTAGTTAACACTTTAGATTCAGACATTGCAAACGATTATACTGACTGGTTGAAAGAAAAGAAGTTTTTTTTTAAGCTACTGCTTTGTTCCATGTTAATAAAAACATGAATAAATCTTGTTTTATTTCTGAAAGAGAATAAGAGAAAATTAATATGGACGCGCATTCAAATAGCTGGCTGTGGTAGATGTGCGTGAATGATAATGCGTAGCTTTTCTACACATAGCATCTATTTTCTATACAAACATTTCAAATGAAGCAGTGTGTTATTGGGAATCTATCCTTTACGCACAAAGCAACTGAGGCTGCTTTATGTACATTGACTGATGCTCATTTCGTGTCAGTGTAATATAAAGTGCTGAAATGTACGCTCTTGTACAATGTGAACAGTGTGTGGTGAGTGGGTGTGTGTTTTGTGTGTGTGTGTGTGTGTGTGTGTGTGTGTGTGTGTGTGTGTGTGTGTGTGTTTCTTGTTCGTGCTTTGGTTTTTGACATTTGCAAGAAGTCAAGACAACCACTGCAAAGGCCAAATATTGTTTGGTATAATTCATCATGCAGCAATTGAATCAACATAAATGAATGATTTATCTCTGTGAATAAATTAGACGAGCCCTCCACTGGTTCTGGTTGAACACAAAGGGATAATGCATACAGCTATCTAGCTGGCTACGTTAGAGCATTGTCATATTTGATCGTTCAGAACTACGTTAGTGCAAGTTTGCTGAAGGGGCCCGGTTGCTTGTCAAGGTTGGGAGTGGCGCCTGTCTTGGCGTCTCTCTGACTACTGCCCCTGTGCAGAGTTTGTACTGCTGAGGTTTTGTTTGGCGTCCTTTCCACTTGCGCTTGAACGCTTTAGTACAGGTCTTAGTGTTGGTTCGGTCTTTCATCGTTCTCGTATGGAGCAAATTAATCAAGCGTGTTTCAGTCTCTTGTGCCCAACAAGACGTACATGTTAAGGCTGTAACACGTTTGCCATTTCGTCGCAACGGAGGATTTCTCAGTTTAGGTGTGCGCCATTCTCTGATGGCATATGCAGCCCTGTATGTCGTTTCAACCATTGGATGGGGCTTGTACTTTGTCGTCCCCAGTCATGGCTGGTTTGGTGAGCCACGAGATAAGCTGTTGTGTAAAGCTGTCAAGGATGTAAACAGATGGTGTTAAATCTCTTGTCCAGGATGATTGATCAGTGTTCTCTATGGCTCTTCCAACGTTTGTTAGTTTACACTCAGGGTCCCCAGACTTATAGTCTCAGCCATGTACTCTCAGACTTAAGTCACAGTTTGACGTACAATCGATCAGTCCCAGTCCGTCAGGTCAATCTGGAACTGAAGGACGAAGGCTGTACGGGCTGTCGTGGCTGACGTACTGGGGTCAGTTCGGAGGTCTCACCGAGGGGGTCAGGGAGTACAATGCGGGACACTTGACGTTGAAAATGAACAGTTCTGGACGTGTGACTGTTAGCACCGCCGCGCTTTCCTTTGTGTCAAAGAGAAAGGTGAGGCTAGAGTCCATGTTCCTCCGTCTTTGTTTCTGTCTCTGAATATTTCTGTCTCTGGACATGTCTCTGTCCCTGTGTCTGTGTCTGACTATTCCTGTTTGTGTCGATCTGTGGTTGTAGCTGTGAATCTCTGAACTCTTTTGTGGTGACTTCAGTTTTGATTTCCTGTACATGCCGATGGCCTTGGTGAGACCATGTCAATGTCATCGGTATCGGCTAGTTCAAGGGGGTCTGTCGTTGGATGGCTTTGGTGGCACCCACCGAAGGTAGGTGAGGGGGATACTTTTTTTACATTGCGTATGCGACGTACCACTTATTGTCCTCTGTAGGAGGCTCAAAAGGCAGTATCCGTTGTATGTTGAATCAGAACGGGCACCACCGACCAAGCGAAGTAATTCTCCAGAAGAACTGTATTACCTCAGGTGAGTTGATATTGACCTGGTATGATCGCGCCCTGTGGTCTGAAGTACCAGAGTTGCACCAAATGGAACAAAAAAGAAGCATGAAAGGACTAAATCTGTACATACTGGGCAATTTGGAACCGGATCCACAGATACAAGGTAAAATCCCACAGGAACAGGCCCACAGATTCAGAGTGATGTGTCAGTTTAACGCACATACCTCACAATAAAAGAAGAGAATATAGTGAAAACATCTTCTGTTGGTTCTCGCTGTCCTCTTCCTTGCTTTCCTCCTCCTCCTCCTCCTCCTCCTCCTCCTCCCTCCTCCTCCTCCTTCCTCTTCTTCTTCTTCTTCTTCAATACACGAGGACAACAATTTTACAGCGTTTCTTGTCTATGCGAATTAGAGAAGAAAAGAAAAGAAACACCGAAGGTGTAATAATGGTACATGCAGTCCATGTACAAACATGGGTAACATAATTCCCTTTTTGTGTTGGATAATAATTTGTTTAAACATAAGCAGTTTAAAATTGGTAAAATCTCTATAGATCTTAGTATTCTGCTTCTTGGCATTTCAGTTAATTAATAATAATATAATAATAATAATAATGGTTTCTTGTATAGCGCTTAATTTCTCTAAGCGCTTTACAAAGTCATACTACATTCACCCTTCTCATATACAATAATACACCTTACACCCAGCTACAAATACTATTACTACAATAACTAACAAATCCTTATCCTACGAGTGTGACATTCACTTATTTTTCAAATATCACTACAAAAGCTTAATCCTATAACGTTCAATCATACAACAAATACAAATAATAGAGAACATACACATACACTACCATTTCAAAAAGGCCCAGACGGCTATGAGATAGGTTGTACCCCCCCCCCCCCCCCCCCCACACACACACACAGCATTGACTAATTATGAGAAAACAGATGGGTTTTAAGTTTAGACTTGAAAGAAGAGATAGAATCTGAATGTCTGAGAGAGTCTGGCAGTCTGTTCCACGTCGCTGGAGCTTGAAAAGAGAAAGATCTTTCACCAGTAGTAGTCCTGAAGCGAGTCATTCGTAGAAGGCGGTCGTCAGCACAGGAGCGTAGTTGTCGAGAGGGGGTGTAGATTTTAAGGAGATCTGAGAGATAAGAAGGTCCATTTTCAAAGAGAGCAGAGAAAGTGAGAGTTGAGATTTTGTACGAGAGACGGTTTGAGACAGATAGCCTGTGAAGAGAGTGAAGTAGAGGCGAAATGTGATCATATTTTCCTGCTCTACAGACGACTCGGGCTGCATGATTTTGGATTCGCTGTAATCTTTCTATCAGGTATTTTGGAAGGCCGGCCAAAAGTGAGTTGCAGTAATCTATTCTAGATAAGACAAATGCACAAATGAGAGTTTTTGTAGCATCTGTAAAGAGAAGGTGACGTACGGAGCTGATTCTTCTTAGTTCTAAATAGGCAATCTTGCAAATATTTGAAACCTGTTTCTCAAAGAAAAGGGAATGGTCAAGAATGACCCCTAGACTGCGGACAGAGGTGGAGATAGAGACAGTACAGTCATTGATAGTGACAGTTGAAGGCAGAGAAGGATGGTTAGGTTGTTTTGTCACTATAAAACAGTGTGACGCAGTTTTATCAGAAACGTTTATAAAGTTTGGCTAAAATGTTAAATTTACATTACATCACTCTTGGCTTTCTTTTCTGCTGGTTATATTTCGATTGTCAATAGATCAAATATTTTGTGCCACTTTCGATCATAACAGTCCCTAGATTTCAAAAAATCAAAACTGCCACCATTGTTTACGGTCCATTTGGAACTTGTAGTTAGAAGCTGCCTTAAAGTTCATCCGACAGCCATAGAATGTCAAAGCAGATTGAAAACCAACGCTAAGGTCTTTTTTATACTACAACAACAACAACAACAACAACACATGAACGTTGACATGGTTCCAAGATTACTGTGTCCGCCATGTCCCAGGGAGATTCTTTATCATCGATGCATTCGGTCTCTGTGGTGACTTTTCCTGGATGGTCTTGGTCACTTTCTTGGTAATCTGTGCATTTCTCTTCGGAGCTGAAGTGTTTGTGTGAAACTTTGGTAGTTTTTTTTTTCTCAGGTGTTTGTGTTTTCTGTTGCAAGATTTTGATTTATGTGTGGTCTTCCACAACTGTTATCCAGTATTCCCTGTATTTCTCAGCATGTATATTCTCTTCTACTACAGAGTTTCCACACCAATCATGGAAATGTAGGCCTACCTCAAAATTAATACTGATACCTTAGCTGACTGAACAAGTTTGATAAGTCAAGATGGCACGCTTCTCCTGCAGATCTCCGAATATATACTGAACAACATTAAAAACGCACCGTTTTGATTTGCCGATTTCCCATTTGGAACAAATGTGTATTTGGATTTGGTATATTAAAACCATTTTAAGGGACACAGATTCACACTGCCTCGGTTTCTCCGCGCTTGCCGACGTTCGTGTGACGCCCACGTGCAACTCGCCCAAAACACTTTTCTTGCCACTGGGGCCGAGACTGAACGTAGCACATCTGTTTCTTTGTCTCAAATGGTGAGTTTGAAGTCATGCCGACTGGAAAACGGTATCAGTTGTCATTCGACCAGGCGAAGTGGTCCGAAAACAATGCCGCGACTGTCTATGCAAGAACGCGAGCGGGCCATTGGAATGTTAATGGTCGGCATGTCATTGAGAGAGACAGCCAGACAACTGAACTGCAGTCACTCTACAATTGTAAGGCTATCACAACGTTTGGCAGCAACTGGTTCCACCACTGATCGGCGCCGAACGGGCCAACCTCGTGTTACCACACCAGCGCAAGATCGATACATTCGACAGCTTCATCTTCGTAATCGATTCCTTACAGCAGCAGAAACATGTCGCCAGGTGGTTGGTCGACGGGGTCCAGTGTCTGGACAAACCGTTCGACGTCGATTGCAAGAATCAGGGCTCAATGCAAGACGCCCTCATGTTGGCCCAGTCCTCACCCGTAGACACCGTCAGCAACGCCTGCAGTGGGCCAACCAGCATCTGCCATGGACACGACGTCAGTGGAGAGCTGTGCTGTTCTCTGACGAAAGTCGATTCGCGTTATCTCATGCTGACGGGAAAATGAGAGTCTGGAGGCGTGTCGGGGAACGCTGCGCCAACTGCTGCGTGTTTGAAGCCGATAGATGGGGAGGGGGCAGTCTGATGGTTTGGGGGCATTCAGTCATGACTACCGGACACCTCTGTACTTTTTTGACAACCATGTGAATGCCAACACGTACCAGCAGGTGCTGCAAAACCACGTCGTCCCACTGTTTGGCCAGCACCCGGAGCTGCAGTTCTTCCAGCATGATAATGCACGACCCCACACCGCAAGAGCCACTGCTGCGTTTCTCCAGACGAACAACATTGCCGTGTTGCCCTGGCCATCTCTGTCCCCTGACATGGCTCCCATTGAACACGTCTGGGATGAGCTGGGGCGTCTTGTGGCCCGTGGAAGACGTCCACAGACTCTCGATCATTTGAGGCGCGCACTGACCAAGGAGTGGGATGGACTGCCACAGGCGTTTTTGCACAACCTTGTCTACTCCATGAGGAGGCGCTGCCAAGCGTGCATTGGGGCAAATGGCGGACACACTCGGTATTAGAGCTCGCGGACGGACATGCTCGTCGTGGTGTACATTTTGACAGGGACCCTAGTGAAGTCACCAGCTAATTTCAGATGAATTCGGCCATTCTTGTCAAGAACAGACATTTTGTTTAATTGAAAAATGGATGCGTAATCAAATATGCTTACTTTCATTAAATAATTCTGTACTACCAAACGTTGTCTGGGTCTTTTGGCAAGCGGTGCGTTTTTAATGTTGTTCAGTATACAATCGTTTATTTTAGGACCAATATCCACTAGACATTCATCACTGAAGAACGGGTTTTTTTTCATTTTGTCAGTGTCAATCCGCCTTCTCCTCTGCAAACCCCATGCGTCAGTATTCTGTGTTTACTTCAGCAAAAACGCTGGTTTCTTCACGTCATTCTGCTATATAACTTACATATACAGAAAGTGCCTGGATTATCAGGGAAAATGAATCTGGCTAAGACACCCAGAAAAAAAGAAGAAAAAAACACTGCGACGAACGAAGTGGAAACAATTGCAATATCTTGTAAATTGAAGTTATGTGAGCAACTACTCTCCACACGCACAAACACATTGGGAGTACAAGCCTGGACAATACAATGATCAAACCTTCAGCCTCCACCCCATCCTATCGTAGCAGCTTGCACGGAAAACCGACAACGAAAAACCCATCGCCGCAAGCAAGATTTAGGTATATAGTGAACCCTCTGTTTTTTTAGTTAGGCGATAGACTGACAAACAAATTGACTTGAGGCCCTCAGCTAAATTAAGAGAAAAAGAAAGAGAAACCATTCTTTTGGCTGAAGAAAACTGCAGTCGATTACTTTCCTCTGACCATTGACTAGTTGTCGTGCCAAGTCACGTCACAAAGAGGCGGCTGCCCATTGGCTGTTACACTGGTTAGGATAGAAAAAAAAAATTGGCGCGAGTTCTAGGCTTATTACAACAAAAAAAATGTATATAGTTATACATGCAAGCTAGAAAGTATTTGCGTCGTAAGCAAGGCGGTTTTCAAACTATCGTGTGCTAGGGTAGGCATGGACAGGACAGAATAGTCTGTTTTGTGCAACCTGTACGGACGGCTTTAGATTTATTTCTTGCTTAGAGGCCTTCAAAACAGATTTGCAGTGCCAATTTAGATCAAGTACATCACAAATTTTCAGCAATCCTGCAACAGCTTGTTCTGTTGTGAAGAGTGCTTAGCATATTACACTCTTGCATATTTTCAAATATGTGTTGAATATCATGTACCTAAGGAACCTACTGAAGACTGCTATTTTGTCCGAAAACCGAAGAGCAATTGTTGTGCATCTGTATCTGACTTGCGCCAAAGCTTTAACAAGAGACAGGTGTTTTCACGATTTAGACATAACATCCAACATGTCTTGGGCAGGAACACTCATCTGTGTTTGGTGTGCGTTCTTGTTTCAGTGCCATGCATTGACGGCAAGTGTGTATGGGTAAGTCGATCAATTATCTTTGACTGCTTGCTTGGTTCATTTTTTTCTTCTTTTTTTTCTGCGTACGCAGGCTGATACTCCTGCGGACACTCCCTGTATAGCCAGGCAGTGGAGTTTGTGTGTATGACCCTTTTTTATCCCGCCTTTAAGGCAGCCATACTCCATCTTCGGGGAAGGTGCATGCTATGTGTCACGTGTCATCCTTTACCAACGGCCAAACTGGCCTTCTCTTCCGAAAGTTGGTGATGGGATTTTACGTGTGTGCAAGATGTTATGCGTGCGTTCACACACGGAACCTCGGTTTATAGTCTCATTCGAAGGACTATATGGGGAATGGAGTCAGAACCAATGTTAACTCCGAGGGAAAAATCCCCCTATACCGAAATTCGAACCCGCAACCCCAGGATCACGAGTCCGGCGCTCTACCAACTGAGCTATCCGGCCCCCTGGTTCATTTAAGATGTAGCTTGATTTATTGATCAGAGTTAAAGTGTGTATTCCTCTTTTTTCTTTTTTACACATACATGTATTTATGGATTCTTTGCTTTAGAATTAAGAACATTTTGGATGTCCACACACGTGTGTGTGTGTGTGTGTGTGTGTGTGTGTGTGTGTGTGTGTGTGTGTGTGTGTGTGTGTGTGTTGTGTGTGTTTATGTACAAGTGAGTTGTGCATGTGTGTGTGTGTGTGTTTGTGTGTGTGTGTGTGTGTGTGGTGTGTGTGTGTGTGTGTGTGTGTGTGTGTATGTACAAGGTGAGTTGTGCATGTGTGTGTGTGTGTGTGTGTGTGTGTGTGTGTGTGTGTCATTCATTTAACGTCTTTCCACTAAACGTGATATTAGACGGAAAAAAAAATCGTACCGAAAGGAGTGAGATGGGGAAAGAAAGAGCGTATGTGCTTATGCTTGTGCACGCACACGTATGTGTGCATGTGCGTGCGCACGTATGTGTGCATGTGGGTGTGCTCGTGTGTGTGTATGCGAGTATGTTTGTGTGCATATGTGTGTGCTTTATTGAGTGCTTACATGAATAATAATGGTAATTACAAAACACTTGAATTTTTCAAATAAGTTTGAAAGAGAAAAAAGCTAAAATTTTAACAAAACTAATTAACAACCATCTAGGCACAGAAACTTAACCTTTCTCAGTCCTTGTCACTTTTGAGCTTTGTACTTATTCCATCTTCCCTCCCCACACATATCCCCCATCCCCGCCCCACACACAAAAAAGGAACCTATAAATACTTCCCCAATGGAGTGCGCTCCAAGCATAAAAAAAACTCATATGTTAGAGCGGTGACTCAAAGATGGCCTGTGCACTATTTTGCCTCAACACTGGAATTATTTTTTTCATGTCTTGACATGTAACAATATGATCACGTGTTATTTTCTTTTTACATAAACATACTATGTTTTTAACATATTTTGTTTTAAAAGCATCAAGTTTCCACCTATACATCAATGAAAGTATACTTTTATTTAAACTAAAATCATGTTGAATGATTTTAATGTCAAAAATATCAAACTGATTTTGATTGTCATGTTCTATCATTCTATCTTTGAAAGTTTTCGAAAAATTATGTTTTAACTAAATTGAAACTGCTCATGTACCGATAAGGGTAGGTTAAGATCTTCAGAACCACAGATATGTTTTGCTCCACGCTTAGCTGCCCTATCTACTTTATCGTTGTAATAAAAGGAACAGTGTGAAGGAATCCAACAAAAGGATAGTTGGGTGCCTCCTTCAATAAGCATATGGATCAAACAGCTTATCTCAATAATCATTTCAGGCCTAGTATGCAAATTAAAATCTTTTATTGCCTGAAGGACTGATTTTAAAATCTACACAAACAGAGCTTGAAATACTGTTTTGGGGAAATTTAAAAGGTAATTCAAAGCCATGAGTATTGCTGTTAATTCAGCTGTAAATATGGATATGTTACACCCAATGTAAAAAGATTTCTCCACCCTCAAGTCAGGGATTAAGAATGCACAACCTGTTTGCTTACCAATACATGAACCATCTGTGTATATTTTTAATTGGTTAGTGTATTTCTCGTCCATATGACACTTAGTATAACTTGCTAGCATATTGATATTTTCATCTTTTTTTATGTTGGTGTGATCAATATCAAAATGGGCTTTTTTAAGTTCCCAGGGTGGAATAGGACAAAAAGATGGTCTGGGAGATAAATTTTCTTTTCTAAAGAAACCCAGAATCTGAAATTATTTTTGATGTATAAGTTGCTATAGTTATTTGAGAAGTTATAGACTTTGCTCTTTTCGGAAAATCAAATCTGATCTTATTTTGATTTCTGATTTAATGTGTGTTTTTCTAGCTGTACTTTTAATGACAAATTTACAACATGTTAAATCTCTATAATCATCTAGAGGAAGTACCTGAGCTTCATGATATGTACGTAACGATGATGCGTGCACAGGAAGTCCAAGGGCTAATTTCAACGCCTTACATTCAATACTTTGCAGTTTTTGTAATAAATATTTAGGCGCGTTGAAGAATATTTCTTGGGCATAAGTTATTTTTGATCTCATTAAAGATTTACATAGAGTAATCAATGTAGTTGGATCTTGCCCCCCACTTTTCTTTAGAAATGATTTTCAGAAAGTTTAATGTTTTTCTCGCCTTTGTTAATAAAATATTCGATATGAAAGTTCCATGATAATTTAGATGTAAAATAAACTCCTAGAAATTTTATCTCTGTAACGTACTTAAGAGGAGTATCATCCAATGTGAAAACAGGCATACTTTCTGGGGTTTGATCCACTGTTAAAAAGAATCATATTTGTTTTTTTCGATTGACAGACTTAATCCATTAGCTTCATATAATCCACCATCTTGTTTAGTTCTGCTTGATAGATCTTTTTGACGAATTTTATATCTCGCTGTGAAGTTTTCTTTTTTAACGTTACATCCATCCACATGCATATATCATCTGCATATTGGACAAGAACAACTTTTTTTGATAATTTGTTTGGCAGATCATGCATTAATAACGAGAAGAGAAGTGGCGCTAATACTGACCCTTGAGGGATTCCCATTGAAAGTGTTCTACTTTTGGAATATGTTTTTTCTACTCTTGTTCTTATTATCCTATCCTTTAGAAAACATCTGACATAGTTGTATACATTTCCTGTCAAGCCAATGTTTTAAGTTTATTCAATAGCTGAAATGCCACACTTGGTCGTAAGCCTTATTTATATCAAAAAGGTAGCAAGAACACATTTTCGTCTAGCAAACTGTTTCTTTATATTTGTTGATAATTTCACTAAAATTTCTGTAGTGGATCGACCTTTCTGGGAAAACCCGCTTGATTGATTGGTATGATGTTATATTTTTCGCAGTAATGTACAAGTCTATTCAAAACAATTCTTTCTGAAAGTTTACATACATGTGAAGTTAATTGCAATGGGTCTATAATTCTTAGGATCCTTTGTAGATTTTCCTTGCTTATGATTGGAACAATAATCGACTGTTTCCCTATTTTTGGCATAACACCATTGCTCCAACACGTACTAAATAATTTATGAAGAAACTCTACAAAATGTTCAGGCAAATTTCTTAACATTTGATTAGATATTGCATCTAACCAATAGATGATTTTCTTAATGGTATGGATCTAATGGCTTCTTTTACTTCTTGGATAGTTATAGGAGCATTGATATTGTTACTATTGTCTGCTGTACATTCATCATGTGCTTTACTACCTTCTTCTTTCTCTCTGTATATTTGGTGAGTACTTGTTAGACCTTCAGAGCGGCTTACCTTAGCAAATATGTTTACAAAGGCTTCTGCTTTCTCATCAGCACTAGGAAGACTGTTGTTATCTATTGTTATAGGGTACTGTGTCGATGTTAATCCATTTTTCATAGCTTTCAGTTCCTCCCACACTTTACCAATATCTTTATGATTTTTAACTTCAGAGTTACAAAATTCATTCCAATGCTGCAGCTTTGCGTCATCTATGACATCTTTACTTTCTTTATCTGCCTTTTTTCATTTCTTTATGACTACTTGCTGATCTCTTTTTACAATAAAACTTGAATCTTTTTTTTTTTTCATTGGCAGTTTCACATTTTGTGTTCCACCATACATTTCCATTATGTTTTTTTGACTTTGTGTTTTTTATCTTCGGGATTGACTTGTCAGCTGCTGCTAAAATATATTTACAAAATCCAGTGTATTGGTCATCTACGTTTTCATTAGCTGAGAACACTATGTCTATGTTGTTAAGATTGTGTTTGAAAACAAGACCAATCTGCTTTTTTGTAAATATATTTTGGAATAATATTTCTGAGATTTCCTGTTCTAATATGTCATTCAACGATATTATTATTGGAATATGATCTGATCCCAGTGGATTATCTCCTGTTTCCCACATTGAGTTTACTACAAGTGATGGAGATGTAAAGGTTAAATCAATGGCTGAGGGGTTATGTGTGGCTATATCTGGAATGCGAGTAATATTTCCATTATTTAGCAAATACAGATTAGAATCAGCTATGTTATCTAATAATCTATTACTTGTAACATAAGAGCAGCCATGGTCCCAAAAAGGAGCATGTGCATTAAAATCTCCTCCAATGACCCATTTGTCTCTTTGGTCTTGGAACCCTTTTAGCCATTCTGTATTCGCATCATCAGGTCCTTTTGGAAGGTAAACTGAAGCAATGTTTAATATCAAAGAAGAAGTAAATTTGACCATTGCTGCACAGCATGAAGCAGAAGGGATGTTACTGGATACTGGTGGAGTTCTTTCGCAAAAATCCAGGCCTTCACGCACATAGATAGCTGTTTGTATTCGGTCCGTACATTGTTCATAAACTGGGGGGTGATAGAACCCTGGTAAATGTGGTAGATTATCGCTGCTGACATTTAGTGATTGTAATAATAAAACATGAAACTTATTTATTCCAAGATATTGATTCAAGTATGATAGATTTTTTGTTATGGAGCGACAGTTCCATTGGAGAAGCTTAATAGTTGGTCTCTTTTTGTTGTCATGATAAAGATGTATATAATAAGTGAAGTGACTGAGAAATTCCCTTCTAATGTATATAAACAGGTAAGGATATGCACGATACCCGTAAGACGTAAAACAAGAATTACGAAACAGAAATGCAAAGTAATAAACTTAAATAGTCTTCAGTAATAAAATTCAAATTGTCACGTTAACAAGTGAGGTGGAGGTATGTAACTGGGCTCCACTACATGACTAGATTTCAGTCAATATAGAGTCTTGAGGGAGATGCTCCGAACATCTAGAGCATTTCATAGCAGTTCCACCAAGGTCTCTGTCGTCCTGATACAGCATCTGAGGCCCCAACGCCCTGGATGGGAGGTAGGCGGCGAGATGGCTTCTTGGGCTTTTCCCAAAGGAGGTCTCGTAGATGCCGGCCAAGGTTAGCTGCCAGGATCGATGATCCCCTGGTGGTTGGATGCATCCCGTCTCTCCCGTAGTCATAGAAGTTATTGTGTGGTACGAAAGAAATAATTTTGTCAGCCAGCAGTCTGTTCTTACAAGGGCATTGAACATTGACGTTTAGCATCCAATTCAGCATCTTCTACTGCAGTTGCCTGACTCACAACAATGTGTGATGATGGGTGTTTCACTTTGATTTGTTTAACTGCTTTTGTGAAATCTTTGCTGACTGTTTCTGCGTCTTGCGTTTTCAAATCATTGATACCACAGTGAATTACTATAGCGTCTGGTATTTCTGAGTCGTTTGTTGAATCAAGTTGTTGAAGACTCAGTTTTTGTGTGGCATATGTTTTGTGTCGTTTGGAAGAAAACCCATAGGAACGGCCTAGTCTTTTCATTTGTACACCTTTCAGTATGGAATCACAGAGTACGATAACTGAAGGAAAGTCATTGTTCTTTTTCGTGTTGGAGTCTTTGGATGACGTTTTGCTTTTCGCGTCATTTGCCTTTATGACGTCAGATTTTCTTTTCTTGTCTTCCAACGTTCCTTTTTTATTTGTTTGCCCCTTCACACCCGTTTTGCTCCCGATTACATTGGATGGCGATGGAGATGGGGATGTAGGAGTGGATCTTGCTGCTTCTACATATGATTTAAGGCCAGGGGTAATGATTTTCGGTTCAGTTTGTGTGATAGCTGTGGCAGTGGATCTTACTGGTCTAGCCTGGATTGCCTTGAGTTTTCTATTTTTTGCTTTTGATCTTTAACAGCACTTTCTAGGGACAGAATTCTATCACACAGTTTCAATATCGTGTTTTTAAGATCACTAACCCCGCTGGTGATCACCGTTGCGTGTGTAGTGTCGCTGGAGCAAGATGTGTTTGGTCTCACGGTGTCGGAATGATCCGAAGCGGCAGCTGAGGTGGAAGTGGCGGCATCGCTTGCACCGTCACCTTCTTTCCACTGACATCCCCTGTTCCTGAGCCACTTTTTGTCTCGTCGCAGTTGTCATCGCGTTCAAAGACTCGTCCACGTCGTTTCCCCCGGGGTCTTTCTAGTCATTGTAGCGGATGCGCAATAAAAACGTTCACATAGTGAAAAAGTCGTTTGCACTCTCCGCCATCTTGGTCACGTGTGTGTGTGTGTGTGTGTGTGTGTGTGTGTGGCATACGCATGTGTGTGTGTGTGTGTGTGTGTGTGTGTGTGTGTGCGTGTGCGTGTGTATGTGTATGTGTGTGTAGCATACGCGCGCGCGCGCGCGCGTGTATGTGTGTGTGTGCATGTCATTATATTTGTTTAGTTATTTTGTTCTTCTTGTACGGTGAGACAAGGAGCGATTGGAACAAGGGCTGATAGGGGACGGGATGTTAGAGTGGGGTCGCGCAGGTATGAGGCAATGTGTTTGCCTGTCAGCAGTTTTCTTTGTTTTGTTTTGTTTTTTCTTTTTGTTTTGCTCTTGTTTTTCTTGTTGATGTTTTAGTATTCAAGAACATGTTCTCTGCATTCGCTTTCTAACTTTCCCCGTTGATTTTCAGTGATAGCGCAAAATGTAAGTGTGGAAATCACAACCAGTGGAGGAGAAGCCACTACTTGTGCAGGAGAAACCTCTACTAGTGCAGGAGAAACCACTACTAGTGCTGGAGAAACCACTAACAGTGCAGAAGAAACCAGTACCGGTGCAGGAGAGGCCACTACCAGTGCAGTAGAAACCAGTACCGGTGCAGGAGAGGCCACTACCAGTGCGGAAGAAACCAGTACCGGTGCAGGAGAGGATACTACCAGTGCAGAGGAAACCAGTACCGGTGCAGGAGAGGCCACTACCAGTGCAGAAGAAACCAGTACCGGTGCAGGAGAGGCCACTACCAGTGCGGAAGAAACCAGTACCGGTGCAGGAGAGGCCACTACCAGTGCAGAAGAAACCAGTACCGGTGCAGGAGAGGCCACTACCAGTGCGGAAGAAACCAGTACCGGTGCAGGAGAGGCCACTACCAGTGCAGAAGAAACCAGTACCGGTGCAGGAGAGGCCACTACCAGTGCAGTAGAAACCAGTACCGGTGCAGGAGAGGCCACTACCAGTGCGGAAGAAACCAGTACCGGTGCAGGAGAGGATACTACCAGTGCAGAGGAAACCAGTACCGGCACAGGGGAAAGCTCTACCAATACAGATGACTCCACCGCCACCAGTCCAACATCTGAACCTGTTCCACAAAACACCACAGTCAAGGGGAAGCATCGTTACTGTGCCTGCCGGTGTAAGAGCAACGCCACCACCGCCCCCTTGACAAATGACACCCAGGCGTATGCTCGGCACCTCATTGTCCCGCCCAATTCGACGTTCAAAACCGAATGCGATACGTCAGTGCGCCCGACTCTCGCCCCTCCTCCGTCAGCATGGGAGTGACCGGCATCTTCTTCCTCAGCGTCCTGGTTTTGGCCGTGATGGTGCCAGACCTGTGCACAGTTTGCCTGGCTCTCTCGTCGCAAGGAGCGGGTGCATCCCTGAAGGCAGAATGATGGATGAGCTGACATCCTACTTACTAGGGTCAGGGTTCTTCCTGGTTTGATAAGGTGACAAAAACATTTTCAATGCTTCATTTTACGTTATTTAGCGGAGCGGGTTTTCTTTTTGTCCGTAATGGCAGGTAACATGCATCCCAGACAAACATTGCAATGTGAAACTTTCGATACATTTGCCTTTTGAATTGGTTAAAAACTCATTTTTAGCCTCAAAGAAAGGTTTGCTTGTTAAGCAGTAGCCTACATGCTTAGAAACTGCAACATATTTTAACAGAGAACAAAACGCGTCAGTGTAGTGCTTTTTGTGACTGTTTTTTTTTTCCCTCGTAGCAAAGGAGAGCGGTTGGTAAATACCATCGCGTGTACATGTTAAGTATGCAATGTTATCTTTGATGCTTTGACTTTGGGCTTGTTTCACTCTGTGTTTTTGCTCGTCAGTTATCTTTTGTGAGAAAAATTGTGCATATACGCAGTCCAGGTAGTCAATTTCTATGCCGTCTTTCTAAAAAAAAAAAAATTAAAATCTACGATGAAAGTAATGCCTAAATGTAAATGTATGCTTATGCGATTGCTTTAGAAAACAGTTGACTATTACGAATTTTTCATCGTAAAAGAATGGTACAGCCAGTAACATTTGTGAATATTTTAACATCAGTTGCTTGGGAAAGAATACGTAAGACATGAAAGTATGCTCCTAAATAACAAATATTGCAAATATAATTTCTGGGTTGTGTAGTACCAAAGACGACTATTGAATTTTGGACCCACAGTGGGTATCACCTTTACGAACTTTGAATTTACGAAGCATACTTGTTTTAATCAATGTCAGTGTCACAGCCTGTACATGTTTTTGTAACATTCGGAGTAATAAAATAATCTTCAAACTACGTTTTCAAAAAAATTAGCTGTTGATGTTTTATCGCTCGTAAAGGAATTTATGGCACATTGGTTGTGACTGTTTATTTTTTTTCTAGGACGAAGGGACTAGAGGTGATGAAAATTGGCGCAGTTGTTAACTTTTTAAAGTATCGAAGATTTAGTATTATCATTCTGCCCTAGGTATACCTATTCATAGGGACGTTATCTTTGACAGATGAGCTACTTCATTCACTTTAACTGCATAGTTGATGTCAGTTGCCTTGGAAAGCTTGCTTGCAAATCAGATTCATAAGAAAGTGGATTTGGTGGGCTCTTTTCTTTTTCTATTCTTTTCCCCCCTTTTTTTTATCTCCGTGAAAAATATATCTTATAGTATAGTCTGTTTGCTTTGAACAAATGTTAGACGTTTTACTCAATTTTTAGTCCTGAGATTTCTCAAAACTCCACAATGGTATTGAATATCCTGTTGTAGGATTGTTTAATTTCTTACAGTGTAAAAGAGGTATTATTCACAACTAATTCCAAATGTATCGTGTACATTAACACCGCTTACATTGTCGACCATTTGATGACTGCTCTCTCTCTCTCTCTCTCTCTCTCTCTCTCTCTCTCTCTCCTCTCTCTCTCTCTCTCTCTCTCTCTCTGCACACAAGTGTGTGTATGCCAACTTTTCCTTCAATTTTTTTAAACCTTTTTTTATATACTAACGTTGCATTGATGTGAGTGGTATATATATATGTTGTACTTTGTATCCTTCATGGCTCTAAAAAAGCTGCATTAAAAATGAAGAACAAGACTGTCAAATGAACAAGACTGTCAAATGGCTGATCGTGCAGGGCATGGGTTCAGCTCCTCACATGCAGGCCAGCCTGCAACAAATATCAAAGAGGCAACAGTAGGCCTACTAAATGTGTTCAGCATGACTATCAATTGAAGGTGGAAGGAATCCGAATCTGCACCTTGAGTCAAACCACGTGTAAAAAAGCAACAACTATTTTTAGCTCCAAGGGAAGTAATAGTGGTATGAACTTAAATGTTCCTTCCCATGAACTTGTTTGTTTTCTAGAACATGTAAAATACTTCATATTTACAGTGGTATCATAAGAAAGCTTTAATATTCTATAAAAACATATCACTTCAAAGGTGACTATGAATTTGTAAGCACTGATCTCAGAATGATTACTTGGAAATTTTGTAAGTGTCTTGCTGACCGCGCTTTGGATCTGCTTCAATCTTAATAGATACGTCGCCTGATTAATTTACATTTTCCCATTGTCACGGACAAAAAATGAAACAACCCAACTTGGGAAGTCGCCGGCCACTTCGACTGGACATAAGTCCAAACGCAGACATCTTGGCGCCACGTAGACCGGGCCCATGGTTCGGATCCGGCCAATTAAGCTTAGTGGAGAGGCCTCACAGAGACGGTACGATCCACCCAGACTGACTAAGCCGTTTTGACCGACGCCTCGATGTCTAGCGAGACGAGTCGCAGCGCCTGGCTCAGACTCATCTAGCCACACTTTGTGGAACAGCGTCATTGTTAGTCAGACGTCGTGGCGCCCACCTTGACTCAGCTAGCCACTTTAGGTTGACCAGTGTCCACGACTTAAGCCACACGGCACCAGTTAAGTAGGAAGGGGGAAGGTTAGTGTGTGGTGGGGGTGAAATCTAGCTAATCAATTAAATGACCAGTTGACCACCACAGAGATAAGGCGTGTCGGCGTGACTGTCATGATTTGAATATCCAGTGGAATTAGAGGGAGATAACTTCGGGTGTCAGGGCGGTAAAAATTACTGACCAATGGTACTCGCCCTTTTTGGACAGATCGGAACGAATAAAGAGGATGTGAGAGTGAGAGAAACGGGAGAACGAGGGGGAGAACGAACAGAGAAACAGAGAGAGGGAGAGGTTCTAGGTCTGCTTGAGAGAAAAGCAGGGAGATGAGAGGAGGAGAGAAGAGAACCAAGTTGAGAGATTAGCATGAGATAGTCTGCAGAGGAAGGACTGAGGAGAGATATGGAGAGAGGAGAGTTGCTAATTAATGAAGAAGAAAAGAAAGAAAAGAAAAAAAGAAAAGAAAAGCAACCATGTCCATTTGATAAGAGCAGACTAGAAGAGAGAGAGAGAGAGTGCAATGCGTTAATGCAGGAAGAAAGAAAGGAGAACAGATCGATGTTGATAGTCACTGTTCTATCCTCACTGGGGTTCGACCTCATACTTGGCCAGCGCCACTTTCATCGGCAGTCCAACCTGACCAACGCCAGCAGTCCAGCTTGACCGGTGCAACTAGACCAACACAGTGCCAGCAGTTGTGTCGTGTTGTGAAAGTGACAGTGAAAAGAAAAAAAAAAAGAAAAGAAAAGACAGTGATTCGTGAATAGTTAAGATCACCTGGCCAGGTAAAGTAGAAATCTATTTTATACCCGGGTTAGTTAATGATGTTTTAGATAAATGATTTTGTGAAGTTCAGGAAAAGAGAGAATGTTTTATTTCATTTGATTCCATATGCATTGATGTTTCGTTCTATGAACATGTGTAGTAAAGTTATAGACTTTACTAGTGGTTTGATGTGACGAATGCATGATATATGAATGAGATTGTAAGCAAGCTGTGAGTGTGATTGGGCTGTGCGCTAGTCCTTCCTCCACTGACATCACCCGAGGTTGACAATTTATTGGCGAGCCTGCCAGGATATTCTGGCCCATTTATTATAATTGTTCAACTTCCCAGAGAGGAAGCTGAGTGGGATTCAAGTATTGTAATCCTAAGACAAGGGTTGTCTTACTGTATGTTCCCAAGATAGTTAAACACTAGGCTTGGCATTGCTTCCAAGATAGTTAATACTAGGCTTGGCATTTCAGCCCCAGAGTACTTATTTCGCACAGATTGCCTATAATTCGCTCTCATAGTTGGGTCAGGCGCTGGGCGTCTTATAAAAACTAACTACGTTGTCCCAAGCTAATATTATCATTCATAGGATTGTGCTATTACGTCACTCGTGTCGGTAACCACCAGTTTGGCTGTCGTAGTAATAAAATCTTGTTCAAAAAAAAAAAAAAAAGGAGATATAATGGCGGAAGAAAAGAACACCCTATTGAACAACTTGTGAGCGTCGCTCGTGATCTAGGTTACTCAGGAGATGAGTTGCGTGCATTCGTTGAAAAACCAACAAAAGATGGAAAGAGATGAACGCGCGGAAAGAACGCCGTGTTGCCGTAGAGATAGCATTAGCAGAGCAGGAAAGGACTAAAGCTAGCGCAACGCAGGAAACAGGAGAATAAGGCAAGCGCAGGAAACAGAAAGAATGAAGCAGGAAACGGAAAAATTAAGGATTCAGGCTAATGATAATCAGGCTAGGGAAACGCAGGAAACAGAAAGATTAAAGGTTCAATTGGAGTTAGAGAAAGTGAGAATGCAGAGGGAGGCCACCGATGATGGTAGTTCACTTTCCAGTGACTCTGTGCGCAGCTATGCTCCCCGACCCAAGTTGCCAAAATTCTCTGAAGGAACCGATTCGATTGATGCATACATCAGTCGTTTCGAAACGTTTGCGACCAGTCAGGGTTGGCCTCCAGAAGAGTGGGCAGTCATTTGTCTGCGTTACTGACGGGTAAGGCGTTACAGATTTTCACTGCATTGCCAGCAGACACCCAATCTGATTTTTGCGCTGTGAAGGAATCATTGATGAAAGGATTTGACCTCACAGAGGAGGGGTTCAGGAAGAAATTTCGTTCGGCTAAATTACAAGCAGGTGAGACGACACTCAGTTTGGTGCACGTCTAGATCACTATTTTGAGAAATGGTTAGAGCTGAGCGGTACGAAGAAGGAGTTCGCTGAATTGAAAGAGCTAGTCATGAAAGAACAGATTTTGTCAGGTTGCGGCCCTGAGTTAACCATACATTTGAAAGAGAGACAGCCAGAGACAGCAGGGGAGTTGTTGAAGTTCGCAGAGGTGTATAGAGAGGCACGTTTGGGCACTAAGGTGCAGGAGAAACAGGTGCTAGGCACAGGTGAGAAGAGTGCAAGGAGACTAGGGGAGTTTTCTGCAAAGTCTGCAAACCCAGTGGTGGGGCAGAAGGAAGGGCAAAGGGACATTAGGTGTTCATTTTGTCACAAGAAGGGACATGTGGCGAGGGATTGTCGCATGAGGTCCCAGAAGGCAGCAGCCTTGCAAGAGGTGGATAAGGGTCGTCAAGGGAAACGACCTGCAGTGGAACCAAAAGGGATTCAGTCTGAAGAGGGTGGAGTGCAGCCTATGGCTAGCACTGGACAGCAGTCAGTGTCAGGGATGGAGGGCACTAGGCTGAGTGGTTCGTTACCAGTGGAAGAAGGGTGGATTGGCCAGCAGAGGGTGAAAGTGTTACGAAGACACTGGTTGTTCATGCGGTGTAGTACGAACAACGCTGGTCGATAAAGGGGATTTGACAGGGCAAATCCAGACCTGTACTCTAATCGATGGCACTGTGAGGGAGTTTCCAGTTGCTAAGATAGAAGTACGTACCCCTTACTTCTCAGGCGAGTTGTCTGCGTTGGTGATGGAGAAACCCCTTCATGATTTGATCATTGGAAATATTCCAGGGGCAAGGGATCCAGGGATCCCGAGTTGTTGACTGCTACAGGGGCAGCAGTTCAGACACGGAGCAAGAAGGAGGAAAAGGTTGTTAAACCGTTAGTTGTTCCAGGAAGGAAGTCAGGCATAGTATGTGTCGCCTGATGAGTTTAGGGCGGCGCAGGAACAAGACCTTCGCTCGTGAAGTCTTGGGAGTTGCAAGAGGGGAGAAGAAACAGGAGGTTAGAGGAGGTGAGACAGAATTTCTATGTGAAAGGCGGGCTGTTGTACCGAGTGTTCAACAAGGGGAAGACAGTAAGGTGACCACTCAGTTAGAGGTCCATGCGTGTTATCGTGACACAGTCATGTCAGTGGGTCACCGAGTCGCTCATGGCGGTCATCTCGGCACCAGCAAAACAGCTGACCGAATCTTTGATGACTTTCATTGGCCAGGAGCAATGGCAGACATCAAGCGTTTCTGCATGTCATGTGACGTGTGTCAAAGTCAGCCACAAGAGGGGTGGAAGAGGAAGGCGCCTCTTAAACATCCCCTTTAATTGACACACCATTCAGGAGGGTGGCTGTTGACCTGATTGGCCCAATCGCGCCCTGTTCCAAAGGTGGGCACAGGTATGTGTTGACACTGGTGGACTACGCGACCAGATACCCAGAAGCGGTTGCATTGAAAGGCGTAGATACGCAACAGGTCGCTGAAGGGCTGGTAGACATCTTTTCTCGCGTGGGTGTGCCAGCACAAATTCTCAGTGGACAGGGGTCACAGTTCACCTCAGGCGTGATGAGGGAGGTCAACAGGCTGCTAGGGATCACACAGCTGCTCACTACCCCATACCATCCACAATGCAATGGCTTGGTGGAGAGATTCAATGGTGTGCTGAAGGGCATCTTAAAAGAAGCTCTGTGAGGAAAGGCCAGCAGATTGGGACCGCTACATTCCAGCGGCACTGTTTGCCTACAGGAAGCCCCTCAGGAAAGCACAGGCTTTCGCCATTTGAGCTGCTGTATGGGCGGACAGTTCGGGGACCGGTGTGCATTCTCAAAGAGCTGTGGTCCGGAGAACAGGAGTCCGAAGAAGTCAAAACCACATATCAGTATGTGGTGGACCTACGCAATAGGCTCGAGGAGACATGTAAGGTCGCAAGGGAGAGTTTGCAGGAGGCTAGGGTCGTCCAGAAGAAACAGTATGACAGGAAGGTGAGGAAGCAATTCCTCAAGGTGGGAGATCAAGTCCTGTTACTGCTTCCCACGGATCACAACAAGCTGCTGATGCATTGGAAGGGACCCTTCACCATCATTGAAAAGGTAGATCAGGACTACCGAATCGATTGTGAATGGGAAATCAAAAACTTTTCATGCAAATCTACTCCGCAAATATATTTCAGCGTGAGACTCAGCACATAGGCGCAGCAGCATCATTGATGGAGGTGAAGGAGACCCAGCAGAAGAAGGGGAGATTTTGTTGCTGAGTTTCCAGGAGAAGAGTCATACAGGGATGTGTCACTGTATGAAGGGCTAGACAGTAGGAGACAGGAGGAAGTTAGTGGGCTCCTTGAACAGTATAGGGCGTCCCTGACTGATAAACCAGGCAGGACAACTCTAGAGACATGTACGGTGGAGTTGACATCACAGAAACCCGTACATGTGAAAGCCTACCCGATCCCATATGCCACCAAGCAGTGATCGAGGAGGAGGTAGAAAGATGTTGGACCTTGGGGTGATTGAACCGTCCAAATCATCATATAGTGCACCCGTCGTCTTAGTGAGGAAAAAGTCAGGTGAGCATCGATTCTGTGTCGACTATAGACGTCTGAACAGTGTCACCAAGGTCGATTGCCAGAGGTCATACCGAACATGGAAGACCTGTTCGCTCAGATCGCCACAAGCAAGAGCCAGTATTTCACCAGATAGATCTGAGCAAGGGTTACTGGCAAATAGCCCTGAGTGAGGACTCAAAGGAAGTCACAGCATTCTCCACTCCTAGGGGGCTATACAGTGGCGAGTACTTCCTTTTGGTATGGTCAACGCGCCTGCAGTCTTCTCTCGAATGATGAGGAAGCTATTGACGGGATTGGAGGGGTTGTGAATTTCATGGATGACATTCGATAGCATCCGAGACATGGGAGGAGCATATGAGGCAGCTAGGAGCAGTTTTGGAGAGATTGAGACAAGCCAATCTCACAGCCAGACCAACAAAGTGCCAGGTTGGTTTTCCAAGCCTGGAGTTCCTAGGTTTTGTTGTCGGAGGCGACACAAAGCAGCCAGAAAGGGGAAAGGTGGAGAAGATGATGAATTCAGAGAGACCAAAGACCAAAACAGAAGTCAGGAGTCTGCTAGGTTTTATTGGGTTCTATAGGGAGTTTGTCCCAAATTTTGCTGCAATCACGAGTCCTCTCAGTGATTTGGTCAAGGCAGGGAAACCGGCAGTGGTCGAGTGGTCAGACGCTGCAGAGCAAGCACTGCTAGACAGTGTTGGAAGACTAGGTTCCCGTCCCATCTTGAAGCTACCAGATATGTCCAAACCATTTTTGTTGCGGACAGATGCATCAGGTGGTGGGATAGGTGCAGTATTGTTACAGGAGCATGAAGGGGTCGAGTTTCCTGTGAGATACGCTAGCAGGAAGTTGACAAAGTGTGAGGAAGGGTACGCAAACTGTAGAGAAGGAGTGTTTAGCTGTTGTGTGGGCCGTGCAGAAGTTCCACAAAGTACTTGTATGGGAAAGAGTTCGTGATAGAGACTGATCATCAACCACTCAAATTCCTGCAGGAGGCGCAGTTGAAAAACAGCAGAGTGCTGCGTTGGGCAATGGCATTGCAGCCCTACAGGTACCGAGTGCAGTACATCCCAGGTCGACAGAATGTCGGAGCTGACTATTTAGTCGCGTAGTCTAGCAAGCTGCAACTCAGAGGAAGTCAGTCATATCCGGGTGCTTTGTTGATAATATGTGTTGATTACAGTTATGTTGATTGGATATGGGTTCATTCCCAGTTGGCTATGGTTCATATTTTTGTGTGAGATTTGTTCATGTAAATGTAGTTATGCTTGGAGCATACAGTCGCTTGTGTAGTGATGCATTATTTGCAATAAGTGAGGATGGAGATTCCTCAGTGAAGTGTCATGGATCGTGATCATATTTATTGTGCTTTTCATAAGAATTGTGAAGAGAAGATATGGCAAATCCGCAGGTAGGGGAATCGCATAAGTGCGCACAGAGGTCGTTATAAAATGAGTTGAAATAACGCAAGAGCGCACGTCATGATAACTCATTGGAGTGGTATTCACTAATGGTATATTTTATAATTTATAAACCGTTGGTTGTAAAGTATTTTCCAAACTTGCGCGTATAGCTGTGTGTCAGCAAATTCGGTTGTTGTCTTTTTTGTACCGTTGTTTTGAGACAATGCGGTGCATAGTCTTTTGCAAGGGGGAAATTGTCACGGACAAAAAAATGAAACAACCCAACTTGGGAAGTCGCCGGCCACTCGACTGGACATAAGTCCAAACGCAGACATCTTGGCGCCACGTAGACTGGGCCCATGGTTCGGATCCGGCCAATTAAGCTTGTGGAGAAGGCCTCAACAGAGACGGTACGATCCAACCAGACTGACTAAGCCGTTTTGACCGACGCCTCGATGTCTAGCGAGACGAGTCGCAGCGCCTGGCTCAGACTCATTCTAGCCACTTTGTGGAACCAGCGTCATTGTTAGTCAGACGTCGTGGCGCCCACCTTGACTCAGCTAGCCACTTTAGGTTGACCAGTGTCCACGACTTAAGCCACACGGCACCAGTTAAGTAGGAAAGGGGGGAAGGTAGTGTGTGGTGGGGGTGAAATCTAGCTAATCAATTAAATGACCAGTTGACCACCACAGAGAGTAAGGGCGTGTCGGCGTGACTGTCATGATTTGAATATCCAATGGAATTAGAGGGAGATAACTTCGGGTGTCAGGGCGGTAAAAATACTGACCAATGGTACTCGCCCTTTTTGGACAGATCGGAACGAATAAAGAGGATGTGAGAGTGAGAGAACGGAGAACGAGGGGGAGAACGACAGAGAAACAGAGAGAGGAGAGGTTCTAGGTCTGCTTGAGAGAAAAGCAGGGAGATGAGAGGAGGAAGAAGAGAACCAAGTTGAGAGATAGCATGAGATAGTCTGCAGAGGAAGGACTGAGGGAGATATGGAGAGAGAGAGAGTTGCTAATTAATGAAGAAGAAAAGAAAGAAAAGAAAAAAAGAAAGAAAAGCAACCATGTCCATTGATAAGAGCAGACTAGAAGAAGAGAGAGAGAGTGCAATGCGTTAATGCAGGAAGAAAGAAAGGAGAACAGATCGATGTTGATAGTCACTGTTCTATCCTCACTGGGGTTCGACCTCATACTTGGCCAGCGCCACTTTCATCGCAGTCCAACCTGACCAACGCCAGCAGTCCAGCTTGCCGGTGCCAACTAGACCAACCCAGTGCCAGCAGTTGTGTCGTGTTGTGAAAGTGACAGTAAGAAAAAAAAAAGAAAGAAAGACAGTGATTCGTGAATAGTTAAGATCACCTGGCAGGTAAAGTAGAAATCTATTTATACCGGGTTAGTTAATGATGTTTTAGATAAATGATTTTGTGAAGTTCAGGAAAGAGAGAATGTTTTATTTCATTTGATCCATATGCATTGATGTTTCGTTCTATGAACATGTGTAGTAAAGTTATAGACTGTACTATGGTTTGATGTGACGGAATGCATGATTATGAATGAGATTGTAAGCAACTGTGAGTGTGATTGGGCTGTGGCAGTCCTTCCTCCACTGACACACACCGAGGTTGACACCCATCATACGTCGATTAATGGGTTTCAGAACACCGTAGAGTATAAACTGTTTGTCAAATAAACAAACAAATCAACAGACACAAGTCAACATCATAGTTCTTGAATAGTGGTTAATAAATCGTTTTATCTATGTCAGCGACATGTCATTTAAAAGCGCACACAGTTGAAAGGATGCAGATACTTATATACAAAAACGACAGAAGAATGGAAACTTTGTTTAAACTTGATCCAAAGAAGATCGTATCGAAGTTTCCACAGGACAATTATATCCGAAGGTCTATTTGAACCTTTCTCACAGATGAGTTATTTCAGAACTGCCATCAAAGCATGATTTAGAGGAGCTATCAGATTTTCCAACACATTGGTTCAGATTAGCATCCAAATGAAATGATTTATCTGTAAGCTGTATTCAGTGTTATCAAGTCGAGGCTGAATTGCTTTCATCAAAATCATTTCCGTACGTTCATTACCACACACATACAAGAAGAAGAAAATGTCGCAATGAATGTTGTAGGTAGGCACTGAAGGTCTGACCAGCGCACTGGCTAATGCGCAGGTCAGACATTTGCTAAGAAGTCGTATAGCCACGAGTCCCTCTTTCTCAATTCTCTCATCTTAGTCGTTTATTCATTTATCCATCAACTTAAAATCTATGCGTAGTGTGGTCTCAAAGCTTAGTGGGTGCGATGGTAGTGTATATGGACTAGTCCGCACACAGTGACGCCTCCTTGAGAAACTGAAACATTTCACATAGTTTGTATTAATGTTGCTCACGGATGGACGAGCAGAGTAGTAACATGATCACCTGACGCAGATTTTTAAAAAAATTCTACCAAGTGGATAACCTCGTCTTACTTCAAATTCCACTCCTTCGATTAAAACCGCTTCACCTTCAATACAACTAGATGCATGTCGTCTTCTTAAAGCATGAGGTCAGTAAGGAAAATGTTGTGTGTACTGTTTTATTTTCACCGTCATGTCAATATTATTAGTATTCACTAAAAGTAAGTGACATCAAGGCCCTAATTGTTTATTGCACAATTCTTCTCAGGGAATTTGAAAAGTACACGTGTTATCGGCAAGAAGTCAACGGCACACGCTACCATGCGCAAGGCATTTATTCTACTTTATCGACGCTAGTTCATTTTCATACACACAAGTATGAGGAACGATAAGACGGACAGACAATTCCACTTTCAATGTGGCAATGACTTCGCAACGATTAGAAATACATGCAAACAAAATAAGAGAAACAAAATCAACACGGAGGAAAGTGGAGAGGTGGAGATTGTAGATGAACGAAAGCTGTGAAAGTAAACTAAAATCCTCTACTTATGGCCTCTCTCACTTATGGTCTACCTATCATATATAATTATATATTATATAATATATATATATATATATATTATATATATATATAATATTATATATATATATATTATATATCTGTGTGTGGTGTGTGTGTGTTGTGTGTGTGTGTGTGTGATACACTCTTAAGCACCCTTTCATCTACAATTTCCCATCTCCACTTGTGTGTGTGTGTGTGTGTGTGTGTGTGTGTGTGTGTGTGTGTGTGTGTGTGTGTGTGTGACTGTGTGTGTGTGTGTGTGTGTGTGTGGTGTGTGTGTGTGTTGTGTGTGTGTGTGTGTGTGTGTTGCGTGTGTGGTTTTACGTGTCTTTTGGCGCACGAGCGTGCCCGTTTTCTCTCTCTCTCTCTCTCCTCTCTCTCTCTCTCTCTCTTCTCTCTTCTCTCTCATTTCATCGTCTTTCTCTCCTCTCTCT
>CM031597.1:23339036-23356536 GCA_018398815.1 Conus ventricosus
TAGAAGAATGAAAGTCATGAGATTCACGTTGAAGTGATTTGCCGCAGACATTATGATTAGAAAAAGAATGAACGGAAAGAGCGAGAGGGTTTATGCAAGGTAACTACATCAGAGAGATAAGCAGGAGCAATGCCGGTGACAATGTTGTGGCAGGTGCAGTCTGCTTGTGATCAGTTCTTGTGGAAACGATGAACCAGTGGATTTTCATCGATTATGGGGAACAGTGTTGACGACGTTGAGCCTTGAAGGAAAGGCGAGTCGCTGAGATTTGGATCTTTTGCAATGGATGGAGAGTGGAGTCAGGACAACCAGCAAAAGGAGCCATACAGTAATCTGCCCTTGAAAGGTTGCAGGAAATGGCAAGTGTTCTGGTTGCACCTACAGAAAGAAACTACCTATCTGGACTTATCCTATTATGTTCATAATTTCATGCTATACATTGGCTAAGAGAAAATGAAGATCTGCTTGTAGAATTATCATAGCTGCATAGAATCGTCAGTGTGGAGAGTATATAACAATAGATAGAAGGTTTTACCAAACTGCTTATGAGATTCTGGATGTTTATGATAATAATTATACAGTAGGTATTCTCAAAATTGTTCTGGGGTTTAGATTTCCATCCAGATAATGCAGAAACGGAACACTTCCTGGAATATTTGCATGAGAAAGGCCACCAACCAGCACTATGATATGCTTTCGATCTCTCATTGCCAACACTTACCACCGTAGGGGAAATCACTTGAAATGACAATTTTGCCGCATTACTTTCGCGAATAAAGTTAACTTCAACTTCTCGTACGGGAAGCGACAGCGTTGCAGCTATCATGCAAATGGAGTTCATCCTTTGTGCTGGTATAAATGGCTTCTGAAGGTTATGAATCCCTCTCTAAATGGTCTTTGTAGAATCTAGCCCTGACAACGTGGTGGGTTTTTTTTTTAAATTTAAGACCCTTGTTTTTGCAGTAAAAAATTCATGCTCTGTCAAGCGATCCACGTCTTATTCGTCGGAATTCGGATGGTTCAGTCTTCATGCCTATCTTCCCATCTTCCTGGCCTTGAAATGCAAACTTAAGCAGCAGGCCTTATGCTGTCATCTTCATCGTCCTATTCTAAACTCAAGAGATGCCAAGTCTGTTGTCCGGTCCGAGCACTAAAGATGTTATTGTTGCAGACAGAATGGTATTCTATGAGCTCTACCATAGACCAGAGCAGCCAGACGAACACTGAACTATGCCTCAGACTTTGAACACCTGCATCCAAAAAGTGATCTGGCAAATATACTCCTTCAGCCGTTGGATACTACCTCGCAATGCGGACGGACATTCAGACTCATGCACTTCAAACATATTCTGCTGGCACTGCACTCTGGCGGAAAATTGCGACTCCTGGCATTATCAGACCAGCTGGATGGATACTCCACACTACCTTTGACGAGCTTTATCTGAGAGACATGTCAGAGGAAATGGCAGTCTTGGAGTGTTTGTGAGGACTGATCGTTGCTCGGACAGCAACACGCCCTTCTGATGACATGTAAGCATCTTTTGGTCCTAATTCAGAGCGTGCAAGGCAAGATGAACGAACAAGTATCTGAATGTTGGGATTCTAATACTTTTGAGGGAGAGCGGGAACTAAATGAGCTCTGTGCCTCCATGATAGCGAGGTTCCATCAGGACTAGAAAGGTCATTTTGGCCACCGCTGATGTTCTAGTGCTTAACTATACCCTACTTTAAAATGTACCCCATGTCCAAGTCTGGTCCACAGAGTGGGATGTACACGAGTGACGGCTCAGGGTATATCATGGTGACGATGATTTGTTCCCTCTTTTTCTGTAATCTGGCATTTGTTTGTAAAGGTACTGAAAACAAAATTTCCTGCTGAAAGAAGTGATCCGAAATATATTACCGATACAAAGTCAAGGACCAGCATCCACCTCCTTCAATTTCAAATCAAACTATGCAAAAAAAAGGATATACACTTCGACACGGAAAACTGACTAACGATGACATTTACGACCTTACGCTGTAGCGGACATGAATCATTTTCCTTCCGTCTGCTTCTCAAATTGCTATTTTGACCAAACACAAAATTCAGGAAAACCAGGGAATGCTTAGCCGATTCGAAACCAGCTACGCTGGCAACCTTCATAGCGACAGTATCAACACATGGTGTTTGTGCAAGAGGTGTTCACTTTACAGACTGATCGCCCTCTGTTCAGCGTGACACTGTAGAAAAGAGCCAGCAACTGGGACACAGACAGAAGTGCCTCAAAACTAAAACCAACTTGATGACACAGCCTTCGCGGTCTTCAACCTTTCATTGGTAACTTGCCAGATCAAGCACCAAGACTCCCTCCTACCTCTGCACATTGTGGAGGAAAGATGCTGAAACCGAGCTCCCAGAAGGGAATCTAGTAAGGCCAACAGCAGTCGACATACCACGGGGATCCAGAAGGGAATCTAGTAAGGCCAACAGCAGTCGACATACCATGGGGATCCAGAGGAGAATCTAGTAAGGCCAACAGCAGTCGACATACCACGGGATCCAGAGGGGAATCTAGTAAGGCCAACAGCAGTCGACATACCACGGGGATCCATAGGGGAATCTAGTAAGGCCAACAGCAGTCGACATACCACGGGGATCCAGAGGGGAATCTAGTAAGGCCAACAGCAGTCGACATACCACGGGGATCCAGAGGGGAATCTAGTAAGGCCAACAGCAGTCGACATACCACGGGGATCCATAGGGGAATCTAGTAAGGCCAACAGCAGTCGACATACCACGGGGATCCAGAGGGGAATCTAGTAAGGCCAACAGCAGTCGACATACCACGGGGATCCAGAAAGGAACCTAGGCCAACAGCAGTCGACAATGTGGGAAAATCCACTCCAAACACGTCTCAGCTGGAATTAGATACATCTGGAATCACTCATGATCAGCGTCATCCTCAGATCGACGTATGTGACGTCCAAAAGGACATGTTCCTCAAATTTCTCTTTCTTGTGTATTGCCTGTCAAAGAACAGTTACTTTGCACTCTGTATGTATGTGTTTGTATTTTAGCTTCGTACGTTTTATGTCAATGACAGCTATAGTCGACTCCACAGCCCTGGATGAGTGGATTTTGCCTACGTTTCCAGACCGGCCACTCTCTGTCTGCAGCTCCGATCATACAGGGAGAGGTGAGAATCACCCCTGTCTGGTGCTTACATATGTGACAGTTCGATAGCTTTAGCTTACAAATTCTATCCATCCATCCATCCATCCATCCATCACATGTGGACATAGCCAATAATTGGAGATCGCTCTCATTTAACCATGTACTGTCCTCAGTTTTCCAATGTCCGCAGAATGTGGTTCCCGTTCAAACCATTTGTTTCCTAATCGAAGTGAGTCGACTTGCGTGCCAGAGTATCAGTCTTCTGTTCTTAATTAAGAACCTCCCCTTCAAAGAATGTGTCCGATACCGTTTTGCATTTCTGTCCTGCACAGAGGAGTAGAATGAATTTTGTCTAAAGCTGTAAAATCGTTTGATGAGTTTTACAGAGTAGCATAAGAGGTATTCATGATTTTTACGCAGTTTAAGTTTGACCATGGCTGCAGTTGAAATAATTGGTAACGTCATTTATTGTTGTTGTTTTCATCCCTTTGAACATTAATAGCGGCGAGGCCTAGAGAGTTACAAAATCCAGACACTTGAGGTGTGTGTGTGTGTGTGTGTGTGTGTGTGTGTGTGTGTGTGTGTGTGTGTGTGTGTGTGTGTGTGTGTGTGTGTGTGTGTGTGTGTCTGCGTGCGTGCACGCGCGCGCGCGAGCATGCACGCACGTGTGTGTGTATGTGTGTGTATGTGTGTGTGTGTGTGTGTGTGTGTGTGTGTGTGTGTGTGTGTGTGTGTGTGTGTGTGTGTGTGTGTGTGTGTTGTGGTGTCCGTTTGCTTGTTTGTTCTACCAGTGTACACCTTTGTGGGTGAAACAAGGAACTGGACCGAGGCACGTTCCTACTGTAACCAGATTGGTCAAGTACTGGCCGGCTCTCTGTTGGAGAGTGACAGGGGAAAGGTCAAGGACCTATCCACACACTAGTGAGTCAGTCACTCAGCTTGAGTTTCAGGCAAAAAGGATGCAAAAAAGTGTTAAAGTGTTCCGAATCTATTAATTCCTCGCTCTATTTTGCTTCTCAGCTCCCCCCCTCTCTCTCTCTCTCTCTCCTCTCTCTCTCTCTCTCTCTCTCTCTCTCTCTCTCTCTCTCTCTCTCTCAGTTTTTACTCTTGAATTAATGAATATAGGAGACATCTGATGCCGCTAACGTTAGATAATGATGAGAAAATGATATGGGCTTCCAATGTTTGACAGTGTTGATGCACACAGTGATCCGAGTTTGTTTGGGATGGACTGGATATTGAATATATCTCACAACTGATTTGCTTTGAAAAAAAAACAAAAACTGTTTCCACTCAAAGCTGTCTATCGCTTTTATTAACTTTTAGAGCGCATTTCATTTCATTCACAGAAATTCACTTTTACCCGTTTAGTAAACAAAACTTAGTTTAGAGTTTAGAAATGCATAATTGATATGTGAACACGACAACTAGATTTAACAATTTCAACTGATTTTAATTTACTGTGTATTTGGTGTTAACCAAGGCAATGTGTGCAGTCTGAATTTATTTATTGACAGTAGACGCAACACATTCCGATAGGAAGGACATGATGGAAATTATCTCTCTATTTCTAGCTGTAGTTAACACTTTAGATTCAGACATTGCAAACGATTATACTGACTGGTTGAAAAAAAAGAAGTTTTTTTAAAAGCTACTGCTTTGTTCCATGTTAATAAAAACATGAATAAATCTTGTTTTATTTCTGAAAGAGAATAAGAGAAATATGGACGCGCATTCAAATAGCTGGCTGTGGTAGATGTGCGTGAATGATAATGCGTATGCTTTTCTACACATAGCAGCTTATTTCTGTACAAACATTTCAAATGAAGCAGTGTGTTATTGGGAATCTATCCTTTACGCACAAAGCAACTGAGGCTGCGTTTGTACATTGACTGATGCTCATTTCGTGTCAGTGTAATATGAAGTGCTGAAATGTACGCTCCTGTACAATGTGAACAGTGTGTGTGTGTGTGTGTGTGTGTGTGTGTGTGTGTGTGTGTGTGTGTGTGTGTGTGTGTGTGTGTGTGTGTGTGTGTGTTTCTTGTTCGTGCTTTGGTTTTTGACATTTGCAAGAAGTCAAGACAACCACTGCAAAGGCCAAATATTGTTTTGTATAATTCATTAGGCAGCAATTGAAACAACATAAATGAATGATTTATCTCAGTGAATAAATTAGACGAGACCTCCACTGGTTCTGGTTGACCACGGATAATGCATACAGCTATCCTAGCTGGCTACTCAGTTAGAGCATTGTCATTAATTTTGTGACTATTCAGCCGATACTTTAGTGCAAGTCTCTTGCTGAAGGGCGCCTCGGTTTGCTGTGTCAAGGGTGTTGGGAGTGGCGCGCACTTTGCTCTTGGTCTCTCTGCCACTGCGCTTGAACAGTTCTCTGTACATGTCTTGAGGTGTTGGTTCGGGGTACCTTTCCATCTTTCGGTTGGATGCAAATTAATCCAAGGTGCTTTCATTTCTCTTTTGCATACAAGACGTACATGCTGAAAGGCTAGAGTCAGACATCGTTTAGCAATCTGTCGCCCAAAGCAAGGAGGATGCTTCTCAGGTTTAAGGTGTTGCGCCGTTTCTCTTTTCTGGGATATGCAGTCCCTGTTTCGCTGCATTTCAACTGTATGGTCATAATGAAGGCATTGTACTTTGTCGTTCTCACCTTCGATGTGAGCTTGGATTTGCCGGCACTCGAGTCATGAGGCTGGTTGTGGAAGAGTCAAGACATGTAGACAGAGTCTAGTTAAGTGTTGTCAACGGTGATGACCAGTGGTGCTTCAATCTCTTGTCCAGACGTTTGTATAGTTTACGCTAATGGCCCCCACACATAGCCCAGCGTGCCAATGCCAATGCCACTCTCAGACTTATAATTCTCAGTGTGACGTACAAATCTGATCGACGTCTTTGCAGCGGTCCAGTTCAGGCGCAAAGTCCTCACTGGGTCAATTTGGAACTGAACGCTGCTACCGGGAAGGCTGTCTGGGCTGACGATGGTATCACTGAGGTCAGTTCGGAGGTCTCACCGAGGGGGTCAGCGGACGTACAATGCGGGGCACTTGACGTTGAAAATGAACAGTTCTGGACGTGTGACTGTCAGCACCGCCGCGCTTTCCTTTGTGTCAAAGAGAAAGGTGAGGCTAGAGTCCATGTTCCTCCGTCTTTGTTTCTGTCTCTGAATATTTCTGTCTCTGGACATGTCTCTGTCCCTGTGTCTGTGTCTGACTATTCCTGTTTGTGTCGATCTGTGGTTGTGGCTGTGAATCTCTGAAACTCTTTTGTGGTGACTTCAGTTTTGATTTCCTGTACATGCCGATGGCCTTGGTGAGTCCATGTCAATGACACTAGTATCGGCTAGTTTAAGGGGGTCTGTCGTTGGATGGCTTTGGTGGCGCCCACCGAGGGTAGGTGAGGGGGATACTTTTTTAACATTGCGTATGCGACGTACCACTTATTGTCCTCTGTAGGAGGCTCAAAAGGCAGTATCCGTTGTATGTTGAATCAGAACGGGCACCACCGACCCAGCGAAGTAATTTCTCCAGAAGAACTGTATTACC
The DNA here is from genome assembly GCA_018398815.1 of Conus ventricosus. NCBI lineage: Eukaryota > Metazoa > Mollusca > Gastropoda > Neogastropoda > Conidae > Conus > Conus ventricosus. The sequence goes on from CM031597.1 coordinate 23,345,754, forward strand.
TCAAGTGATTTGATATTGACCTGGTATTGATCGCGCCCTGTGGTCTGAAGTGCCAGAGTTGCTCCAAAATGGAACAAAAAAAGAATCATGAAAGGACTAAATCTGTACATACGGGCGATTTGGAACCGGATCCACAGATCCAAGGTAAAAGCCCACAGGAACAGGCCCACAAATTCAGGGTGATGTGTCAGTTTAACGCACATACCTCACAATGAAAGAAGAGAATATAGTGAAAACATCTTCTGTTGGTTCTCGCTGTCCTCTTCCTTGCTTTCCTCCTCCTCCTCCTCCTCCTCCTCCTCCTCCTCCTCCTCCTCTCCTCCTCCTCCTCCTCCTCTTCTTCTTTTTCTGCAATACACGAGGACAACAATTTTACAGCGTTTCTTGTCTATGCGAATCATAATCTGCTTGGCTTTATTAATGGTACATGCAGTCCATGTACAAACATGGGTAACATAATTCCCTTTTTGTGTTGGATAATAATTTGTTTAAACATAAGCAGTTTAAAACTGGTAAAATCTCTGTAGATCTTAGTATTCTGCTTCTTGGCATTTCAGTTATCTCCCATTCATTATAAAACAGTGTGACGCAATTTCATCAGAAGCGCTTATAAAGTTTGGCTAAAATGTTAAATTTACATTACATCACTCTTGGCTTTCTTTTCTGCTGGTTATATTTCAATTGTCAATAGATAATAACATATTTTGTGCCGCTTTCGATCATAAACAATCCCTAGATTTCAAAAATCAAAACTGCCACCATTGTTTACGGTCCATTTGGAACTAAGTAGTTAGAAGCTGCCTTTAAGTTCAACCGACAGCCATAGAATGTCAAAGCAGATTGAAAATCAACGCTAAGGACTTTTTTGTACTACAACAACAACAACAACAACAACGCATGAACGTTGACATGGTTCCAAGATTACTGTGTCCGCCATGTCCCCGGCAGATTCTTTTTAATCATCAATGCATTCGGTCTCTGTGGTGACTTTTCCTGGATGGTCTTGGTCACTTTCTTGGTAATCTGTACATTTCTCTTCGGAGAAGAAGTGTTTGTGTGAAACTTTGGTAGTTTTTGTACTCCCAGTTCTTATAGAACAGGGAGGACTTCAGAATGGGAACGAAGAAATGCTGTCTGTGTGTCTGTGTGTCTGCCTGTGTGTCTGTGTGTCTGTGTGTCCGTGGTCAAAAATGTGTTCCACTCGCTCCAGACAAAACTACTGGGCCGATCTTTCTGAAAATGTGTAGGTATGTTCATTATGGATCAGGAATGATGCCCGATCATTTAGTTTACCGTTACATCCGTTACTAACGGCTGTAACGGCCTGTAACGCTTTTTCTTCTCCATGGAATAACTCAGAAAGTACTTGGCTGATCTTTGTAAAAATTAGCAGGTATGTTCACTATTGGTCACGGATGATGCCCGATGTTTTAGTTTACCCCGTTATAGCCGTTACTAACGGCTATAACCGCCTGTAACGGGTTTTCTTCTTTATGGAATATCTCAAAAAGTACTTGGCCGATCTTTCTGAAAATTTGTAGGTATGTTCATTATGGGTCAAGATGATGCCCCATGTTTTAGTTTACCGTTACATCCGTTACTAACAGCTGTAACGGCCTGCAACGCTTTTTCTTCTTTATGGAATATCTCAGAAAGTACTTGGCTGATCTTTGTGAAAATTAGCAGGTATGTTCATTATGGGTCACGGATGATGCCCGATGTTTTAGTTTACCCCGTTGTAGCCGTTACTAACAGCTGTAACAGCCTGCAATGGTTTCTCTTCTTTATAGAATATCTGAAAACGTACTTGGCCGATCTTTCTGAAAATTTGTAGGTATGTTCATTATGGGTCACAAATAATGCCCGATGTTTTAGTTTACCGTTATAGCCGTTAGTAACGGCTGTAACGGCCTGTAACGCTTTTTCTTCTTCATGGAATATCTCAGAACGTACTTGGCTGATCTTTGTTAACATTAGCAGGTATGTTCATTATGGGTCACGAATAATGCCCGATGTTTTAGTTTACCGTTATAGCCGTTACTAACGGCTGTAACGGCATGGAACGGTTGTTTTTCTTCATGGAATATCTCAGAAAGTGCTTGGCCGATCTTTGTGAAAATTAGCAGGTATGTTCATTATGGGTCACGAATAATGCCCGATGTTTTAGTTTACCGTTATATCCATTACTAACGGCTGTAACGGGCCTGTAATAATTTTTTTTCTTTATGGAATATCTCAGAAAGTACTTGGCTGATCTTTGTGAACATTAGCAGTTATGTTCACTATGGGTTACTGATGATGCCCGATGTTTTAGTTTACCGTTATGCCGTTACTAACGGCTGTAACGGCCTGTAGCGGTTTTTCTTCTTTATGGAATATCTCAGAATGTACATGGCCGATCTTTGTGAAAATTAGCATGTATGTTCATGATGGGTTACGGATGATGTTCGATGTTTTAGTTTACCGTTATAGCCGTTACTAACGGCCCATAATGGTTTTCATCTTATGGAAAATCTCAGAAAGTTCTTGGCCGATCTTTCTGAAAATTTGTAAGTATGTTCATTATAGGTCACAGACGATGGCCGATGTTTACCAGAAAAGCTATTATTAACGGTTACACCAGTCCAAGATGGTTTTTCCTCTATATAGAATATCTCACGCGTATTCAGGATAAACTGGGAGTACGTCTATATGCTTTGCATCTTGTTTTTTTTTTTTCTCATGAGTTTGTGTTTTCTGTTGCAAAGTTTTGATTTATGTCTGGTCTTCCACAACTCTTATCCAGTATCCCCTGTATTTCGCAGCATGTATATTCACTTCTACTACAGAGTTTCCACACCAATCATGGAAATGTACCCCCAAATTAATATTGATACCTTAGCTTGACTGAACACGTTTAATAAGTCAAGATGGTACGCTTCTCCAGCAGGTCTTGAATATACAATCGATATTTTAGGACCAATATCCACTAGACATTCATCACTGAAGAACAGGTTTTGTCATTTGTCAGTTTCAATCCGCCTTCTCCTCTGCAAACCCCATGCGTCAGTATTTTGTGTTTACTTCAGCAAAGAGCACTGGTTTTTCCATGCCTGTTTTTCACTTAGGCGATAGACTGAGCAACAAATTGACTTGAGGCCCTCAGCTAAATTCAGAGAAAAAGAAGCAGAACCGTTCTTTTGGCTGAAGAAATCCGCAGTCGATTACTTTCCTCTGACCATTGACTAGGTGTCGTGCCAAGTCACGTGACAAAGAGGCGGCTGTCGATTGGCTGTTACACTGGCTAGGATAGAAAAAAAATACTGGAGCGAGTTCTATGCCTATTACAAAAAGGTATATAGTTATACATGCAGGCTAGAAAGTATCTGCGTCGTAAGGCCGGTTTTCAAACTATCGTGTGCTGGGGTAGGCATGGAAAGGATGGGATAGTCGGTTTTGTGCAGCCTGTACGGACGGCTTTAGATTTATTTTCCTGCTTAGAGGCCTTCAAAACAGATTTTCAGTGCCAGTTTAGATCAAGTACATCACAAATTTTCAGCAATCCTGCAACAGCTTGGTCTGTTGTGAAGGGTACATAGCATATTATGCTCTTGTATATTTTTATGGTATTTGTCTAAATATAGTATACCTAAGCAACTTGCTGAAGACTGCTATTTTGTCAGAAAACGGAAGAGTGATTGTTGTGCATCTGTATCTCACTTGCGCCAAGGTTTTAACAAGAGACAGGTGGCTTTCACGCTTAGACATAACATTCAACACGTCTTGGGCAGGAACTCTCATCTGTGTTTGGTGTGCGTTCTTGTTTCAGTGCCATGCATTGACGGCAAGTGTGTATGGGGTAAGTCGATCAATTATCTTTGACTGCTTGCTTGGTTCATTTAAGATGTAGCTTGATTCAATTGATCAGAGAGTTAAAGTGTGTATTACTCTATTTTTTTTTTAACACATACATGTATTTATGGATTCTTTGCTTTAGAATTAAGAACATTTTGGATGTCCACACGTGTGTGTGTGTGTGTGTGTGTGTGTGTGTGTGTGTGTGTGTGTGTGTGTGTGTGTGTGTGTGTGTGTGTGTGTGTGTGTGTGTGGCATACGCATGTGTGTGTGTGTGTGTGTGTGTGTGTGTGTGTGTGTGTGTGTGTGTGTGTGTGTGTGTGTGTGTGTGTGTGTGGCATACGCATGTGTGTGTGTGTGTGTGTGTGTGTGTGTGTGTGTGTGTGTGTGTGTGTGTGTGTGTCTGTGTGTGTGTCATTTTATTTCTTTAGTTATTTTGTTCTTCTTGTACGGTGAGACAAGGGGCGATTGGAAAAAGGGCTGATAGGGGACGGGATGTTAGAGTGGGGGTCGCGCAGGTATGAGGCAATGTGTTTGCCTGTCAGCAGTTTTCTTTGTTTCTGTTTTTTTGGTTTTCTTTTTGTTTTGTTCTTGTTTTTCTTGTTGATGTTTTAGTATTCAAGAACATTTTCTCTGCATTCGCTTTCTAACTTCCCCCGTTGATTTTCAGTGATAGCGCAAAATGTAAGGGTGGAAATCACAATCGGTGGAGGAGAAGCCACTACTTGTGCAGGAGAAACCACTACTAGTGCAGGAGAAACCACTACTAGTGCAGGAGAAACCACTAACAGTGCAGAAGGAACCAGTACCGGTGCAGGAGAGGCCACTACCAGTGCAGAAGAAACCAGTACCGGTGCAGGAGAGGCCACTACCAGTGCGGAAGAAACCAGTACCGGTGCAGGAGAGGCCACTACCAGTGCGGAAGAAACCAGTACCGGTGCAGGAGAGGATACTACCAGTGCAGAGGAAACCAGTACCGGCACAGGGGAAAGCTCTACCAATACAGATGACTCCACCGCCACCAGTCCAACATCTGAACCTGTTCCACAAAACACCACAGTCAAGGGGAAGCATCGTTACTGTGCCTGCCGGTGTAAGAGCAACGCCACCACCGCCTCCTTGACAAATGACACCCAGGCGTATGCTCGGCACCTCATTGTCCTGCCCAATTCGACGTTCAAGAACCGAATGCGATACGTCAGTGCGCCCGACTCTCGCCCCTCCTCCGTCAGCATGGGAATCACCGGCATCTTCATCCTCAGCGTCCTGTTTTTGGCCGTGGTGGTGCCAGACCTGTGCACACTGTTTGCCTGGCTCTCTCGTCGCAAGGAGCGGGTCCATCCCTGAAGGCAGAATGATGGATGAGCTGACATCCTACTTACTAGGGTCAGGGTTCTTCCTGGTTTGATAAGGTGACAAAAACATTTCCAATGCTTCATTTTACGTTATTTAGCGGAGCGGGTTTTCTTTTTGTCCGTAATGGCAGGTAACATGCATCCCAGACAAACATTGCAATGTGAAACTTTCGATACATTTGCCTTTTGAATTGGTTAAAAACTCATTTTTAGCCTCAAAGAAGGGTTTGCTTGTTAAGCAGTAGGCCTACATGCTTAGAAACTGCAACATATTTTAACAGAGAACAAAACGCGTCAGTGTAGTGCTTTTTGTGACTGTTTTTTCCCCTCGTAGCAAAGGAGAGCGGTTGGTAAATACCATCGCGTGTACATGTTAAGTATGCAATGTTATCTTTGATGCTTTTGACTTTGGGCTTGTTTCACGCTTGTGTTTTTGCTCGTCAGTTATCTTTTGTGAGAAACTTGTGCATATACGCAGTCCAGGTAGTCAATTTCCATGCCGTCTTTCTAAAAAAAAAAAAATTAAAATCTACGATGAAAGTAATGCCTAAATATAAATGTATGCTTATGCGATTGCTTTAGAAAACAGTTGACTATTACGAATTTCTCATCGTAAAAGAATGGTACAGCCAGCAACATTTGTGAATATTTTAACATCAGTTGCTTGGGAAAGTATACGTAAGACATGAAAGTATGCTCCTAAATAACACATATTGCAAATATAATTTCTGGGTTGTGTAGTACCAAAGACGACTATTGAATTTTGGACCCACAGTGGGTATCACCTTTACGAACTTTGAATTTACGAAGCATACTTGTTTTAATCAATGTCAGTGTCACAGCCTGTACATGTTTTTGTAACATTCGGAGTAATAAAATAATCTTCAAATCACGTTTTCAAAAAAAATTAGCTGTTGATGTTTTATCGCTCGTAAATGAATTTATGGCACATTGGTTGTGACTGTTTATTTTTTGTTTCTAGGACGAAGGGACTAGAGGTGATGAAAATTGGCGCAGTTGTTAACTTTTTAAAGTATCGAAGATTTAGTATTATCATTCTGCCCCTAGGTATACCTATTCATAGGGATGTTATCTTTGACAGATGAGCTACTTCATTCACTTTAACTGCATAGTTGATGTCAGTTGCCTTGGAAAGCTTGCTTGCAAATCAGATTCATAAGAAAGTGGATTTTGGTGGACTTCTTTTCTTTTTCTATTCTTCCCCCCCCCCCTTTTTTTTTTAATCTCCGTGAAAGATATATTCTTATAGTATAGTCTGTTCGCTTTGAACAAATGTTAGACGTTTTACTCAATTTTTAGTCCTGAGATTTCTCAAAACTCCACAATGGTATTGAATATCTTGTTGTAGGATTGTTTAATTTTATTACAGTGTAAAAGAGGTATTATTCACAACTAATTCCAAATGCATCGTGTACATTAACACCGCTTACATTGTCGACCATTTGATGACTGCTCTCCCTCTCTCTCTCTCTCTCTCTCTCTCTCTCTCTCTCTCTCTCTCTCTCTCTCTCTCTCTCTCTCTCTCTCTCTCTCTCTCTCTGTGCACACAAGTGTGTGTATGCCAACTTTTCCTTCAATTTTTTTTTTTACTTTTTTTTTATATACTAACGTTGCATTGATGTGAGTGGTATATATTTGTTGTACTTTGTATCCTTCATGGCTCTAAAAAAGCTGCATTAAAAATGAAGAACAAGACTGTCAAATGAAGAACAAGACTGTCAAATGGCTGATCGTGCAGGGCATGGGTTCAGCTCCTCACATGCAGGCCAGCCCTGCAACAAATATCAAAGAGGCAACAGTAGGCCTACTAAATGTGTTCAGCATGACTATCAATTGAAGGTGGAAGGAATCCCGAATCTGCACCTTGAGTCAAACCACGTGTAAAAAAGCAACAACTATTTTTAGCTCCAAGGGAAGTAATAGTGGTATGAACTTAAATGTTCCTTCCCATGAACTTGTTTGTTTTCTAGAACATGTAAAATGCTTCATATTTACAGTGGTATCATAAGAAAGCTTTAATATTCTATAAAAAAAAAACATATCACTTCAAAGGTGACTATGAATTTGTAAGCACTGATCTCAGAATGATTACTTGGAAATTTTGTAAGTGTCTTGCTGACCGCGCTTTGGATCTGCATCAAATCTTAATAGATACGTCGCCTGATTAATTTACATTTTCCCATCATACGTCGATTAAATGGGTTCAGACACCGTAGAGTATAAACTGTTTGTCAAATAAACAAACAAATCAACAGACACAAGTCAAACATCATACGTTCTTGACAGCGGTTATAAATCGTTTTATCCATGTCAGCGACATGTCAATTTAAAAGCGCACACAGGTTGAAAGGATGCAGATACTTATATACAAAAAAAAAAAAACGATAGAAGAATGGAAACTTTGTTAACTTGATCCAAAGAAGATCGTATCGAAGTTTTCACAGGACAATTAAATCCGAAAGTCTATCTGAAACCTTCTCACAGATGAGTTATTTCAGAACTGCCATCAAAGCACTGATTTAGAGGCTATCAGATTTTCCAACACATTGGTTCAGATTAGCATCCCAAATGAAATGATTTATCTGTAAGCTGTATTCCAGTGTTATCAAGTCCGAGGCTGAATTCTGCTTTTCCGTCAAAATCATTTCCGTACGTTCATTACACACACACACATACAAGAAAGAAAAAACGCAATGAATGTTGTTAGGTAGGCACCGAAGGTCTGACCAGTGCACTGGGCTAATGCGCAGGTCAGGTCAGACATTTGCTAAGAAGTCGTAGCCACGCGTCCCTCTTTTTCAATTCTCTCATCTTAGTCGTTTATTCATTTATCCATCAACTTAAAATCATGCGTACTGTGGTCTCAAAGCTTAGTGGATGTGATGGTAGTGTATATGGACTAGTCTGCACACAGTGACGCCTCCTTGATGAAACTGAAACTTTTCACTAGTTTGCATTAATGTTGCTCACAGATGGACGAGCAGAAGTAACATGATCCCCTGACGCAGATTAAAAAAAAAATTCTCCGAAGTGGGATAACCTCGTCTCTACTTCAAATTCACTCCCTTCGATTAAAACCCGCTTCACCTTCAATACAACTAGATGCATGTCGTCTTCCTTAAAGCATGAGGCCAGTAAGGAAAATGTTGTGTGCACTGTACTGTCTTACTATTATTTTCACCGTCATTGTCCTTATTATTATCATTCACCAAAAGTAGTAGCATCAAGGCCCTAAGATTTATTGCACAATTCATTCTCAGGGAAGTTGAAATGTACACATGTAATCGGCGAAAGAAAGTCAACGGCCACACGCTACCATGCGCAAGGCATTTACTTCTCTTTATCGGACGCTGGTTTCATTTCATACACACAAGTAGTGGAGGAACAATAAGACGGACAGACAAATCCACTTTCAATGTGGCACTGATTTCGCAACGATTTAGAAATACATGCAAACAAAATTAAGAGAAACAAAATCAACACGGAGGAAAGTGGAGATTGTAGATGAACGAAAGCCTGTGAAAGTAAACATAAAATCCTCTACTTATGGCCTCCCTACTTATGGTCTACCTATCATATACATATATATATATATATATATATATATATATATAGGGGAATAAGCATTCATATCTGCAGTGGTAGATGATTCTGCCTAACTAACAGTATGTGCTTGAGTGGGTGAATGGAGAAAAATAAAATAAATGCTTCTAAAAATGAGCCTTCAGCAAGCTTATAGTCTCCAAGGGGGAGACATCCTCCAATAGGGAGGAAAACTCACTAACATATAACTCCTGGTCATATACCAATATTTCGAAACCTTGTTGTTTCTCCTCAGTGACCGCGGAAAGTGGTAATTTGACTCCTATGCCCTTTCAGTTTTAAGAAGAATGCAATCCCAGAAAAGGCTGGTGTGCAATACCGTAGTTTATTTGTTGAGTTTTCAAAAAACCAACCAAAGGTGCCACCTAAGAAGCAAAAGAAAATCATGAAAGAGCAAAACAAGCTACATTTTCTTGTGAAAAGTAAAAAATATAAAAAGATATCCTCTTAAGACACAAGTGCTGAGGGTCAGTTCTTGGAATGAATCCGCAAGGGACTAAAATACAACAAACTAATAAATTCCAAGGATAAGTACCGCGCACCGTTCCAGCAACTTACAGAGCAGCTTGGTGTTGCAATGACTGCAAGAAATATTGAATTATAAACAAAGCTTGTCTTAAGATGATATCTTTTTATATTTTTTACTTTTCACAAGAAAATGTAGCTTGTTTTGCTCTTTCATGATTTTCTTTTGCTTCTTAGGTGGCACCTTTGGTTGTTTTTTTGAAAACTCAACAAATATACTACGGTATTGCACACCAGCCTTTTCTGGGATTGCATTCTTCATAAAACTGAAAGGGCAGAGGAGTCAAATTACCACTTTCCGCGGTCACTGAGGAGAAACAACAAGGTTTCGAAATATCGGTATATGACCAGGAGTTATATGTTAGTGAGTTTTCCTCCCTATTGGAGGATATCTCCCCCTTGGAGACTATAAGCTTGCTGAAGGCTCATTTTTAGAAGCATTTATTTTATTTTTCTGCATTCACCCACTCAAGCACATACTTTTAGTTAGGCAGAATCATCTACCACTGCAGATATGAATGCTTATTTCCCCCTATTTCATCAATCTAAGACATAAGAGCAAGCTTTGTTTATAATTCAATATTTCTTGCAGTCATTGCAACACCAAGCTGCTCTGCAAGTTGCAGGAACGGTGCGCGGTACTTATCCTTGGAATTTATTAGTTTGTTGTATTTTAGTCCCTTGCGGATTCATTCCAAGAACTGACCCTCAGCACTTGTGTCTTAAGAGGATATCGTTTTATATTTTTTACTTTTCACAAGAAAATGTAGCTTGTTTTGCTCTTTCATGATTTTCTTTTGCTTCTTAGGTGGCACCTTTGGTTGGTTTTTTGAAAACTCAACAAATATACTACGGTATTGCACACCAGCCTTTTCTGGGATTGCATTCTTCTTAAAACTGAAAGGGCATAGGAGTCAAATTACCACTTTCCACGGTCACTGAGGAGAAACAACAAGGTTTCGAAATATCGGTATATGACCAGGAGTTATATGTTAGTGAGTTTTCCTCCCTATTGGAGGATGTCTCCCCTTGGAGACTATAAGCTTGCTGAAGGCTCATTTTTAGAAGCATTTATTTTATTTTTCTGCATTCACCCACTCAAGCACATACTGTTAGTTAGGCAGAATCATCTACCACTGCAGATATGAATGCTTATTTCCCCCTATTTCGTCAATCTAAGACATAAGAGCAAGCTTTGTTTATAATTCAATATTTCTTGCAGTCATTGCAACACCAAGCTGCTCTGTAAGTTGCTGGAACGGTGCGCGGTACTTATCCTTGGAATTTATTAGTTTGTTGTATTTTAGTCCCTTGCGGATTCATTCCAAGAACTGACCCTCAGCACTTGTGTCTTAAGAGGATATCTTTTTATATTTTTTACTTTTCACAAGAAAATGTAGCTTGTTTTGCTCTTTCATGATTTTCTTAGGTGGCACATTTGGTTG
>CM031597.1:23361536-23364036 GCA_018398815.1 Conus ventricosus
CTTGCCGTTTCTATTCTACGTAACTAATACTAAATGATATAATGTATGCATCAAAACATGATTACACAAACAAACAGCATCAAGCCAACAAACAAACCATAAAACCACCACCAAGAAGCAAGTGCAGACACCATCAATGAAATAAGCACACACACACACACACACACACACACACACACACACACACACACACACACACACACACACAATCACACACACACACACACACACACACAACACACACACACACACACACACACACACACACACACACACACACAACACACACACACAATTAATTCAACGGCAAAAAACATTTAAACCAAAGGAAAAAAGTAAATCAAAGTACAACAACAAAACGATCAACAAGAAAATAGCACAAAACATTTTAGATGCTCTACGAAACGTACAAGGAAATGGGGAAAAAAGAAAAAGAGGGGGGAAAGGAAGAAAAGACAAGGGAAAAAGAAAAGAAAAGCGTGTGTATAAAGGGACACATTAAAAGGTGCGTGAGTGCGTGTATGAATATAGGTGTACTTGCGCATGAAGAGAGAGAGAGAGAGAGAGAGAGAGAGGAGAGAGAGAGAGAGAGAGAGAGAGAGAGAGAGAGAGAAAGAGAGAGAGAGAGAGAGAGAGAGAGAGAGAGAGAGAGAGAGAGAGAGAGAGAGCTTTTATTCATAAACATACAAATGGACACAGAAAGAAACTACAAAACATCTTGATCATTTTTGGCCTGGAAGCATCGTTTAAAGAGACACTACTACTACTACTACTACTACTACTACTACTACTATACTACTACCACTACTACTACTACTATACTACTATACTACTACTACTACTACTACTACTACTATATATACTACTACTACTACTGCTGCTACTCATAATAATAATGATAATAATAATTCATAAACCTACAAATGAAAACAGAAACAAACCAAAAAATGTCTGGACGAGTCTGAACCCGGAAGTGCTGATTGAGATGAGTTTCAAGTTTTGATACAAAAGATGCAGCAGAAGCAAAATGTAAAATACCGAACGGAAGAGAATACCAGAGCTGATTACCACACAGAGAAAAGGAATGGAAGCCATGGGAATTACATTTCAAGCGGTGAGTCAGAAGAGAAGAGAAGGGAGCGAGAGGGTATGTACAAAGTAACTAGATCAGAGAAAGCAAGAGCAGTAATGCCACTACTTTTACCAGATGCAAGCACTCTTGCAATCAGCTCATACCGAATCAGGGATCCAAAGGAGTTTCATTAATAAAGGGATATAATATTGACAACACTGAGCCTTGAAGATAAGGCGAGCAGCACAGTTTTGGACCGTTTGCGCTGAATGAAGAAAAGACGAAGACAACCAGCAAAAAGAGAGTTGCAGTTATCTCGCCTTGAACGTTCGCAGGAAATAACGAGCGTTTCAGCAGCATTTTCAGACAGGAACTCCCAAACTGAACATGTTCTCTTAATTCTAAAGTGGCAGATCTGACAGACCATTGTAACCTATTGTTTTATAGAGAAGAAGGAGTCCATGAAGAAGCTTAGGTCGGCATTATTAGAAAATAATATGTCGCTAAAGCCAACAGCAAGAGAAGTGGGCAAGGCGTAAACCAGAGAGAATCAGAGCTTCAGTTTCATCAGCATGTAGTTTAAAGGTGTTGTTTGTCCACCCTGTTTTAATATCCGCTGCACGTTCTTTAAATGTCTGTGTGAGTGTACTGATGCCTAATTGTTTGCATGCGTGTTGGTGTCGTCTTCAAAGGGATAGTGGTCTACTGCGAGTTGCTTGATGACACTGGACAGTGGTGTGGTGCACAGAACGAACAATACCGGAAGCAAAACTGGGCCTTGGAGAATGCCAAACAATATAGAGATTTTGGCTCTCTTGCTTTAATTACCGCCTCTGTCACCCTAGTCTGATACAAGGCCGGCATAGGTTTTCTTTCAAGGGTTGTGTACAGAACACCTCTTTACAGTTCACCAGTGTCTAGGCAGAACGTAATGCCGTCCGTTCCATGGACTTTTAGAAGCGATCCGTGCGACTTTTATGTTGAGGTGCGCTAGATTTCCAACCTCAAAGCATGTGTCCATTTTGAAATCCAGAATTAGCTGACGGTGTTATGGCTGAGTGCCCTTTTTTCTCATCTACTTCGGAAATTGTATTCACCAGAGTGGGGACTGAAGACGAACACAGGACTCTGCTTGAAGATCTCTGACACCAAGAGACAGACTGGTTTAGATTGTGCTGGCACCCGTGCATACAGGCAACACGTATACAGGGCAGGATCTTCCTACGAGATGGCTTCTACGACCTCTAGGGATCTAAAGGGTATGATAATAATAATAATAATAATAATAATAATAATAATAATAATAATAATAATAATAATAATAATGAATACTTATATAGCGCCTATTCTCGGCTAGAGGCCAAGCTCTAAGCGCTTTACAATCAACACTCGTTTACACAACGGGCTGCCTACCTGGGTAGTGCCGAC
>CM031597.1:23366536-23379036 GCA_018398815.1 Conus ventricosus
TATTAACATTAAGGACGCAAGGGTTAAAATGTATAGAAATCGTTTAAAGACATTAATTCATATGGGGAAAAATACTCAACGCGCGCACTGTATTGTGCTTGAATATTTGTTATGGCGATACAACAGATACTTGGAAGGTCAATACACGTTTACTGATTCAGTAAACTGTTTCACGTATCGTTTTTTTATTCTGTGGAACGTTTTCCTCGATTTTTTCTATGACCATATATACATCTATAAAAGCGAAATTGCCACTGAACATTTCAGTAGTGTTTATAGATGACTGGGCAAAGAGAATCCAGAAGGCAATAATCCAGAGAGGCCAGCAAGGACAATGGACTTCATGAGAAAACGCACTCCAAAGAAGTCTCAGCTAGAATGACATATGACATATGGGGGAAATCAGATGGATGTCAAGTGTCCACTCTTTCACGGCAAACAATCAGTAAAACACATCCCGAGTTCATACTAAGCAGCACTAATTCAGGGAAAGTACACATGGAGGCACAACTACATGCTTGAGGAGATCATACATGCGAGTAATACGAAGTTCTACACGGCAGGAGGCCACACATCATGGTCTGGAACAGCTGTGATATCAAAATCATGGAGGCAGGGTTTACTGGATGGAGTGGATGACTGCGAACGCACAGCAGACTTTCCAGAATGGGAGAACCGTCTAGAGATCATCAGACTAGAGATCATCAGGCAGAATGGCTTATGCAGGATATTGCTCTCCGCTAAGGTTCATTAAAACAAATTATTCTGATCGAAGTCAATGTACCAAAGCAGAATCGAGCAAGCTCATATCTACGAGCCTGAGCAGTGTCAGTCTAGCCAGTAGCTTGTATTGAGGGAATTGTACTTCCAAGTCAAAGTCCTCGCTGTAGAGGTCGGAGCAAGGGCATTTGTAGGCTCATGCCTATGATCTCATGAAACAGCTCGAGATTTCTGGTGAGAAGAGGACAAGACTTCGAAAGGCAATGGCAGAGGCATCTACAAATCTGGTTGAGGAGGGACAGAAGTGAAGATCATGAGGCTCAAATTTCCCAGCTTAGGACAGGTGTCTGACAGCGATGTGGATGAGATATCCGTGTAACAGGACACGCTTTAAGACGACTATACATCCAGACGTTGTGGGTACGAATCCCAGCAGCACCAGGGAAAGGACAAAATAAGTTGACAGCAGAAGATCGTGTGGGTGTCATGACATGGTTGTAGTCTGGACCCTCTTTGAATGTAAGGAGTTCAGGGCCAAAACACTTCTTTGCGAGGGGTGGGGAGAGAAGCAGTGGCATTGACAGCCTTCCTTTCTGATGTAGAATACTCCGCTGCTGCACAACTACCAGTGTACTAGAGGTTGCGGTTGAAGTCGCTTTTTTGTTACAGCATTTAGAAGACTGAGAAGAACAGCAGTCATGCCAGCATTTTGAAGGTGCTCTATGTCATCCGAACCATCCAGGTTGCACAGCGTTTTGTCACAGATGTACCTGGCAATGACTTGGGGCCTCCTGCCATGTAGAAAGACATTGATGAAGCTTCTGGAGGCACCGTGTTTTCTCTGGCACTGCTGACACATGTGCGTTCTCCTTGTTGTGTGTCTTCCCAAGGTAGCACCGCCTGGCATAAAGTCGGGACACTTTCCACTGCTGGTTTGCACTAACAGAGTGAACGCGCAGGTTCATCTGATTTTCCCCCCATTTCATCAGGTTTGAATTGGACGGCAGTAGGTCAGATACAGATCTGGAAAGGAAACTGATATAAAGAGATGTCATTGCCGTATTTCATTCCAGTTGAGACTTCTTTGGGTGCGTTTTCTCACGTAGTCCACAGTCGCTGCTGGCCTGTTAGACTACCTTCTATTCTTCTTCCATATCTGTCTTAGAATGTCTCTCATTGCTGTTCCTTTTGTCCCCACTTCATGTCTGTAGACCCAGCCCCTCTCCGTTGATCGTACGTCCTGTTGTTTCCCTAATTAAGAGGTTTTCCTTCCTGTTATTTCCCTACTTAGGAGGTTTCCGTAGCCACGTCCACGCCCCTGAAAGTTCCATTTTCTGCAGGCTTTACCTGGATTGATCTCATGACCCGGTCTTCAGAGTCCTCAACCATAGTTGGTAGCCCTGCTTTACTCGCTTTGTACTCCCCGAGGATGGATTTCAGGGAGGTAGCCTCAGCCTTGCTTAGTGGCAATGGAGAGCAACAGCAATGAAAGCAGGTGGGACACAAAACCCTTCACGTGTTTTTGTTGACTTTGGCCTCCATTGATTCCGATCCGCCGTGGTAATGCTGGTATTGTGTATCAGTAGAGGTCAAGGGAGCATCGGGATCAGCTTGAACTGTTAAACACCAAATCTTGTATTTGTCAGGTAGACTTCACTGGTCTTTTACCTGTATTCTTCCTTCTGCCATTTGTTTGGTTTTCTTTTTCTCTTTTATCTTTCAGAGAGTCGGCATACCACCTTCCTCACTTTTCCATTGGTCTTTTGCCGCTGTTGGAATGGTTTGGTTGGTGACAGTAAACATAACTGTTTCACATACTTTTCCTTTCCTCGGGTAGAGGCTTCGTGATTTATTTTTTGTTTGAAACTCGTCGTTGCCATATGAAAATCACGCTTCATAAATCTTCGTCTCTGCTGGTAAATTACCGTAAAGAATTTAACGTTCTTCCCTTTACACACAAATGTCTCTACAACTAAGGCATCCGTATGCTTAAAATTATGAATAACCCAGCCTTTTCTCTGCGGTAAATTTTCAGAACCAGATATGCAACACAGAAGTACAATATCTATCCACCACCCAAAAATTCATCTCTTCATGACATCTCCGGGTTCTTTTGTGTTTTTTTTCAGGTGGAAAACTTTGGAATGAGATACAGAGGATATCAAAAGCGTAAACGGTTTCTAGTCGTTCTAAAAGGCTTACCACAAATATCTAATGTTATAGCTATGAATATCCGGCTTCTGTTGTGCACAATTGTTAGTTAAATACTGCATGATTGATGCACGCACGCACATACACATGTTCAACGCGTGAGCGCGCATACACATGCAAGCGATCTTACAAATAACGGTATCTCTCATGGTTTCAAAATACCTGCTTGTTACAGAATTACCAGGCCAGTCCACTTATCAGAAGAACTGATATGCTGTAAATCAGCAATATGACTCAGGTGAGTGGTGAGGCAGCTTTTCTTTGTCTACAGTTATCGTTGCTTTCGTTTTAGTAGTTCTCTGTCTGTCTGTCTGCCTGTCTGTCTGTCCCTCTCTCTCTCTCTCTCCTCTCTCTCTCTCTCTCTCTCTCTCTCTCTCTCTCTCTCTCTCCCTCTCTCTATCTCTCTCTGTATTTGCTTACGTATGTATGTATATAGATAGATAGATAGATAGATAGATAGATAGATAGATAGATAGATGGATAGATAGAAGATAGATATACAGATAGATATGAGTATGTGTCTGTCTGTGTATGTGTGTGTGTGTGTGTGTGTGTGTGTGTGTGTGTGTGTGTGTGTGTGTGTGTGTATGTGTGTGTGTGTGTGTGTGTGTGTGTGTGTGTGTATGTGAAAGAGAGAGAGAGGGAGAGAGAGAGAGAGAAAGAGAGAGAGAGAGAGAGAGGAGAGAGAGAGAGAGAGAGAGAGAGAGAGAGAGAGAGTAGTTCTTTTCACCCTTCATCAGTCAAACAACAAGCTTATAGAGATTTTCTCTATTTCCTATCTCAAACATAACGATCATTAGTATGTCGATCCCCAACGTTGTGTATTCACCAGTTGATGGCTGATTCCTCTCGGTCTGCATTTACAAACAGACATTCTGGAACGGAACAGGATGTGAGACTTCCATCGTCAACTGAACAGAACACAAGTAGGATCTGAACGAAGTCAAGTTTAATAACTATCTACAATGGCTTTACTCTAGTCTGTCTCTGTGTTAGCTAATGAAAAAAAAACCCCAAGGGATTTTTTGATTTTTTTTTTAAAAAATTTTCCCATGACCCCCAAAAATAACTCCATTTTTTAACTTTTTTTAAGGGGGGAAACCCCCCCAAGGGGTTAAAATTTTTTTAAAATTTAAGAAACCCTTTTTTTTTAAAAAAAAAACTTTAAAATTTTCATTGGGGAAAAATATAAACGCGCGCACTTTTTATTGTGCTTGAATATTTGGTTGGCGTATACAAAGATACTTGGAAGGAAAAACCCTTTTCTGTTCATAAACTGTTTCCTTTTTCGTTTTTTTTTATTCTGGGGAAGTTTTCCCTGATTTTTTCTTGACATATATAATTATAAAAGCGAAACTCCCACTGAAAATTTCAGTTGTTTAAAGATAGGGGCCCAAGAGAATCCAAAAGGGCAATAACCCAAAAGGGGCCAAAGGACAATGGCTTCATGAGAAAACGCACCCCAAAAGAAGTCTCAGCGAATGACTATACATATGGGGGAAAAATTCAGAGGGATGCAAGTGTCCACTCTTTACGGCAACAATCTAAACACGTCCTAGTTCATATAAGCACCTATTCGGGGAAGGTAACATGGAGGCACAATCTGCTTGAAGATTAATGCAGTAATCGAAGTTCTACACGGCGGGGGCCCCAAACTTCAGGTTGGAACAGCTGTTATCAAATCATGGAGGGGGGGTTTACTGGTGGAGTGGATGACTGCGAACGCACAGCAGTTTTCCCAAAATGGGAAACCGTCTAGAGATCATCAGACTGGATATCGGGGCAGAATGGCTTATCAGGATATTGCTCTCCCCAAAGGTTCCTTAAAAAAAATTATTCTGATCAAAGTAAATGACCAAAACAAAGGAGAAGCTCATTTAGGGCCCTGAAAATGTCGTCTACCAGTACTTGTTTTGGGGGTTTATTTCCAAGTCAAAGTCCCGTTTTGGGGTCGGAGCAAGAGCTTTGTGGCTCATGCCTATGTCTCAGGAAACGCTCAGATTTCGGTGAGAAAAAGGCAGCTTCAAAAGGCAATGGCAAGGACTAAAAAATTTGGTTGAGGGGGACAAAAGTGAAGATCATGGGCTCAAAATTTCCCGCTTGGGGGGTTTTGACAGCGATGTGGTGAAAACCCGTGAACAGGACCGTTTTAAAAGACGCTTTCATCCAGAATTGTGGGTGAATCCCAGCGCCCCGGGGAAAGGACAAAATAGTTGACAGCAGAAGATCGGTGGTTCATGACTGGTTGCAGTTTGGCCCTCTTTGTGAAAGGAGTTCAGGGCCAAAACACTTCTTTGCGAGGGGGGGGAGAAAAGCTTGGGCATTGAGCCTTCCTTTTGATGTAAAATACTCCCGCTGCACAACTCCCAGTGTCTAAATTGGGGTTGAAGTGCTTTTTCTTTTATAGCATTTAGAAGATGAAAGAACCAGTCATGCCAGCTTTTAAGGTGCTTCTGCACCCAAACCCTCCGGTTGCCAGGTTTGTCACTGTACCGGGCAAGATTTTGGGGGCCTCGCCATGTAGAAGCTTTTGAGAAGCTTCGGGAGCACCGGTTTTCTCGGGCATGTGATCACATGTGCGTTCCCCCTTGTGTGTTTTCCCCAAGGTAGCCCCGCCGGGCTAAAGTCGGGAATTTTCCACTGTGGTTTGCCTACAGGTAAAAGCGCGGGTTCATTATTTCCCCCCCCCCCCCCCAAATTTCTCAGGTTTGTTTTGGACGGCAGTGGTCAGATACAGATCAAAAAAGGAAACTGTAAAAAGAGTTCATTCCCGTATTTCATTCCGGGAGACTTTTTTGGGTGCGTTTTTTCACTTTCCACAGTCGTGTGTTAGACTACCTTCTTTCTTTCTTCTTTCCCGTTTAGATGCTCTCATTGCTGTTCCTTTTGCCCCCACTTCATGCTGTAGACCCACCCCCTCCCCGTTGGCGTAGTCCTTTTGTTTCCCTAATTAAGGGTTTTCCGTCCTGTTATTTCGCTTTTGGGAGGTCTTCCGTAGCAGCACCCCCCCCTGAATTTCCTTTTTTTGCAGGTCTTTAGCTTGGGCGGATTGATCTCTGACCCGGCTTCGAGTCCTCAACCTATTGGTACCCGCGTTACTCGCTTTGTACCCCCCGAGGGGGATTTCAGGGGGGTAGCCTCAGTTTTGTTAGGGGCATGGAAGCAACTCTGAAAGCAGGGGGGACACCAAAACCCTTACGTGTATGTGTTGACTTTGGCCCCCATTGATTCCGACCGCCGGGAAAATGGGTATTGGTATCAGTGAGGTCAAGGGAGCCGGGATAGTTTGGAATTTTTAACCCAAAATCTGTATTTGCAGGTAACTTAAATGGTTTTTACCGTATTTTTCCTTTGCCTTTGTTGGTTTTTCTTTTTTCTTTTTGTATCTTTCAGAGAGTCGGCATACCCCCTTCCTCATTTTTTCCAGGGGTTCTTTTGCCGCTGGGGAAATGGTTTGGTTGGTGCAGTGAAAAACTTTTTAAACTATTTTTCCCTTTTCCGGGTAGAGGCTTCGGTTATTTTTGTTTGAAAAATGTCTTGCATTGAAATTACCTTCAATATTTCTTCTTCGCTATAAATTACGTAAAAAAATTTTAAGTTTTTTTTTCCCTTTCACACAAAGTCTTTTTCCAAACAAATCCTTCTTTTTATTTCCCAGCCTTTTTTGGGGGAAATTTTAAAACCAATATCAAAAGAAGTCAAATTTACCACAAAAAAAATTCACCTTTGAATTCCGGTTTTTTGTGGTTTTTTTCAGGTGGAAAATTTAATGAGATACAAGGATATCAAAAGGGGAAAACGGTTTTATCGTTTTAAAAGGTTACCACAAATATCTAATGTTTGCTATGAATATCCGGTTTGTGTGAAAATTTTTTTTTAATTACTGCATGATTGTGCCGCCGCCTCCTGTTCAACCGTGAAAGGCCAAACTAAGCGTCGCAAAAACCCTACTCTTGTTTCAAAATACCTGCTTGTAAAAAATTAAAGGGGCCATTACTTTCAAAACTGTATGCGAAACCCAAATGCTAGGGTTTACATTTCTTTCCTTTCTTGCTTTTTTTTATAATTTTCTTTTCTGTTTCTCGGGTTTTCTTTTTTTCCCTCCCGGTGATCTTTAAAAACTACCCACGAAACCCCCCGCTTCTTCATTTTTTTCTTACTGCATTTCCACACAAACCATTTGAAAAGTCTTTTTCCCTTTAAAAAAATGGGTAAATTAAAAAAGAAAATCAATCATTGTCCAAAATTAAACATTCTCTCTTTCCCCTAATTCAAAAAATCATTTTCTCTTTAACTCCCAAAAAAATAGTTTTACTTTCCCTCCAATCTTCTATTTCCGAATCAGGGTTCTTTTTTTTCCTTTTTTTTTTCTTTTCCTGCACTTCACCCGACCCTCTCCTTTTTTGGTCTCCCCCGGGTTTTTTCGTAACTTTTACAGTACGCTGCAAAGGTGCCCGGTTAATTTGGCAGTTTTTCCTTCAATTTTCTCCTTTTTCCTTGGATTAACATTGCATCCCCTCTCCCTTTTTCTGTTGTCTTATAATGGGAATTTGCTTTTCTTTTCTTTTTTTTTTTTTTTTTCTTTCTTTTCCTCTTCTTGTTAGCCCCTTTTCTCCAACCCCTTTTTCCTCTCAGACTATCTCTGTAACCTCAATTGGTTCCCCCCCCCCCCCCCCCCCCCCCCCCAACCCACCCCCCCCCCCCCCCCCCCCCCCCCCCCACCCCCCCACCCCCCCCCCAAAAACCCCCCCCCCCCCCCCCCCCCCCCCCCCCCCCCCGCACCCCCCCCCCCCCCAAACCCCCCCCCCCCCCCCCCCCCCCCCCCCCCCCCCCCCCCCCCCCCCCCCCCCCCCCCCCCCCCCCCCCCCCCCCCCCCCCCCCCCCCCCCCCCCGCGTCCCAAATTGGCTGAGGCGATGTTTGAAGCGTGGGGAATTTTGAGTCGGGTTTAGCCGATTCAAAACCGGGGGCAACCCCCGATTTTGCTTGTGTTTATTTTGCCCGGGAAAATTTTCCCCCTTCAAAAGTATGCCCGCATTGTCTCAAAACAACGGTACAAAAAAAAAAACAAACCGAATTTGCTGACACCAGCACCGTGCAAAGTTTGAAAAATATTTTTAAAACAAACGGTTTAAATTAAGGATATACATTAGTAATACCCCCCCAATGAGTTATCTTTGATGTGCGCTTTGCGTTATTTCGCCCCTTTTTTATAACGACCTCGTGCGCACTTTGCAATCCCCTACCTGGGGTTTTTGCCACTCTTTTTTTCACAATTCTTTAAAAAGCAAAATATAATATATCCGATCCTGCACTTCCTGAGGAATCTCCGTCTAAAATTGCAAATAAGCTTCCTACACAAGCCCTGTATGCCCCCAAGCAAAACATTCACTGAAAAATCTCACAAAAAAAAATGAACAAGTCTAACAAAAAAAAATATAAACCCATACCCAACGGGAATAAAACCCTATCCAATCAAAAACTTGATCAACACTATTAAAACAAGCACCCCGGTAGAGGATTTCCCTCTGAGTTGCAGCTTGCTAGACAAAACCCGGCTTAAAATAGTCACCCCGCATTCTGTCGACCTGGAAGTACTGCTCTCGTCTGGGGCTGCATTTGCCTTGCCCAACGCGAACCCTGCTTTTTTTTCAGTGCCCCCCTAGGAATTTGAGTGGTTGGTGATCTGTCTTTCACAAACTCTTTTCCCATCAATTTTTGTGGAACTTTGCAGGGCCCACAAAAGCTAAACACCCTCTCCACCGTTGCTTTACCCTTCTTCACATTTTGTCAACTTCCTCTTGCATATCTACGGGAAAACTCGCCCTCTTCATGCCCGCCAAAAATACTGCCCCCTTTTCCCACCGCCTGTGCATCGTCCGCAACAAAAAGGGTTTTGGATTTTCTGGTAGCTTCAAATGGGACGGGAACCCGATCTTTCCACACTGTTCAGGCTTGCTCTCAGCGCTGACCATTTCGACCACTGCCGGTTCCTCCTTGCCCAAATCACGAGAGGACTCGTGATTGCTGCAAATTTTTTGGAAAAAAACCCCCCTAAAGAACCCAATAAAACCTAGCAGACCCCTGACTTTGTTTTGGTTTTGGTTCCTTGATTCTTTTCTTTCCACCTTTCCTCTTTCCGGCTGCTTTGTGTCGCTCCACAACAAAACCTAGGACTCCAGGTGGAAAACCAACCTGGCATTTGTTGGTCGGGATGTGAGTTTGGTTGCCCAACCTCTCTAAACGCTCCTAGCTGCCTCATATGCTCCTCCCATGTCTCGGATGCTATCAAATGTCATCCAAAATTTTCCAACCCCTTTCCCAAATCCCGTCAATAACTTCCTCATCACCAGAAAAAGACTGCATGCGTTGACCTCCCCAAAAAGGAAGACTCGCCCTGGTATAGCCCATGGAGTGGAGAACTGTGATTTCCCTTTTGGTCCTCACTCGGGCTTTTGCCAGAACCCTGCTCAGAAACTTTTCCCGGTGAAAACGGGGTCTTGCTTGTGGCGATCTGAGGAACGGGCTTCCATGTTCGGGATGCCCCTGCATCGACCTTGGTGACATGTTCGACGTTTATCAACACGAAACGTGTCCCTGCTTTTTCCTCCTAAGACGAGGGTGCTCTATCGATGATTTTTGGCGGTTCAATCACCCCCAAAGGGCCAAATCTTTTTTACCTCCTCCTCGATCACTTGCTTGGTGGCATAGGGGGTCGGGGGGCTTTACATTAGGGTTTTGCGATGTTAACCCACCCTAATGTCTCTGAGTTGTCCTGCCTGGGTTTTTCAGTCAGGGACGCCCTATATGTTCTAGGAGCCCCCAACTTCCTCCGTTCCTCGGGCAGCCTTCTCAGTGACCCCCCTGTTGACCTTCCCGGAAACTCAGGGGAAAAAATCTCCCCTTCTTCTGTGGGTCCCTTCCCTCCATAAAAAATTGCTGCGCGCCTATGTGCTAGTCTCCGTAAATTTGCGGAGCAAATTTGCATAAAAGTTTGATTTCCCCTTCCTCGATTCGGTATCCGTCTACCTTTTCAATGTGGTGAATGGTCCCTTCCCCTCTCGCAGCTTGTTGTGTCCGTGGGAACAGAAAAAGGGGTCGATCTCCCACCTTGAGGAATTTCTTTCCCCACCTTCCTGTCATATTGTTTTTGGAGACCCTAGCCTCCCGCAAACTCTCCCTTGCGACCTTTCTTTTCCCGGCCTATTGCGTAGGTCCACCACATCTGATAAGTGGTTTTTTACCCCTTCGACTCCCGTTTCCGGACCCGCTCTTTGGAATGCACATGTCCCGAACTGTCCCCCCTTACAGCGCTCAAAGGCGAAAAGCCTGTGCTTTCCTAGGGGGGTTCCCGTAGGGAACGTGCCGGGAATGTAGGGTCCCAATTGTGGCCTTTCCCACAGAGTTCTTTAAGTTTCCCCCCAGCCACCCTTGAAACCCCCCAACCAAGCCATTTCATTGTGGGTGGGTTGGGGGAGTGGGGAAGGGTGGTGTCCCAAAACGCCGTTGCCTCCCCATCACGCCTGAGGGGAAATGTCCCCCCCGTCAGAAATTTGTGTGGCCACCTCGCGAGAAAAAAGTCTCCAGCCCTTCAGCGACCTGTTGGATCTACGCCTTTCAGCAACGCTTTGGGATTGGTCCGTTTCCCGAGGGTCAACACTACGTGCCCCCCCTTTGGAAAAGGGCGCGATTGGGCCAATCAGGTCAAAGCCACCCCCCGAATGGGGGTGTCATTAAAGGGGGGCGTTTAAGAGGCGCCTTCTCTTACCCCCCCCGTGCTGACCTTTGACACCGTCACTTTACAGCAAAATCGCTGATGTCTGCCATTGCTCCTGGCCAATGAAAGTCTCAAAGATTCGGTAGCTTTTTGCTGGGCCGAGAGACCCCCTGAGCGACCGTGACCCCTGAAGACGTTTTTCACGTAACCCGCTGGTACCTCTAACTGTGTGGTCACCTTATGTTTCCCCTTGGTGAACATCGGTACAACAGCCCGCCTTTTACAGAATTTTTTGTTCACCCCCCTAAACCCCCTTTTTCTCTCCCTCTTGCCAAAACCCCAACTTCACGACGAGGGGCTTTTTCCTGCGTGCCCCCAAACCATCAGGCGCACATCATGCCCATTCCCTTTTGGAAAGACTAACGGTTTTCACCTTTCCCTCCTTTTGCTTCCCTGTTTGAATGCTGCCCCTTCATCAAAAACTCGGTCCCCGGATCCCCTTGCACCCCGGGAATTTTCCGATGGGCAAATCTGAGGGGTTTTTCTCCATCCCAGCGCAGAAACTCCCTGAAAGTGGGGCGTATTCTTTTTAGCAAATGGAAAAACCCCCCCCCAGTCCACGTTAAGTCAGGTTTGGGTTTGCCCTGTCAAATCCCCCTTTTCCCCCAGCGTTTTCGTACTCCCCGCATGAACAACCAGTGTTCGTAACACTTTCACCCCCTGTGGGGCCCAATCCCCCTTCTTTCCCCTGGTAAACGAAAAATCACCCAGTGCCCTCCTCCCTGACATGAATGCTGTCCGTGCTAGCCCAAAGGTGCCTCCACCTCTTAGTTTGATCCCCTTTTGGTTCCACTGCAGGCGTTTCCCCGGCGACCCCTTTTCCACCTTTGCAAGGTGTGCCTTTGGAACCCCATGCGACAATCCTCGCCACTGTCCCTTCTTGTGAAAATGAACACCTAATGTCCCTTTGCCCCCTTTGCCCCCCCTGGGTTTGCAGGACTTTGCAAAAAATCCCTGGTCTCCCTTTCACTCTTCTCACCCTTTCCTGCCCCTTTTTCCTGCACCTTCGTGCCCGACTGCCTCTCATACCCCTCTGCGAACTTTAACAAAATCTCCTGTGTCTCGGCTGTCTCTCCCTTTAAAAAGTATGGTTTAAAACGGGCCCCAATACAAAAATTGTTCCTTATAACTAGTTTTCAACTCGCGAACCCTTCTTCGTACCGCTCAACTCTAACCCCTTTTCAAAATGTGTCTTAAAAAGGGACCAAAAGCGTGTCGTTTTACCGCTTGTAATTTAGCGAAAAGAAATTTCTTCCTGTCCCCCCCTCTGGGGTAAAAACCCCCATCAATGATTCCTTCACAGCACCAAAACAATGTTTTCTGTGGTAACGCATAAAAATCTGAATGCCTTTCCCTCGAACGCTGCAAAATGATGCCCACCTTCTGAAGGCCAAAACCCGATGGGCGCAAACGTTTCGAAACAACTGATGTAGCCAAACGAATCTGTTCCCTTTAGAGAAATTGGGGAACTTTGGTCGGGGGGGGTAACTGCGCAAGAGTTCTGAAACGAACTCATCATGGGGTCTCCCCTTTTTTTTTCTCACTTTCTCTAAATCTAATTGAACCTTTAATCTTTCCGTTTTCCCGCTTTCCCCGCTTTAATCCTTTTTGTTTCCTGCTTCATTCTTTCTGTTTCCTGCGCTTTCCCTTTGTCTTTTTGTTTCCTGCGCTTCCCTCATTCTTTCTGTTTCCTGCTTCATTCTTTCTGTTTTTGCGTTGCCTGATTTTCATTAGCCTGAACCTTTAAATTTCTGTTTCCCGTCTGCCTAGCTTTTTTTCCGACGGTCGCCCTTT